>JACEFZ010004435.1:10000-395000 GCA_014155875.1 Cepaea nemoralis
ACTGACAGACAAAATTACCAAGTGCTGGCAATAAAAAGTCCATTAAGACACGGAAGAGATGTTAAAATCAGAGATTATATCTCATACTTCAAAAAATGAACATAATAAACAGTGATAATATTAAAAGTACAAACAGCTACAAACATCGGAGAACAACAGGATACGAGAGTTGCCAACTTCAACCACGTCAAAGCTTCGGTCATAGATACAATGCAATGTATTGAATAAATTGTGTTTTATGTGATACATTAGCGTTGACCCGTTCTCTCGCCTGGGACTGTTTAGTTGTACTAAATAACTTAGTTGATACTCGCTAGAGGGCGTAGATGTGCAGTCGCCAATCTTTGGGATAATGTCGCTGTATCTTCAAGTGCGAGGGATAATGTCGCTGTATCTTCAAGTGCGAGGGATAATATCGCTGTATCTTCAAGTGCGAGGGGTAGTGTTGCTGTTTTTGTAAGTAACAGGGATAATGAGGCTGTTTCTGCAAATAACAGGGATACTGAGGCTGTTTCTGAAACTAACAGGGATAATGAAGGAAAATGAAAGTTAGTTGCATATCCTGTACAGGATGTCGCAGTCAACCCCAGCATTTTTTGGGCTGTTTGTGATTTCTTGGCAAGTTTATGTTCAATAGTTCGCTATTGCTTTAAGAACGACAGGCACTTATACAATTTTTTTTATGATACAGACAAACGGACACAAGACAGCAGACGGACAGACAGACTGACGTATGGGCAGACAGACAGAGGGAAAGTTGGATGGATAGACATTTAGACCTATGTACTGACAGACGAACGAATGGACAAACAGACAGACAGACAAATAAATAGACAGATAACAAGGCATACAGACATACAGAGATAGATAGATTAATGGATAGATGGGTGGGTGGACGGTCGGACAGACAGACAGACAGACAGACAGACAGATGGTGTATCGGTGGGAGGATGAGTGACTGGAAGGATGGATAGATAGACAGACAGACAAACAGATAGTTGGTTTATCGGTGGGAGGATGGGTGACTGGATGGATGGAAGGATATATAGACAGATAGACAGACAGACAAACGGACGGATGGATGATGGGACGGAAGGATGGTTGGCCTGATGGATGGGCCTGATCCACTGTGAGTGTCCCAACTACTACCGCTCTAGTCACTTAAAAAATCCGCTCTACCACCGCCCGGCACTCCTTCATAAATATAGCACTTTGCGGTGTATGGCCCTGGGGGGGGGGGGGGGGAAATGTCTCGAGCCTGAGGGATTAAGGTCGTCTGGCTAATGCAGTCGCCGAGAACTGTGCAGATTAGAGCTTTCTTGTTGCCCCCGATAGAAAAGAAAAAAAAAACATTCCACACTTTACCGATGATTCGAACCCGGGTCTCCCAACCAATGCTTGATATCCACTCATGTCACACGGAAGTTCCTGTAATATAGAAATCCATCCATCATGTGCCATGCCAATAAGCGTGGGTGGTCATGATTCGCCATTTCACTCGATCACCAGAGTCGTGGATGAGCTCAGTGTTCTTGTCCCTACCATGCTACGTAGCCAAGCCATTAGGGTATTTACTTCTCTGTCTTCCGCTTGTTCTCTCTCCCTCGATCTTGCCAGTTGTCACCAAGTTCTACAATTTATTTCTTCTCATAACATGTCCAAAAAATTTTGACTGTCTGCGTCTAATGTCTCTAATCAGTGTGCGATTTTCAAATGTTTCTTGTAGGACTTGGTCAATGGTTTTTCTGTCTGTCCATGGTATTCTTTGCATTCTCCCCAGAAACCACATTTCCACAGCCATCAGATGTTTTTCAACTTGTTTGTTCATTGTCCAAGCTTCACATCCATACAACTGTACAGGTTCTATGTAGTACCTCAGCACTCTTTTTCTTGTTGCAATTTTTGTTTTGGACAGTATGTTCTTCATCTTGCAAAAGGCTACTTTCGCTATGGCAATTCTTGTTCTAATCTCTTCAAGGCATTTCTCATCAGATGTTATGATTGTTCCGAGATAATTGTACCAATTCACTTGTTGAAGAATATTCCTATTTATTTGTACATTACATAGTGGTATTTCCTTCGTCCTAGTGACGACCATAATCTGTGTCTTCTTACAATTCAATTCTAGCCCTAGCTGTTCACTGTGTACAACAACCGCATCTACTAATTGTTGTAGATCCTGCTCATTGTCTGCAGTCAAGACTGTATCATCTGCATATCTATTATTGATGTTTCGTCTCCCAATGATGATTCCATTAATATCTTCTACATTTCTGAAAATATGTTCACTGTATAGGGAAAAAGATCTGGAGACATTACACATCCCTGTCTCACACCTCTCTTTATTGGCTGATATTGACCTACTTCAGTATCACTTTTTATGGCAGATTGTTGTTTCCAATATATGTGTTTTACAAGTCTAAGGTAATTCACTTCAATTTGTAGATCTGCAAGCATCTCTGCCATGTTGACATGTCTTACTGTATCGAAAGCCTTTGTGTAGTCAATAAAGAAATACCAATGCTTGATATCCACTCAAGTCACACTTGTACTTTTTTAACTTTACGCAACAAAGCCTATGCTTGCTATGGTGACGCTTCTACCAGCTACCCACCTTAAAGTTGACGCGAATGAGTTTTGAAAGAAACAACATGTTAACACATTTAGGTTTGACGTTTGATCGTGGCCTGTGGTATAAACAACATGTCGGGCAGATTACTATAGGGTGTATTTTTAATGACTATGTAGTGTTTTGCAAATATTGCCGGTCCAAGTTTTGTATTCACCCTCTCTAAAGTTCATGCAACATAATAGGTAAATACAAAACGTGGACCGGCAATATTTTCAAACACCGCACAGTCATTAAAAAATACCCCCTGTACCTAATTCAAACGTGGCCTGGCAACATGGAGAAGGTCGTGGCGACACGCACGGAACAGAGACTGCTTGCCTTATTGTTCAACCATCTGGTTATCTCGGTAATTGATTATGACCTTCGCCCCAAGCTGTGGTCGGCAATTGGTCTAGTATGGAACCTCCGACAGGCGGACATTTAGAGCATTGCTTTGCTGATCCGGCAGCTTCTTCAGCTTGTCTTTTTCCAGGCGTATTGGTGTTACCTTTCCTCTGGAGTAAACTAGCTAGACCGAGAGAGGGATCATGCGTGGGCAACACATGGTCTCTAAATTCAGCCCAGGCTTTATGCTATGGAGAGGCATAATTCCAGTTTACAAACTATCGTCTTTCAAGACGGCAAAGTGCGGGTCTATATCTTTTAACGTGGCCGAAATATTTCACTTGCTTCTTTTTTATTTCTTACATCAACTTTCTTTTTATTCCCAGGTTTTCTGGAATTTCCATTGTTGTCTTTGGGTTATTACGTGATGAGGTCCTAAACCCTTCCACGATGGCCAGCCATATTCACTATTGTGCCCCGAACACGCCTCGTGTGTGCAACACCATGCTATTTCGCTTTCGAAGCCGTTGATCTATACATATTCAACCACTTTGTCCACCGCCCAGGTCATTTGTGTACTTGGGAAGGACATATCCATTAGTAGGATATTACCCCTACTTCACTCATGTAGTTTAGCCAGTCAGCCAAGACTGTTGCCCGTGGTGTGGCCACCACGGTACTGAAGCGGTATTCGTGTAGCCATATATGAGATAGGTAAAGAAATGGGAACCAATTAGGATCCTGGTCATCATTTTAGAATATGGCTGCCATTCACCGTGTGGTACTATTCTCTCTCTCTCTCTCTCTCTCTCTCTCTCTCTCTCTCTCTCTCTCTCTCTCTCTCTCTCTCTCTCTCTCATCTCTCTCTCTCTCTCTCTCTCTCTGTACCCTACACCACAGTATCTTTTATATCACTACACCACAATATCTTTTATATCACTGGTCATGTTAGGCCTATTCGAACCAGTCCGATACAATAAAACATCGTCTGCCAACGACAAGGCTCGTCCTGGGCCAGCGGACTGAATTCTGATCAGGTTTGCTATGTAGATGTCAAACAGTGGTAGGCCTCACTCAGTCTTGTAGGACTATAGAGTTGTGTCGCTGGGGATCTACCTGACAGCACCGCTTCTGTAAGACGAGGCAGGTCCCGCAGTAAGTTACTGCATTTTATGCCTGTGCCTCCTATCCTCAGTCTGTTGGATCAGACTGCACTCAAAGTGCACCAGTCCGTTTCGTACATCTCTTCTCTAGGAACATCTGTCTGTTGCAACTCTCTTCCACGTTTCTTCTTCTTCTTCTTCTTCTTCGTTCATCCGGATTTGTTTTTTCGGATGTGACTGCGTTGTGCTTGTTTACAGCAGAGCTGTGTTCTTGCGCCGTTAGGCCGACACATCCGACTTCTGCGGGCATTTGTTGACCGGGTTAACCTTCCCGGGGGTTTCTTAGGACGTTTGAATCTCACTGTTGTGGTGTTATCCCCCATCCTAGCTGGCCCATATAGAACAGCCAAAGACATCCTGGTCAACCCTCAAGGGAAGGCAGGGGCAGACCATGGGCATTCCCCGCCATCCAAGGAGGCTTCCATACTTGCAGAGCCATCACACAGCGCTCTGGTACTGGGCTCACCCAAGGAATCGTCACGTCCTGCACATGGCTGCTTAGCCTCACTTCCGTATATTGGGCCTTCCGTTCACCATAGGCTGTTCCTCCGGAAACCAGAAGAATGCAGTCTGCAGATGACATCCACACAGTGAGCTTTCGATTAAGACTTTCCACATAATGGATTTGCTATCCAAGCAATATTCCATTTCGTGCCACTAGGACACTTTTTCCACCTTTTATGAAGCCCACACAGTGAGCTTTCGATTCGGACTTTTCACGTAATGGATTTGCTATCCAAGCAATATTCCATTTCGTGTCACTAGGACACTTTTTCCACCATTTACGAAGCCCACACAGTGAGCTTTTGATTCGGACTTTCCACGTAATGGATGTGCTATCCAAGCAATATTCCATTTCATGCCTCTGGGACGCTTTTGTAACCGACATACCTGTGGTATGAAGTGTGGCAGTCTAAATACATCTTCATGCACCTTTAGATGATAACCTGAATGTAGTTAAAGTAAGCTGTAGTCAACTTGAGCTTGTTGATATCTCCATAGAGCTTGTCCTCAAATGAAGCAGGCGTGGGCCAAAATATCTTTCTCTGTTCTGCATATATTGGGCACTCCTGCAGCAAATGTTTAGCTGTCATTTTACCAGTTCCACAATTACATTCATCGGTATCTCCTATCTTTAGTTTATTGAACAAGTGGTGTTTCAGCCTGTTATGTCCTGTGCGGAGTCTGAAGATTGCTACTTGTTCTCTTCGGTCGAGTTTGTAATATGCATCATCCTTCTGGTGGCCTGGATGCTCTGATTCCCATTTGGTTCTATAAGTGCTTTTTATAAACCTTTTTGCCTCATTATAGGTTATGTCTATGTCAGGCTGTGGTAATCGTCCACCCTCTTTTGCTAGTCTGTCTGCCTCTTCATTTCCAGGTATACTGCAATGTGATGGGATCCACTGTATTACAACTTTTTTGGATTTCTGGCATAGACCATGGAGTGCTGCTCTTAGGTCAGCTAGTTCTGTGCTGTTTTTGCTCTTCAGTATTGAGACAGCTGACTTTGCATCTGTGAAGATAGCTATTTGCTTCTCTTTATTTTCCTCCATCAAGAGCATTTCTGCTGCAGTTTTCAAAGCCTCTACCTCCGCTTTGAAGTTACTTGAAAATTTTCCAGTTGCCACTGATTGTGTTTTTTTCACTCCATTTTTTAAATTAAGGAGAATTCCTCCTCCTCCATTTTTAATTGAATCTTTGGCTGATCCATCTGTATATGCATGGGTCCAATTGCTGCTTGGGTAATGTTCTTTTATGTAGTTGAGGGTTATTTTTCTTCTTTCGGTTTCATTCTGAGTGTTCTTTTTCTCAATACCAGGAATGTTTTCTATCATCTCAGGCAGTTGCTGCTGTCTCCAAGCTGGGAAGTTGTCTGCATTGTAAATGGGCTTGACTGTTGATATGTTAAGTATGGGATCTGCCCTAATCTTTCGTTTTGCAGTTTCTACAAAGTTGCTACGCTTCAGTCTTCCTTTTCCAAAACCATTAAACCTGTTATACATAGGGTGGTCTGTCAATCTTCTAAATTTTTCTGCTTGTTGCTGGGCTCTGCTATCTCTTCTGTCCTGCATTGGTTGTAAACAAGTGATCTTTTCTAGTTCATTAATAGGCGTTGTCTTCAGGCTTCCAGTTATGATTCGCATTCCTTGGTTTTGGACTCTACTTATTTTGTTAAAGTTTGACTTAGCTGCTGTTGCCCAAGCTGCAATGCCATATTCCAGTACTGGCCTCACCCGTCCAGTATATAACTTCTTGAGAACTTTCTCATCTGCTCCCCACGTTGTACCAGCAAGCTTTTTCATGATTGCCATTCTCTGCCTTGCTCTTGTTCGATTTTTCTCAACCTGTGTCTTCCATGTCAGGCGACGATCAAAGGTGACTCCTAGATAGTTTGGATTTTCTTCATGGCGCAATATTTTTCCATTCAATACCAACTTAGGTTGCTGAGTTTTATTTGAGAGGGAGAACACTGTGCATGTTGTTTTCTCCTCACTTATCTTCACTAGCCATGATTTTGACCAGTCCTCTAGCGCTAATAAGGCTTGCTGTATTCTGCTGTTAGCTGTACTAATATATTCTTCAGATGTCCATATGGCTAGGTCATCTGCAAAGGAGGATGTGTGTACTCTGGCTGGAAAATTTTCTGTGATGTCATTTATATATGCTAGGAATAATGTTGGTGAAAGAACTCCTCCTTGAGGGACACCTTGCTCCAACAGCATCATTTTGCTTGTTTGTCCTTGTACTTTTGTCCTGGCAGTTCTGTTCTCAAGGTAGTGGCTGATCCATTTATACATTTTTCCACAAACATGCATTTTTTGCAGTTTTACTTTCAGTCCTTCCTTCCATACTTTATCAAATGCTTTTTCTAAATCTATCCAGACTGCTAGTGTGTGCTTTTTCTCTTGGAAGGCATCCTCTATTTCCTGAGCTATATAGGTTATTTGATCTTCAGTGGATCTGTACTTTCTGAATCCTGCTTGGTGTGGTGTTAAGAGTTTGTTTTCTTCCAGATGCCATGTTAGCCTGCCATTGATAATGCGTTCCATTAATTTTCCTACACAGCTAAGTAGACTGATAGGTCGATAGCCATTTGGTTCTTCCAGGTCTTTTCCTTTCTTTGGGACTGGTATTAGTATAGCTTCCTTCCATGCCTGTGGGACTATTCCTCTCTTCCAGCTGTTATTTAGGACTGCTAGTAGTTTCTTCTTTGCCTTGGTGCCTAGTCCTATTAGCATTTCATTTGTGATTCCATCCTTTCCCGGTGATTTCTTCTTTTTTAGGGTATTCATTGCCTGTTCCATTTCTTCCATTGTTAGATTTGCCATCATATATTCTGCTGCTGTCTCTGTATTTCTATGATGTATCTGTTTGTCTTTGATTGCTTTCTTCTGTTCGGTTGTAATATCAATGTGGTTTGCATTTGCATAGTGTTCCATTAGTGCATTTGCAGCCTTTTTTCCTGTAAGCAAGGCATTTCCTTGTTTAATTGTTATTTGTTTGTTTCTAGGTCCTTCATTGTTCATGGCTTTCACTAGTTTCCATAGTTTGTTTCCATCCCTGTCAAAATTCAGGTTTTCTGTTTTTTCCCTCCAACAATCTCTTGTTGTTTGATTTACTGTTCTTTTATATTTTGCTGAGATGGCTTTGAGAGAGATGTTCGCTTCAATTGTTTGTTCTCTCTCTGCTGTCTTCCTGGCATCTTCAACTTTGTCCTCCAAACTTTGTAGTTCTTCAGTCCAGTATGGTTTGTAATTTTTCCTCGCTCCTCTTGGAATGGACTCAGTGGCTGCCTGTATTATCGCTCTGTTTAGACTTTCCACCATTTGCTTTATGTTGCCATATCGTGTATTTATGTTTTCACAATATTTGTCTGTTAGTATGGCAAATCTGTCCCAATCTGCTCGTTTGTAATTCCAGCGGGGCAAGGGCTTTTGCTCCTGTGGAACATACTCCATATTCATTACAAGCTTGATTGGTCTGTGGTCACTACCTGCTAATTGGTCCAGCACATGGCGATCGATTTTGTGGAGGATGTCTCCTGTGCAGAAAGCTAAGTCTGGAGTAGAAGTGGTAAGCCATCTTCTGGAGTAGAAGCTCGGTGTGTCATCCGCTTTGTTGAGTAGATGGAGATTTGAGTCTATTTCCCAGTCCTCCAATTCATCTCCTCTTTTGTCAGTATCTGGGTATCCCCATCTTTCTGAACGGCTATTAAAGTCTCCGACAATAATGCAGTTTGTGTCAGTTATTTTCATGTTTGAGAGTGTAAGGTCCTTATCTGCTGGGCTATACAGATTGTAGATTCTTATTTTCACGTCCTTTATCATTATATCAACACCTATAATTTCCGTTTGGTTGTCAGAGATCACAGATACTTCGCTGCAAGGTATTGTATTTCGTGTAAGTATTAGAACTCCTCCTTTGTGTCCTTCGCGGTCGAAACGTGTGGCCTGATATCTTCTGACTGAGAATTTGTGATTGGCGTTGAGGTGTGTCTCATTAATGCATACCACATCTATTCTATCTTTATGAAGACGCTGTGTTAGGGAGTCTTTCTTCTTGTAAACTCCTTCGGCATTCCACTATCGTATGTTGAGTGTCTGGGGTATTTGGTCAATAGCTCTTAACCTACTCCTCTGTGCCTTGACTCCACAGCACTGTGGTTATATTCGCTCTTTCAAGCACGTGTTTGTTATTTGGTCTTTCCACGATATGCCCTGGATACGTCTGAGACATCTCATGTGGAAGGAATTCAACAACAACACAGGTGTTAATGGTGATCCCCGTGCCGGGCCAGGGAATATGCATACTATTTCCGACCTCCACGTTCCCATACAAAATACCGCTGTCCTCTTACATAACATTCTCCTGATTTCGTTACCAAAGAACATTGTCTCTTTCTAACGTGTAATAGCTCCGATATACACGTTGCCTAACAAAATACCGCTGCTCTCTTACAGAGCATTCTACTAACTTCGTGACCAAAGGACAATGTATTTTTTTACTTTCTGATGTGTAATAGTTCCGGCCTCCGCGTTCCCGAACAAAATACCGCTGTTCTCTCACAGAACATTCTACTGACTTCGTGTCCAAAGAAATGTGTCTCTTTCTATTAGAAATAATCGTTCCGACCTCCACGTTCCCGAACAAGATACCACGGTTTTCTCACAGAACATTCTACTGACTTCGTTTCCAAAGAACATTGTTTGTCTCTTTCTAATGTGTAATAGCTCCGATCTGCTCCATTCCTGTCCCTCACACAAATCCATAATGTTCTTAAGCAACTACCATCCTTATTTTCCTTCTTTGTTTTCTAGCTGTATTTCGTCATTCCCCCCCCCCCCCTCCCCTTTTCGTATTTCCTACCTAAAAATTTGGCCCGTGCCCCCCTTCACCATATTTTCAGAACGTCATTCCCCCCTTTCGTATTTCCTACCTAAAAATCCCGCCCCGCCCCTACACAGTATACGTAATAATGGAAGCTAAATTTAATAGCACATATTAAAACAAGTCTAGACGTCCACATAAATCGTGATTTGTGCGTCTACTTACTTTATAAAATGAATTTTAGAAGGGTGAGACGTACAGAACAGTAAAGCGTGAAGGGAAAAACAAGATCAAGTAATCGGTTCTTGTATTAACGCGATCTTGAAATAATCTTAATTCCCCCCTGGAAACCCTAAAATTCCTCCGGGGGGGGGGGGGGGGGGGAATTCCCCACCGGTTGAGAACCACTGCCCTAGAAGAAAATAGATTGACGACATCAAAGACATTGTACAATCACATGCAATGACACTATCCAGTGCCATCAGTTAGGTGCTGGAACGTCAACTCTACCTCCCCACGACGCTTGATGGCAAAAGTAGAAGACTATGGTGATGACTAGGTACGCACATCCATTTTTGTAAATATCATTTAGCAGTTTAGTTAATATTCATATTCCGAAGTCTCCGCGTACTTATAATTCCTCCATCGTGACGTCATCTTGCCCAACTGTTTAATCCACCACCACCACCACCACAACAACCATCATCACCATCATCATCATCGTGTGCCGTGCCAATAAGCTTAGGCGGTCTTGTTTCACTATCATCCAATACACATCGCCTTGAATCCGTCACAAACAACGCTTGAAAACGCAGACAATGCTAAAAATGTCTAGCCAACAACATGGATCAACAGTGGATAATGAAGGAATCAACAAGCGTAAATAACGTAATACCCAGTATTAACATGTATTGTGTGTGAATTCGGAAAGACAGCACAGGTGGCGCTGGAGATGAACAACTGTGTGATTAGCATTATGGGATTTATGAGGAGAAAAGTGGAGTGGAGTAGGCAAACATCTTCCGTGCACAGGTGAAAGCGGAGTAGGCAAAAAGCTTCTATGCACAGGTGAAAACGGAGTAGGCAAAAATCTTCTATGCACAGATGAAAATTGAGTGGCGAAAGTCTTCTATGCACAGGTGAAAACGGAGTAGGCAAAAATCTTCATTCCATCCATCATGTGCCATGCCGGTAAGCGTGGGCGGTCATGTTTTGCCATCTCACTCGATCACCAGACTCGTGGATCAGCTCCGTGTTTCTGTCTCGATCATGCCACGTGGCCAAGCCATCCAGGTATTTACTTCTAGGTCGTCCCCTTGGTCTCTTCCCTTCGATCTTGCCAGTTGTCACCAAGTTCTCCAATTCATTTCTTCTCATAACATGCCCAAAAAAGTTGACTGTCTAGCGTCTAATGACTCTAATCAGTTTACGATCTTCATTTGTTTCTTGAAGGACTTGTTCATTGGTTTTTCTGTCTGTCCTGGTATTCTTTGCATTTTCCTCAGAAACCACATTTCTGCAGCCATCAGATGTTTTTCAGCTTGACTGCTCATTGTCCAAGTTTCACATCCATATAAAAGTACAGGTTCTAGTGTAGCACCTCAACACTCTATTTCTCGTTTCAATTGACATCTTTTTATTAGTCAGTATGTTTTTCATCTTGCTAAAGGCTACTTTCGCCATGGCGATTCTTGTTCTAATCTCTTCAAGTCATCTCCCATCAGATGTTATTACTGTTCCGAGATAATTGTACCTATTCACTTGTTGAAGAATATTCCCATTTACTTGTATATTACATTGTGGTATTTCCTTCTTCCTAGTGACGACCATAATCTGTGTCTTTTAACAATTCAATTCTAACCCTAGTTGTTCACTGTGTGTAACAACCAGCATCTACTAAATATTGCATATCCTGTTCATTGTCTGCAATCAAAACTGTATCATCTGCATATCTAATGTTATTGATGCATCGTCCCCCAATGTTGATTCCTTCTATATCTTCTATATTTCTGAAAATATTTTCACTGTACAGGGAAAACAGATCTGGAGACATTACACATCCCTGTCTCACACCTCTCTTAATAGGCTGATCCTGACCTACTTCATTATCAACTCTTATGGCAGCTTGTTAGTTTCCAATATATGTTCTTTACAAGTCTAAGGTCTTTTCCATCAATTTGTAGATCTTCAAGCATCCTTATCATGTCGACATGTCTCACTTTGTCGAAAGTCCTTTGTGTAGTCAATAAAGCAAAGGTGTAGATCTTTGTTTACTTCTATAGAACGTTCAATTACTGTTTCTCAGTATATACACAGCATTTACTGTACCCTTGCCTTCTACAAACCCACATTGTTCTTCTCCTATTTCAGGTTGTATTTTCCTCCTAACTCTTTGCATGATAATTCGTAGCAAAATCTTCGTGATGTGACTCATATATACTAATTGTTCGATGTTGATCACATTCCAAGGCTCCTGATTTCTTTGGGATTGCAAAAAATACGGAATTACATAATTCACGAGGTATATTTTCAGTATCATATATTGTATTAAGCAGTCTGGTAACTTTTTATATTCCATATTCTTCTAAAGCATTAATCATTTATGTTGTGATGCTTCTAAACCGGGGGTCTTGCCAGATTTCATATGGTGAAGATGTCCTGTTAAATTCCAGAGAGGAGACTGGACTCAACAAGCACATCTTTAAACTTATTATCTGTTGGGATTATTGACTGACTTTGGTCTACACTCCTCTCTTCTGTCTTCCCTTCCATATATCTATTTCTTTCACTCTCTCTATTATTCCCTCAACACATACTCCGACAACAGTTCCTTTCAACGATAAGATAAAAGATTTATTAATAAAAAACTATGTCTGGTGTATGTATGGATATTGTCTATGTAGTTGTTATGTTCTTCTAGTGTGGCTGCCAGATAAGATGTTGATAGATAGTCTCCGTGGTTTCTCTCGTCTCTTCTCTCAGCTAGAGTACAGGACATGACATAGATATAACAGAACGGTCTCACCCTGACAGCTCCGTCTGCTTGAGTCAGTAGATATATCCGTTTTTTGTAATGAAAAAATGTTCACCACTGTATGAATGTATTTAACCCGATCACCATATGCTGTCAGCGTAAACTGCATGGTTTGTATTATCTTATAGCGTTCTTAATTCCATCCTGGAAAACACATCTAGTTTCTATTGTTCTCTATTTTTGTCCTGTAAAAGTTCTACACTTAATTGATATAGGCACTTTGTATGCACCTTGCAACTCTTTGATACTGAGTAATTTGAGTCTTTTTTCTTTAGTGTGGATGATCTCTATTTTCCATTCTCTGTCCTCCTGACTTATTAAGATGCCACTTCTTTTCCTTCCTTTCTTATGCACAAGTGTCGTGCTTTATTACTTTAAAGTGCTTTCTTGTGGATTATCAACACTGGGTGATCTTGACCACAGCCATCTGTGTAATCTCTTAGTTGATAAGTCCCGCACTGGTATGGAAACTATTATCCCCTCTTTCCATCATTAGGGACGTGTATTTCTATTCCCACTCAAGAACATATCTCCTTCAGGTCAGTTTGGAACACACACTAAACTTACACAAAGAATTGCCACTCTTTATATCGGTCATCTTTGCGCATAGTCCTTGACATTGCTGGACACCTCACATCCAGACTGCATAATCATTGTTAGTGGAAAATTCCAGATCTGAAACTTCTCCAGTATTCATACATTCAGACCGCAATATGCTATCCAATAATGCTGTCTGCCTTTGTCGCAAACCAATTTTTCCACTCGACCGTTTTACCTGCGCGGTTAGCCGGCCCCTTCTGTGTCTTGACCTATAAACACATGCGCCTTGTCTCTCCTTTGTTAACCCTTCTCCTACCTGGGTAGTCGGTGTATGCAGTCGTCCATCTGGGAATCGTTAACTCTTCAGTATTTCACTACAGAAGAGTATTCTGAACCTCCATCTTCAAAATTGATGGTCCCTCATTATTATTTTGAATATCATACTCTTCATCTCTGTTATCGTCATAGAGGTTTTTCACGTAATCTGACCATACATGTAAGATCTGATCCTTTTCTGTTATAACGCTTCCATCTTTTGTCTTTAGGCAACCTGCTGATGTACGCGTTCTTTGATTAGTAAGCTCCTGAATTCTTTTGTGCATTAGTTTCATATTTTTACTGTTGTGTTGTTCTTCAATTTCTCTGCAATTTTTCTCAAGCCATGCTTCTTTTGCCTCATTACATAAGGTTCTGACTTTTCTGTGAATTTCTTGATATTTGGCAGGATTATTTATGTTCTGTCTTCTTGCTTCCATTAGTTGTAAAATATCTTCAGTCATCCTTGTCTTACGGCCCACTTTCTTTACTTTTGGAACAGTTTTTATCTGCAGCACGATTGATTGAATTCTTCATTATTTCCCATTGATCATCTACATCTTGAAATAGGATCTCTAGATCAGACAATAAATCAAAATTGTTCTTTACTTCTATGTGAAAATTATCTTGTATTTCTTTGTCAGTTTTCAATTTGCACAAGTCATATTTAGGGTTTCCTGTTGTATACTTGACTTTCTTTAACTTTACCCTCATTGTGCCTATACTTAATCTGTGATCACTGTAACAGTCTGCCTTTGGAACTGTTTTTACGACTGTTAACGCATTTCGAAACCTTCTGCTAATCAGGATGTAATCTATCTGGTTTTTAATCCTGCTGTCTGGACTCCTCTATGTCCACAATCTTCTAGGATGCTGTTTATACCAGGTGTTTCCTACAACCATTTCTTGTTCTTTTGCCCATTCTACAAATCTTCATTGAACAGATGAAAACGGAGTAGGTAAAAATCTTCTAGGCACGGGTGGAAACTGAGTAGGCAAAAATCTTCTACGCACATGTGACAACTGAGTAGGCAAACAGCTTCTATACACAGGTGAAAAGGTCATGTTTGTAATCCACATGATAAACGAAAAAAAAAAAAATAGAAGATATAGAACACGGAGACAAGAAATAGAGACAGAAATCAAAGACATGGGGAGGACACTGAAAGAGTTGCATGGAATAGTTAAGGGTAGGAGTTTGTTGGGGGGGGGGGGGGGGGCTATTCTCTAAAGGAGGATAAGGAGCGAAAGAAGATTGAACGTATATTCCTTGGGGGGGGGGGGGGGTTGTGTTTGTTCGCTTTAAACTCAAGCGTAGGCAGTACAAGTACATTACTGGTGAATTCACTGGACTAATACTTTCTTGTGGATTAGCGTCCCTTATTACCGTATTACCAGTGTCCGTCGCCATCAGGCGAGCCCACTCCGTCTTCTAAGTATCTTGTAATTTACTCCCCAATGTCGAGCACTAGTTGTAGTAGCACGTATAGGGACTACACTTGAGTTCAAATCGAGCAATCGCAACAGTCGCAATAACAGTGCGCGAGCGCGCACACACACACACAAAATAATTAAAACGTACAAATCGAGGCGGAAGATAACTTGCATTAATGTTAATTGAACCGAAGCTGTTGTATTTATAAACCAGTAGACTAATAACTCCGCCATCACTGCTCTCTTATATCTAAGTCTTTTAAATGTGTGAAAATAACACTGTACTCCAACTGTCCGAAGACCCGACAAATCCACAGTTTCTTTCACAATAGTCAGTAGGTTGCGGGCTGTGTTGCCTCTATTGTGACTCAGCGTCAAACGTATTGCGAAATCGTATTCGCCGAGCCTAAGTGTTGGCATTCCGGTTGAAGTTAAATCTGGCTGCAGGATTTTAATAAGCCCGCTGCAAAAGCCCGGCATGCTAAATCTGCGCATTTCTAGAATGAACCAGTGGCAACAAGTGTGCCGCTTTGATTTTATTAGGATGTTACTGAAGCTGAAAATCTGAAACAGAGATTGTGTGTAGCTAAATGTAATCCTCTTTGGAGATACTACCACGGAGTGAAAAGCGTAAGGCTTTTATATATTCTCATCAGCATGATCATGTGCCATGCCGATAAGCGTGGGCGGTCATGTTTCGCCATCCCACACAATCACCAGAGTCGTAGATCAGCTCTGTGGTTTTGTATGGATGATCCCACGTGACCAAACCATCTAGATATCTACGTCTCTGTCTTCCCATTGTCCTTCCTAATCGTGCCTGTTGTCACCAAGTTTATTTCTTCTCATGTGCCCAAAAACAGCTTGACAGTCCACATCTAATTTCTCTAATCAGTTTACGGTTTTCGTTGGTTTTTTGTTGGACCTGCTCGTTGATTTTTCTGTTTTTCCATGATATTCTTCACATTTAAATTAGAAATCACATTGCAATTAAATGTTTTTCAGCTTGTCTGCTCATTGTCCAGGTTTCACATCCATACAAACGTACAGATTCTATGTAGAACCTCAACACTCTTTTTCTCTCTCGTTGTAATTGGTCTGTATGTTTTTCCATATGGCAAAAGGCTACCTTCGCCATGGCGATTCTTGTTCTAATCTCTTCAATGCACCGCCCATCAAATGTTTTGACTCTTCCGACATAGTTGTACCGATTCACTTTCATATATTCTAGGTTGCGATATATTAGGCGTGAGTGGTCAAATTTCTTCCTGAGAAACGAGAGTTTTCTGAACGTAAACTTGCCTAGAAATTACAAACAACCAAAATAAATGATGAGTTTGACTGCGACGTCCTGTAAAGGATATGCAACTAACTAACCCATGTACAGATCGGAAATAATTCTGTCTCCCTAGGGATTCAACCTAGACCCTTGTGTTAGCAGACATGCGCACAACCCACTATGTCACCTCGACTTAAGTATGTTAATTTTTCTTCGGGTTCGTGTTCTAGAGCAGACATCGGCGATCATGACTCCCCACGGCTCTCTGTCGCGTGTTAGTTTGCTGAAGTCGGTATTGCTAATCCTATGTTTAGTGCTCATCTGTTTGCGCTTTCTGTTTTAACATACATTACCTTTCTGACCTGCACTGCCTGTCGTGTGTGTAAAGAATGAATGTCGTATTAGTTACTTGTTCTTCTTTACCACTTTAGTGTCGTCCCTGGAGTGAAGAGAATCAACACCCACATTATTATTTTTAATTCAATATCTCTATTCTGGAGATATCCAGCAGACTCCGTCCACACACTCCTTCAATCTGAAGACACCTTCCTCTCACTCTTACTCCCCCTGGATCATGCCCCCTCTCATTCTTCCCCAACATAACATACTTGATAACTCTCGCTTCAACAAATAAAAACAAGAAATTTATTAAAGCAAAGAGTATATGTAGGAGAAGTGTATTTGTGTATTAGGTGTAGAATGTGTGACGTGTATTCTAATGGTAGACCAGCGATTTAGAAGCAAAGTCTGTAACATCATAGTGCTTAGCACACAACAGCACCATTTTTTCCGGACAGTGAACCTCACCCAGAAGTTGACGACTTTCTCCAATCACTCGAACAAACAGGATGCTGGTAATCCGATAGACACTGTTGATCTTGGTCTTCACTCTACCACACGGTGAAGTTACTCTGTTTCCTAATATTTGTTTGAACTGATAGTCTTCCAATTAACTGAAATGTCACTTGGGGAAAATCTACTGTTTATTAGTTTCTGGTTATAACATTTTCCCCTCTTTTAGAACACAACCTATTAATGTTTGTTAGGTAGATGTGTATATATATATATATATATATAATATATATATATATATATATATATATATATATATATATATATATATATATATATATATATATGTCCTTAGTATGCGAGTTATTAATCTTCGGTGATGAAGCTTATCACTCATTAAACACATTACTTCTGTTCATACAATTCTACTCAGCAGAAGCCAGGTTTCTGCGGAACAACTAAGTTCTGAGCCCGTGTAAAAACCTCTCATCAACCACTGTCTTCTTTCCATGAGTCATCATTTTATAAAACTTTGAACTGCTTCTTCGTAATAAATCATCTCACACTCACGTGGAACACTCAAGGGGAACTGTAAATGGAACCTGTAGAGTAGATAACATCATGGTGAGGGCAACTCAGTCCTGACCGTAATTAGGTGATTGTAGGCCAATAACAGCACTCAGATCTATAACACCGCAGAAGTCGGATGTGTCGGCCTAACGGCGCAAGAACGCAGCTCTGCTGTAAACAGGCACAACGCAATCACGTCCGAAAAAAAACTCCGGATGAACGAAGAAGAAGAAGAAGATCTATAACAGAGATCCGATCTCTGTCATACGGCCAAATCGCGCATCACAATGGTCTTATACATGGCAACACCAGGAAAGAATAAAGGAACGGGTAGAAACCCAGCAGATGCCCTACTGGAAGATCCTACCATTACACATACCTCTTCTCCCTCTCAACCATCCTTAATCTCTCTAATTATTATGCCACTACATTGTCCTCAACTTCCTGAGTAAAATGATTTCTCACATAAGCTAGTTGAAGCCACACAATAGAATACTAGTGCCGACGCTCCTATGATACTTTCTAGCACCGAACTTATAGAACATTCTATCACTAATCATAATACATTATATCACTGCACCTATAATACATTATATCACCACACAATACTGTACTCTATTCCTAATCATACTCTTAAGTTAGATATAATTAATTGCCTACCATATGTCTATTCCTGTTGTTACTCGAGAAACTAGGCAATCCGATTGGATCTATGTCCGCGGATAACTATCACTACTTAGACAGCCCAGTCCCTCTAATATAACACAACTCGGAATAATCCTCAATTCTAACACTTCAGAATGTTTTTCTCGACTCCCTCTACCTGTTTACTGCACTGGGTTTTATATGGGTGCTTGAGTGAGTCACCAGAAAGTCCAGACGCCAATCAGTCCAGAATCTGGCTTTGTCCTCCGTTTCCAGACTAACCAGAGTCAATTAGCTGTCAAGTTTCCTTTCATCTGGGGAGTTCTTTGTCTCATCCAACAAATATCCGGGTTGTCTGTGAGCCAGAGACCTTTCTCCCATTACAGAATCCTTCTGACCTCTAGCAGACATCTGTCCATTACTTTCAACGGCCAACTCCCGTTTTGTAGACAAATGTTGCCAATACACACCTCTCGAACAACATCCTGTCATCAAACTGTCGACTGTGTGTAGACAACTCGACGTGACTCCCTTTGATCTCATACACACTGTCGACCAGGTGCAGAAAATTATACCGACGTATTTTCCTCAGTTTGTTCACCATCAAAGAGTCAATTGTGTTAGCAAAATAATGTCGGGCCTGGTTGTCAACGATCAACTGACAAGTTTATTTATCCTGTGACACTGCCTCATTTGACTACCGCGGCTTCCTAATGAATAAATACGATACCCCGGCTCCATAATATACACGTACACATTATCACGGCTCCCTAATGAATGTATACGCTACCTCAGCTCAATAATATTTATTAATACATTACCGGCCGGACTCCCTGTTCATAATTCCGTAAGCTCACGTTCGAAACACAGCTGCGCGAGATTCGGCAACGGATCGAGTCGCGCTGGTTACTTACGAATGTATGTGAGCCAGTCGTTCAGAAAGCAATGGCAAACTACTGAACGTAAACTTGCCAAGGACACCAATAGCAGCTGAAAAATGCTGGTGTTAACTGTATTCTCCTGCAAAGGATATGCAGGGAAAAAATACATTACCGCGGCTCTAGAATAAATATATACGCTACCCCTGCTCCATAGCATATACTGATACATTACGGCGGTTCCCTAATGCATATATACGCTGCCAATGGATTTTTTACGCGAGCAATAATACACACGGGCGTCCGATCTCACTACCCAGAGACCAGGGGAGATTTTGTTACTAGAAGTCCACGTGAAAACATCATACCTAGAGACCACTCAGTATATATACGCTACCCCGGTGTCGTTTGGTTCCAACCGTACTACCGCCTGCTGTACCGGTCGTCTATGGTTCCGACCATACTACCGTCTGCCGTACCGGTTGTCTGTGGTTCCAACCGTATCTCCGTCTCCCGTACCGGTCGTCTTTGGTTCCGACCGTACTACCGCCTGCTGTACCGGTCGTCTATGGTTCCGACCGTACTACCGTCTGCCGTACCGGTTGTCTGTGGTTCCAACCGTACCTCCGTCTCCCGTACCGGTCGTCTTTGGTTCCGACCGTACTACCGCCTGCTGTACCGGTCGTCTTTGGTTCCGACCGTACCTCCGTCTCCCGTACCGGTCGTATTTGGTTCCGACCGCACTCGAATTTTTAAAATTAACCTGGGCTTCTATTTAACCCACCTGCCTGCAGCGGCAGGAGTTCCAGACTTTTACCATTACCATCATCTAGCGGTCCTTAGCAGAGCGACGCATCATGACCCGCCGAAGGGTGATACAAACTCCGCCGCGCAGCAAGCACGACAGGAGGCGTCAGAAGTGGTCCCCCTTCCCGGAATGTTTCGGCCGTTAACCCCCCTGACACTCTCTGGGTTCGGGTCCGCCAAGGCCATGACTCCAGGTGTATTTCTCCTGGTGTAAGTTGGAACACCGTTTCGAGACGTTTCGATTCTTTGCGTTGTCCTTGTTTTTTGTCCATACCTGCGAGAAATGCCTGCTCCCAAGCCAACCCTCCTCGGGGAGGAGAGCCTCGTGCACTCGGTGCTTCATGCCTTCACACAAAACCCTAGGACCTGTGGCCGTGGAAGGGCCAGCTTCTTCCCCTTTCTTGAAAAATGGCAGTAAATCCTGTAGAAATGTCAATAAATCCTGTAAAAGTGGGTAAATCCCGTTAGAATGTCAGTAACTCCCGTAGAATGTCAGTAATCTTGTAGAATGTCAATAAATCTTGTAGAATGCCAGTAACTCCCGTAGAATGTCAGTAATCTTGTAGAATGTCAGTAACTCCCGTAGAATGTCAGTAATCTTGTAGAATGTCAGTAACTCCCGTAGAATGTCAGTAATCTTGTAGAATATCAGTAAATCTTGTAGAATGTCAGTAACTCCCGTAGAATGTCAGTAATCTTGTAGAATGTCAGTAAATCTTGTAGAATGTCAGTAATCTTGTAGAATGTCAGTAATCTTGTAGAATGTCAGTAATCTTGTAGAATGTCAGTAAATCTTGTAGAATGTCAGTAATCTTGTCAGTAACTCCCGTAGAATATCAGTAATCTTGTAGAATGTCAGTAACTCCCGTAGAATGTCAGTAGCTCCCGTAGAATGTCAGTAATCTTGTAGAATGTCAGTAACTCCCGTAGAATGTCAGTAATCTTGTAGAATGTCAGTAAGTCCCGTAGAATGTCAGTAAATCTTGTAGAATGTCAGTAACTCCTGTAGAATGTCAGTAATCTTGTAAAATGTCAGTAACTCCCGTAGAATGTCAGTAACCTTGCAAAATGTCAGTAACTCCCGGTAGAATGTCAGTAATCTTGTAATATGTCAGTAACTCTCGTAGAATGTCAGTAATATTGTAAAATGTCAGTAACTCCCGTAGAATGTCAGTAATCTTGTAGAACGTCAGTAAATCTTTTAGAATGTCAGTAACTCCTGTAGAATGTCAGTAAATCCTGTAAAATGTCAGTAAATCCTATAAAATGTCAATAATCTGCTAGTATGTCAGTATATTTCTTCTTCTTGAACCACGTTATTTTAAGAATGCTTGTCTGTTACATTTAAGTATTTAAGTTCAAAAGCCCCGATATTACAATAACCGTTAAAAAGACGAGCACTATAAAAATAATCTGCACAAATTTATAAATGTAAATTATAGATTGAACATTCCCAAAACTGTATTTCTCTTTTGTTTTTCCCCAAATTGTCTCTTTTCTTTTTTTCCAGTGCCACAAAAACGCCGCCTCTTTCCTTTGTAAATTGCCATTATTATTTATTTCATTAAAATAATCACACGCGTCAAGTAACGAGATGTGTGACTTTTTGTCAATGCTGACTTCTTTCTTACATTGAAAAATCTGTCTTCTTTTTCAACATGATCATCATCATCAGCTTCGTTGAATAGTTTTTCTCGACGTTGGCTTTCCTTTCGTAATTGCCTGGCAAATCGCCTGGATTTCTCAATGCTTATAGTTATGGTGTGGTTATTATTTATATTTGTTTGTTTTCTTGTAATATTATATTTTGCCTGTTGTTGGCATATTATGCGTTCAGTAGTTAGAAAAACCAGTGACCAAGTACTATAAGAAACAAATGAAAATCGTAAATTGATTAGAGAAATTAGACGTAGACAGTTAACATTTTTTGGACATGTTATGAGTAGAAATAAATTGGAGAACTTGGTGACAACTGGCAAGATCGAGGGGAAGAGAACAAGGGGAAGACAGAGAAGTAAATACTTGGATGGCTTGACCACGTGGTATGGTCGAGACAAGAACACTGAGCTGATCCACGACTCTTGTGATCGAAAGAAATGGCGAATCAACCGCCGACGCTTACCGGCATGGCACATAATGAATGAAGTTAGCCATTAAGCATTGGTGTAACGGCTAGGATATTGTAGTGACAATAGCATGAGCACAGTAGGACAAGGTTCGAATCCTGTTCTTGTCGTTGGCAACGGTAGGGAAAGACTGACCACCTATGGATCCATGCTCTCCGATCTACAAAGCGCGATAGTCCTAACACTTGACATACCCACAGGGGGATTCCTGCTACAGGACTTCTGTGGTTTGATTTTTGCTGAGAGAAAAGTCTGTTGTCAAGTTAATACAGTCTTGGGGCCATCTTTCTTCATTTCTCTCGTTTGTCCTTCACTGCCGTATGTCGTTAAGCGTCATTGGCTTGTTTGATGATTGGTTTACTAACTAGGGCTCGCTCGGTCGCTTAGTATGCTGAGATGTTGTGGTTTTTTAAGGTGTTGATGATTCCATTGATCTATCTTTTTGTTGCCTTCCCCTGCCTCTTGATGTTTCCATTTTCATGGCGTATGCTCTTGCTGCTAGCGAGGTTGGGTACATTCTCACTAGGTGACCGAACCAGTTCAGTCTTTGTCTATCAATGCAAATGTGAGCACTTCCTACGCAATTGTAGACCGCAGACATAGCCGAATTGTAATTGTGCAACGTTTTGTTCGAAATACAGAAATGGCGGTGCTGTGGTATGTTATGCTTTTGCTTATCAAGACTCCACTGGGGCTCTCACACCCGACCACAGCAATACAAGAACAAACTGATGTGCATGTTAAAAAAAGTTAGTTGCACATCCTTTACATGAAGTCACAGTCAACCCCAGCATTTTTCGGCTGTGATTTCTTGGCAAGTTTACCTTCAGTTGTTTTCCTTTGCTTTCTGAACGCGCCTCTTACATACCACCAAAAGAAAAGAGTGATCAAATCAATCTGAAAACCATCAACATAATCTTAAGACAATTATTACTTTGTGGACAAACCAGAAGAAATCATTATTCTGCACGTCACAACGGGACACAATAGATTATGCAACCACATGTATACAAAATTCAAGATTGGTGAATCAGCCATGTGCGCATGTGAATTGGTGCCGCAGACAGCAGAGCACATACTCCAAGACTGTCTAAACTACGACATATCTAGGCGAACTTTCTGGTCTGGAGAAACAACAGTGGAAGATAAACACTTTGGACCACTGAGTGAACTAAAACAGACAGTGAAGTCCATACAAGAGACAGCATTACAGATATAAACACAAATGAGCGAACGAAAGTAGAAGAAGTTTTAAAAAACCCAGATATTTTACTTATTTATACCAAAGGAGCAAGCAGAATACAATGAAATACAGCGAAGTTCATACAAGAGACAACATTGCAGATATAGACACATTTCAAGCGAATGAAAGAAGAAGGACTTGACCACAGGGTTGGCAGGCAAGCGTTACAGCCATTGCTCCACCACGACCTCAAACCACCTTTAGAGGCTGAACTACCTGTTTCCGACCAGTACCTGTCTAAGGTGCCGGCTCCGTGGCTAAGGAGTTACAGACGCAGTTCGTAATCCCGCAAACCGCGTTAGAAACACAGAGCGGGCGATTTGGCAGCAGACTACCTTGCGTTTTTTTTAACGGAACGACATGGGCGCTGGTCGTTCAAAAAGCAATAGCAAACTAGGTGTCACGGTATTTCGTATGCCTTGTTTGTGTTCTATCCAGCGCCAGCATCTTGTCAACAAGGGCGAGAGATGGTTGAACAGCTGTCTGTCACAGAGTACAACAAGGGCGAGAGATGGTTGAATCTGTCTGTCACAGAGTACAACAAGGGCGAGAGATGGTTGAATAGCTGTCTGTCACAGAGTACAACAAGGGCGAGAGATGGTTGAATAGCTGTCTGTCACAGAGTACAACAAGGGCGAGAGATGGTTGAACAACTGTCTGTCACAGAGTACAACAAGGGCGAGAGATGGTTGAACAGCTGTCTGTCACAGAGTACAACAAGGGCGAGAGATGGTTGAATAGCTGTCTGTCACAGAGTACAAGGGGGAGAGATGGTTGAATAGCTGTCTGTCACAGAGTACAACAAGGGCGAGAGATGGTTGAATAGCTGTCTGTCACAGAGTACAACATGGGCGAGAGATGGTTGAACAGCTGTCTGTCACAGAGTACAACAAGGGCGAGAGATGGTTGAACAGCTGTCTGTCACAGAGTACAACAAGGGCGAGAGATGGTTGAACAGCTGTCTGTCACAGAGTACAACAAGGGCGAGAGATGGTGAATAGCTGTCTGTCACAGAGTACAAAAGGCAAGAGATGGTTGAATAGCTGTCTGTCACAGAGTACAACAAGGGCGAGAGATGGTTGAATAGCTGTCTGTCACAGAGTACAACAAGGGCGAGAGATGGTTGAACAGCTGTCTGTCACAGAGTACAACAAGGGCGAGAGATGGTTGAATAGCTGTCTGTCACAGAGTACAACAAGGGCGAGAGATGGTTGAATAGCTGTCTGTCACAGAGTACAACAAGGGCGAGAGATGGTTGAATAGCTGTCTGTCACAGAGTACAACAAGGGCGAGAGATGGTTGAACAGCTGTCTGTCACAGAGTACAACAAGGGCGAGAGATGGTTGAACAGCTGTCTGTCACAGAGTACAACAAGGGCGAGAGATGGTTGAACAGCTGTCTGTCACAGAGTACAACAAGGGCGAGAGATGGTTGAACAGCTGTCTGTCACAGAGTACAACAAGGGCGAGAGATGGTTGAACAGCTGTCTGTCACAGAGTACAACAAGGGCGAGAGATGGTTGAATAGCTGTCTGTCAAAGAGTACAACAAGGGCGAGAGATGGTTGAATAGCTGTCTGTCCCAGAGTACAAGGGGGAGAGATGGTTGAACAGCTGTCTGTCACAGAGTACAACAAGGGCGAGAGATGGTTGAATAGCTGTCTGTCACAGAGTACAACAAGGGCGAGAGATGATTGGATAGCTGTCTGTCACAGAGTACAACAAGGGCGAGAGATGGTGAATAGCTGTCTGTCACAGAGTACAACAAGGGCGAGAGATTGGTTGAACAGCTGTCTGTCACAGAGTACAACAAGGGCGAGAGATGGTTGAATAGCTGTCTGTCACAGAGTACAACAAGGGCGAGAGATGGTTGAATAGTTGTCTATCACAGAGTACAACAAGGGCGAGAGATGGTTGAATAGCTGTCTGTCACAGAGTACAACAAGGGCGAGAGATGATTGAATAGCTGTCTGTCACAGAGTACAACAAGGGCGAGAGATGGTTAAATAGCTGTCTGTCACAGAGTACAACAAGGGCGAGAGATGGTTGAATAGCTGTCTGTCACAGAGTACAACAAGGGCGAGAGATGGTTGAACAGCTGTCTGTCACAGAGTACAACAAGGGCGAGAGATGGTTGAACAGCTGTCTATCACAGAGTACAACAAGGGCGAGAGATGGTTGAATAGCTGTCTGTCACAGAGTACAAGGGCGAGAGATGGTTGAATAGCTGTCTGTCACAGAGTACAACAAGGGCGAGAGATGGTTGAATAGCTGTCTGTCACAGAGTACAACAAGGGCGAGAGATGGTTGAACAGCTGTCTGTCACCGAGTACAACAAGGGCGAGAGATGGTTGAATAGCTGTCTGTCACAGAGTACAACAAGGGCGAGAGATGGTTGAACAGCTGTCTGTCACAGAGTACAACAAGGGCGAGAGATGGTTGAATAGCTGTCTGTCACAGAGTACAACAAGCGCGAGAGATGGTTGAATAGCTGTCTGTCACAGAGTACAACAAGGGCGAGAGATGGTTGAATAGCTGTCTGTCACAGAGTACAACAAGGGCGAGAGATGGTTGAATAGCTGTCTGTCACAGAGTACAACAAGGGCGAGAGATGGTTGAATAGCTGTCTGTCACAGAGTACAACAAGGGCGAGAGATGGTTGAATAGCTGTCTGTCACAGAGTACAACAAGGGTGAGAGATGGTTGAATAGCTGTCTGTCACAGAGTACAACAAGGGCGAGAGATGGTTGAATAGCTGTCTGTCACAGAGTACAACAAGGGCGAGAGATGGTTGAATAGCTGTCTGTCACAGAGTACAACAAGGGTGAGAGATGGTTGAATAGCTGTCTGTCACAGAGTACAACAAGGGTGAGAGATGGTTGAATAGCTGTCTGTCACAGAGTACAAGGGGGAGAGATTGTTGAATAGCTGTCTGTCACAGAGTACAAGGGGGAAAAGATGGAGAGAGTTGCAGTTCATGTCTGTCCACAGCCTTCTGTCTCGTGTGCTGCTAATCATTTCTGACACAGCTGTTCCTCTATGTCATGACGTCAAACTGTTCAGCATCTTCTCTCTTAGTCTCCCCCCCCCTTCATTGTTAGCTTCCCCTTCTCATGACATGCCCAAAGAAAGTGGAATGTCCACTTCTGATGCTTGTAACCAGTTCTCTTTGTGGTTTAAATTCTTCCAAGATGTCTGACTATTTCTATCCGTCCACGGCGTTGTCATTATTTTTCCATAAAACCACATTTCTGCAGCTTCCGCACAATAACTCACTTGTCTACTAACTGTCCATAATTTGTTTCCGTAAATAAGCACTAACTCGTTATTGTTTTTTACAGTTAGTTGCATATCTTTTACAGGACGTCGCTGTCAACACCAGCATTCTTTTTGCTGTTGTGATGTCTTGGCAAGTTTACGTTCAGTAGTTTGCCATCGCTTTCTGAACGACAGGCACCCATACCATTTCGTAAAAACCAACACAAGCCAAATCGTCGGCGGCTGTGTTTCGAACGCGGGTATGCGAGATTACAAAGTGCCCCCGCAACCTCTTCGCCACGGAGCCGGCTAACCCATTATAACTCTTAAAAACTCTTTTTCTCAACTCGACTGACGCAGATAGAAATACATTATCGTAAAGTTATCATGTACTCGTATTTAGGCCAAATGCAAAGTGATATTATTTGTGACAGCGTGAGTCAACTGAACACAAACATATAACAACATGCGATACTCTTCACTGGGATGACAGTATGTTCATCTCACTGTGGAGCATGGAGTACCAGCAGTCGAAGGCCAGTGACGTTGCCAAGAAGAAAGTTCGCTTCTCTATACAAGGTAAGCAACTTTACGCTTTGTGTTAGTGCATTATGTCCCTTGTTATGGTTGGCTTCAGCTTTTTCTTTCTTTTTAATTTATGGAGGACAAGAAATTGATGCATTGCGAAATACTGAAGAAATCCACAGGTCTATCATTAACGACAGACAAAAAAAAGAAAGAAAGAAAGAAAGAAAGGAGTAACTGTTTTCCTGCAGCAGATAGGTTCTAATGTGAGAATTGTTGCATGCGCTAAATATGTTTATCCTTGCGTTTTGGGGTGAAGTGAACAGTCAGTTTCATTTCTGCCACTGTTCTCTACAATACATCTCAAGTACTGGAAAGTAATCAGTTAGAAAGAAATAGTTTGCAGACACACAGTGAGCGCGTGGAAAGATAGCAGTTTTAGCAATTGTGGCGGTAGTAGTAGTAGTAGTAGTAGTAGTAGTAGTAGTAGTAGTAGTAGTAGTAGTAGTAGTAGTAGTAGTAGTAGTAGCAGCAGCAGTAGTAGTCAGTAGTAGTAGTAGTAGTAGTAGTAGTAGTAGTAGTAGTAGTAACAGCAGCAGCAGTAGCAGCAGCAGTAGTAGTAGTAGTAGCAGCAGCAGCAGCAGCAGCAGTAGTAGTAGTAGTAGTAGTAGTAGTAGTAGTAGTAGTAGTAGCAGCAGCAGTAGTAGTCAGTAGTAGTAGTAGTAGTAGTAGCAGTAGTAGTAGTAGTAGTAGTAGTAGTAGCAGCAGTAGTAACAGCAGCAGCAGTAGCAGCAGTAGTAGTAGAGTAGTAGTAGTAGAGTAGTAGTAGTAGTAGTAGAGTAGTAGTAGTAGTAGTAGTAGTAGTAGTAGTAGTAGTAGTAGTAGTAGTA
Organism: Cepaea nemoralis; assembly: GCA_014155875.1. Classification (NCBI taxonomy): domain Eukaryota; kingdom Metazoa; phylum Mollusca; class Gastropoda; order Stylommatophora; family Helicidae; genus Cepaea; species Cepaea nemoralis. The sequence goes on from JACEFZ010004435.1 coordinate 37,785, forward strand.
GTAGTAGTAGTAGTAGTAGAGCAGCAGCAACAGTAGTAGTATTAGCAGCAGCAGCAGCAGTAGTAGTAGTAGTAGTAGTAGTAGTAGTAGTAGTAGTAGTAGTAGTAATAGTAGTAGTAGTAGTAGTAGTAGTAGTAGTAGTAGTAGTAGTAGTAGTAGTAGTAGTAGTAGTAGTAGTAGTAGTAGTAGTAGTAGTAGTAGTCAAGAAGAAGAAGAAGAAGAAGAAGAAGAAGAAGAAGAAGGAGAAGAAGAACAACAACAACAACAACAACAACAAAAACAACAACAACAACAACAACATCAACAATATTAAAAAGAGCAACTAGAACTTGAATTAGAATTACAATATATGATTACCATGGGTTGTCGGATGTCAATGAATGCATGGAAACAACAAAATTAACAACAGCGGCATCGAGACTGATACAAATGGCATACTGTTTGTGCTTCGGTAACGTAATGAATCAAACAAGAATTAAACACACGTTATTACGACATTGGAAAGATAGGCAAAATAATATAAAATCAATACTCGAGACAAGAACAGACAACGTTAATCTTGCGAGCCAACCGCCACAAAAAAAAAAAAAAACGGGTAAGTATTGAAAACTACCATCCTGTTGCCGCCTTTACTCTTGTGCAAGACATCGCTAATTGTGGCTGGAAACAACGGCGGGATCAACTGACAGCGTATTTCACACTTTTCTTTTGTCTGTCGCTGCCAAACTGGTCACACGCCACGGTGAAGCACGGTTCGTATCGAACGGGTGATCTTGTACGGCGTGCGGAGTCCTGATTGCTGTGATCAGCATTTCCACAGATCAATACACAACCGCACGGGGCTTACCTACGAGATACTAGGCCCGGTTGACAATACTACCTGCGCATGAGGCTAAATTTAGATACAGGGGAATTCGACCGGTCAGATGTATTTTTAGCACTTTACGTACAGATGATACCTAAACAGTCAACATTATTTTCTGTCATGGGACATATGTATGCTGTTGCTTACTCTAATCGTCTGTTTGGCTTTTCTGCATGATGTTGTATTGATTTTACATGCATGATATTCGTGTTGTTTCTTATTATTATTATAATTCACGCCGTGCGCCGTTGGTGATCATACCTGTCCACATGGAGTTTCCGTGGCCAAGTAGTCAGTAGCCTGCCTCGCGCTCCGAAAGTTGTTGGTTCCATTCTGGACTACATCATTCGTTTCACGGGTGCAGTTTTCTCGGAGATACCCGAGGGTCGTCGCTGGAGCTACGGAGTTTGTGCTCCGCGCGACGCTTTCGGCAGGTCGGCCCGCGGAAAGAGACCGAGCCATATGGGATTAAACCGGTGCAATGGAGTCGATCTCCGTGTCTTGTATACCTGTTTCAAACCTGCGTGTCTGTCCACAGCCTTCTGTCTCGCGTGCTGTCAATCATTTCTGATGCCGATGTTCCTCCCTGCTACGGTGTCAAACTGTCCAGCATCTCCTCTCCTAACCTCCTTCTGCCTCTCCTTCCCTCGAGCTTTCCCGTTGTGATGACGTACTTTAGCTTTTCCTTGCTCGTAACAAGGACTGTCTTCCAATGCTAGTAACCAGTTCCCAATGTGAGTTAACTTCTTACAAGAAAGCATTATTACACTTTTCATACGTCCCTAAGCGTTCCATCAATCAATCAATCAGGTGCCGTCTCTACAATGAAGGTTGACTGCAATGGATCTCCAACACTGTCACTTGCCTTGACTGTACATTCTGTCAGGCTGATGTTCGTCCATCTCTTGATGTTATCCTCCCACTTGTATCGTTGTCTACTTCTTGCTCGCTTGCCCTCAACCTTGCCTTCCAGTATGGTTTTTATGAGAGTATCATGTTTTTTAACGTGGCCAAAATATATTTCACTTGCCTCCTCTTTATTTCTTTCATTAACTCTCTCTTCATTACCAGTTTTTCTAGAACCTCTGCATTTGATTGTTTTTGTTTCCATGAAATACGACCTATTTGTCTGTATATCCACATCTCCAGGGCTTTTATGCGACTTTCTAGTTGCTTGTTCAATGTCCAGGCTTCCGATCCATACAGTTGCGTTGAATATACGTAGCATTTGACAATTCTCATTTTTAATGCGTTATTAATCTCTCTAGATGTTAATACTGATTTAATGCCGTTGACAGTATTTTTGGCCATTCCTATTCTCTTTTTGATTTCTATTTCACTTCTGCCATCATCTGTTATTATATGTCCAAGATATGAGAAACGTGTTACTTGTTCTAGTATTTGCTTGTTTACTGTGATGTTCATTGATGACATTTCCTTTTCACTGCTAATTATCATAGTTTTTGTTTTTTGGATGTTAATATCTAAGCCACATTCTGCGCTGTGCCTGTTTACTTGTTCCACTAGGTCTTGTAACTCTTGCTTGATTTCTGCTGGTAACACGGTATCGTCAGCATATCTAAGATTGTTTAGGATTCTTCCACTGACGTTAAGCCCAAGCATTTCAACTTGTTTAAAAATTCTTTCTGTGTATATGTTGAAGAGGCTTGGGGACAGTACATATCCCTGTCGTACTCCGCTTTTTATCTCTATAGGTGACGAATAGTTATTACCGCATCTATTAGTCGTCACTTGTTCCCAGTACAAGTTACTAGTAAGTCTGATGTCCTTTCCGTCTACTCCTATATCTTGAAGGCATGTAATTAGTCGTTCATGTTGTACTCTATCAAAAGCTTTCTTGTAGTCTATAAAACAAACATATACACTTTTTTGAACCTCTATATATTTTTCAATTAACATCCTCAAACAAATAATTGCTTCTCTGGTGCCGCTGTTTTTGCGGAACCCAAATTGTTCTTCACTACTTCCTCATCTATTTTATGCTGAATTCTTTCTTGAATGACCTTGAGTAATATCTTAGTTATGTGGCTCATTAAGTTAATAGTTCTGTAATCCTCACAATCAACAGCTCTTGGCTTCTTCGGTAGTGTGATGAAAATGGATGTTTTAAAATCCTTGGGGATGTACCCAGTATTATATATATCATTAAATAATTCTGTGATAGTTTCAATGCCAAAGCTGGATAAGGATTTTATCATCTCTGTTGTAATCTTGTCAGGACCTGCAGCCTTTCTTCTAATACTGCCTTCCATAAATGGCTATTGATACCGTGAACGTATTGTCCTATTACATTAACGTCAGAGAATCCCTGTGGAGTGATATTTCTATACAACACAATTAAAAATAAGATGCTACATTGGGATTCTGGAAGACAGTCCTGTATAATTTAATAACAATTTCTGACAACACACTATCTTACAAAGGATACATTTACTTGCTGTATTTTTCTCAGTCCTGACGAGTAAATTGCACACTGTCTGTCTATAAGGGGCCGTGTGTCAAGTTGACCTACGCCTTAAGAATGCTTCACATCCAATGGTTCCGTATAATAATACCGCCCACGGTTTTCCCGCCACAATTACCACGCCCACGTCGCCCGGTAACAGACACAATTGCTTAGTGACCTCTGAAGGCTGTTCGGGGTGTAAAGATTTGTTGGTAAGGGCTGCTCTCCATGCCATGTAGCGTATTGGGGTCTATGATGCTACAATGTAGCTGCGTGTTCTTTACACAACGTTGCAGTCAGCCGTATCATTTATTGCCTGTGTGTGATATTCTAGACAATTGTACTTTCAATAGTTTGCCATTACCGATGTCTATGGCTAAGGGCAATGTAGGCGGTTTCATAATCCTGCATACACATGGCATTTTTTGCGTACTCGGGGAGTGTGCTGGGTAAGGTGGAGAGGGGAGCGTTTCGTGTGGAATGGCTATCCTCGCTTCGAAGGTCACAGATTGTGAGAATTGTATGGATCTTTTTTGCCCAGGCCATGCGGGAGCGTGGGGGAATTAACAGGCTGTTTGTTAGGCTGGTGGGAAGTGCACCTCTTGGTGGTAGATTACCTATGGACAAGGGAGAGGTGGTCGACCGCCTGTGGAACCGGGTGGAGAGGGAGCGGGAACAGATTGAGAACCCGTAGAGGCGAAGAGGGAGGACAGGGAGAGCTTTCAATCAGCATTCAATGGCTGATGTGATCAATTGTATGTCCCTAAGCCACAGACGCAGCAACAAGACGCTAGCCGTATATTTTCTAGAACAATCGGCATTCAATGGCTGATGTGATCAATTTTATGTCGGCCTCCTTTACGTCCCCAAACATTTCCTGGTACCTGTTTTAGACTTGGTCGACCTGGAATTGAAAAAAAAAGGAATTCCTCTCCTCGGTGTGCATTTGAACACATGATATCCAGCAGACAGGCCAGCGTGCTACCCACTGCACCACTGAGACCTGCACGTTACCAACTAGACACCCATGCTCTGAGCGACTAGGTAGACTTGTTCCTGCAGCGAGACGATGTCGTCATTTGGAAGTGACAGGTTCGAATCCCTGTCGGTAACTATAGCTTTCAATTGTTATGTTGTCAAGTGCGTCCTCTAGTTCCTTATTTATTAACTGTCTTAGTGGCCTCAAAGTGCGCGTCCTTATGGTCCGGGCGCGTACGAGGCCCTCACCTGTGGGACTTGGCTGAACGCCTCTAAGCCGGGTCCCTTGGGTTCCAGGGTCTGGCCATCACTCGCCACCTGCTCGTGGAGGCGAGGTCTCGGAGGTTTCACGCTGAGCCGCCAGCGTCTGCAGCCTACCTTGTTCCAGACGTATTGGTTACCCATTCCTCTGAATACACAGGGCTAGGCCGAGAGAGGGAACATGTCGTTTGGGCACCACATGTTTCTCTGAAGCTCTGCCCAGGCATTGTGATGGAATATTGGCCACATTCCAACTCACATACTGTGGTCTGTCAAGACTGCAAGGTGCCACTCACTCACTAGTGGCCTCAAAGGGTTCCCCAACTGATATTGTTAGTCAATAAACATAAGTTGCTCTGCAAAAGTTAAAACTCTTAAAACCGTAGCTGATTCAGTGTCAAACAGAAAGTAAGTTTGGGCCAAAAATTGTACACAATCAAATGGACAAGTATTATAATGTACATTTCCGTTCACTGAACATTGAAATTGTGGAAGATACCATGGAACAAATAACATGATGACCCCGTGTAGCCATATATCGCCCTATTTTAAAATTGATACTCACGTATTGTTTGGCACTTATAGACGTAGGGGAAAAAATGAGAGACTACAGAACTAATTCTGTCCAATTGGAATGTCACATTTGGCGATATATTATCCTTCCTTGCCTCTTTAAGTTGACCTTTTGACGTGAAAGACCTTCTTACTCCCTGCATTTTCCCCACAAAGTATGATCTCTAATATGCAACTGTCCATTCTTCTTCGACTGTTTCTTTGCTCTTTCCATAAGGTGTGTGTTTCACCAAGTTATGCGCCTGAAAGGTCTCCGTATCCGTCTTCAACATGCATTTGTGCAAGGTCTACTACTTCTAGCCAGATTCCATCCAAGGCAACGGGCTCTACCTACACATTGGTCGATTTTCTATCCTAATAACTTTGCCTGGGAAGCGTCGTTACGACCTACTCTTTGCCATTTGCAAATACAGTGAGATTTTTGAAAACTTTTTTGCACACAGGAACTCCTGTACCTCCCTCTTATTCGATAAGATTAGATACCCGATCTCACCATCCAGAAATTCAGGGAGATGAGTCAAACAAAAAAGTAGTTTTTCACCAAATGAAAAATGGATGGCGGAAAATGGGAGGTAGGGGTGTGTCACAGTTATGACTTAAAATGTGTTAATATAGTAGCAGACATGTTGTGTTATAACGCAATGAAAATATTTCGGCGATATATAAGTCCATGGCAGGTACGGGGAGTTACTTAAGACGATTAATCATCCAATGGCACTTGATCAGTTAAATACCAATGATTCTTGGACAAATTCCCAGCACGAGCCAGACACAGTAACCATTTAACAACGGCTTCCACGGCTGTTTACTGTATCTCTCAGCCTAGTCTACACTGGCCCCCTGCCGTCTTCACAGACGATAGTTTGTTACACTGTGCTTCAAAAGGAATAATAACTACAATTCATGGTGGGGACCAGGGGTGGAGAAATACCTCTCCTTAGCACAAAGCTCTGGCTGACTTGCAAAGACCATGTGTTGCCCATGCAGTATGCTCCCTCTCTCGGCCTGCCTAGTTTTCTCCAGAGGAAAGATAACACCAATGCGTCTGGAACAAGAGAAGCTGCAGCAGCCGCCAGATCAAAAAAGCAATGCTGCAACTGCCCGCCTGTCGGAGCTTCGATCCTAGATCAGCTGCCGACCAAGGCTTAGGGCTTGTAGCCTTTAACCAGATGGGCATCAGCGCCATGGACTTATAAAAAAGAAGTTTAACGTAATCTGCAGCTCAGCTGTGGAACAATCTTCCACAAGAAATCAAAGACATCACCAATCCCTATACATATAATCGCAAATTATTCGAACACTATCTCAGTACGGATTACCTTGCCCCTTAATAATAGAAATAATAATAATAATAATAATAATAATAATAATAATAATAATAATAATAATAATAATAATAATAATAATGCTTGCTTGTCTTCGTTGGCTTGAGCTCCAGCGCGAAGTCCTGTATGTCGGATGAAGGCATCCTGTTGTCCAACATCAGTGTGATGTCATACAGAACCTGAGGTTTGCGTGGGTATCCGTTGTCCCATGTCTGGCTTATTGGTGTGCAAACTGGTGGTTCCTCGCCGTGCAGGCAGACACTCTCCGACTTCGGAGGAATCGGCGATCCTACTGACTTTAGCCAGGACCCCGAAGGGACCTGTTGCCCAGGACGCTCAACGAGGACGCGTCAATAGGTCTTGGCCAGTATATAACCCGGCCCTGGTGCCTTGGAAACACCTCTGTGTCCCATAATAATAATAATAATAATAATAATAATAATAATAATAATAAACACTAGTATAACCGCCAGTCCCCTTTTGGTAGGCCAGTATATTCCACATAGCTAATAACAAGTGCCACACCAGTCATTAATATTACTTAGTCGTGTAGTATTGATGCTTTTATTTTGCCCATGCCTTTATAATGCATATCTTTTATATTGTTGCTATTTACAGTTAACTTTGAATTATGTGTGAATGATATAATGTATGAAAGAGAGTGATAGAAGGGCAGAATGTTAGACGGGCCTGCTTGCCCAATTCTTAACCCTTTGAAAATAAAGTTTGTTTGTTTATTTGTTTGTTTGATTTGTTGTATGTGTGTCAAAATAGATTCTTCTTAATTCCTCTTTCGAGAAGGGTGCAAAACACCAAACTATTCACCTCATTCAATCAACTTGTCCGACATCAGTGTGCATTTGTGTCCGGCGTGCTTTCATTAGGAAGATTCCATCCAAGATGTCAATCTATATCTGCCCGTCACTTGGTTTTCTGTTGTAAAAGTTTATTAGGCAGCGATTTCACGGCCTGCTGTTCTATGAAGTTTAAAACTTCCGTTGGATTTCAGTGTGCGGAACTTACACACGAAACCTGTTGTTTTGTTTGTCCTTATCCGAGAAGGTCAGGTATGCGATCTCACTACCCAAGAAATCAGGAGCTCGCCTGATGTCATTTAAACACCAATGATTCTTGTAAAACCTTCCTGGGCTAGGTTAGGATTAAATGCTAATATTTTCTTAATATTATGCTGACACCTTAACTTCTCAGCCACGCAAAATCCATTCGGACTAATTTGAAAGAATTATGTATTGTCTATTATTTATACACACAAACACATATGCGGGCTATTTGGCAGCAGATTGCCTTGAATTTTCATTTTTTTTAACGAAATGGTATTGGTGCCGGTCGTTAAGAAAGCAATGGCAACCTATTGAACGTAAACATGCAGGGAGATCAAGAACAGCAAATGCTGGGGGTGACTGCGACGCCCTGTAAAGGATGTGCAACTAACTTTTTTTATACTCACAGTCTTCTTTACTATATAGGGGACGGTGTCGCCTAGTGTTATAACTCAGAGAGTTATTGCCCTTCCACCCCTTGTTACACATATGACTAATATTGTGAACCCTCCCATACTGGTACCCCCGCAGACACATACAAACAGTCCAGCCCAAGATTAACCATTAAGCAAAATAAACATGCGCAAAGGGCATCGTGGGAAAGCGGAAACACGGCAATTTTCCATTGCTGAATTTACCTTGGGCCATATGTTGCGAAGCTGCAAATTGTGCAGGCGAACCAAGTTCCACAAAAAAAAAAATGCGCCTGGTGTGCCGATAACACAACGCTACCATTGCTAAATTAGTAAGCAAACCACGACATCTCAGTGTGCAGATCCTCATTAACATGTGCCGTGCAGATAAGCTTCAGCCAGGGAGTCTCCGTTGCGAAGTGGTCAAGCCGTTTGACTCGGGCTCCGAAGGTTGTGGGTTCGATTCCGGGCCGCGTCCTTCGGTTCACGAGTGAAATTTTTCGGAGACTCCTGTGGCTTGTCGCTAGAGCGACGGAGTTCGTGCTTTGTGAGACGCTTTCCGCGCTGTGGAAAGAGACCGAGCCATATTGAATAAAACCCGGTGCAATGAAGTCGACCCTGTCGACGTTCAAGCGACTTTCTTTATGCCATGTGACCATGTCATTTGGGTATTTTCCTCTCTGCCTTCCCATGAATCTTGCCAGTCGTCACTAAGTTTTCTAGTTTATATTTTTTATTGTAATGCACCGTAATAAAATCTTATAAATAAATCACCCAAAAAACAAACAAACGAGAAGCAGAAGGTAAGCTTTACTGTAAATCGATCACAAGCAACAAAATGGACGTTGTGGCCAAACCCTTCGTTAGCTCACAAATAACAAATACACACCAGCACAACTACATGAAAAACGCTACATGAATATATATATATATATATATATATATATATATATATATATATATATATATATATATATATATATATATATATATATATATATATATAATCATATTCAAGTGCCATGCCAGCTGGAGTAGGCGTTCATGGCTCTCCACAGATCTCGGTCTTTGGTGTTCTGGATCAACTCTGCTGATGATATTCCTCCATGCCACCGTCTCAATCCTTCCAGCATCATTTCTCTTGGTCTGCCTCTGCCTCTCTTCTCCTCGATCTTTCCAGTTGTTACGATGCTCTCCAATGCCTCTCTTCTCATCACTATGACCAAAGAAAGCTGTTGTCTCTTTCTTATTGTTGTATATAGTGCTCTGGTTTCATTAGCCTCTTTCAGGCAATTACTGTTTTTTTTTTTTTTAAATTCAAGGATAGTCCTTTCTTTGCACTCTCTGTTACTAAAATGTCCAACAATTGTTGCATTATCCGCCACCAATACCGTGTCATCGGCTTAGCGTACATTGTTTATATTATAACCTCCGATTAGTATTCCTGGCTTCTTTTTTATCTATCTCATTATTACTTTGCTACAGCCGGTCTCCCTGGCGTAGGGAATTATTCGTAATCCCGTATAATCTCGTACGAAACACAGCTGCGCGAGGTTCGACAGCGGAATCGCGTCGTGTTGGTTACTTACGGAGGTATGTGAGTCGGTCGTTCAGAAAGCAATGGCAAACTACTGGACGTAAAAACTTGCCAAGACATCCACTGCAGCTGAAACATGCTGGTCTTGACTGCAATGTCCTGTAAAGGATATGCGAATTAAAAAAAAAAGTAGAGGGAGAAGAGATCCGGTGACAAGACACATCCCTGTCGTATTCATATATATATATATATATATATATATATATATAGAGAGAGAGAGAGAGAGAGAGAGAGAGAGAGAGAGAGAGAGAGAGAGAGAGAGAGAGAGAGAGAGAGAGCGCAACCTATCTGTTTCCTTGTTGTGGACTGGGCGCCTATGTAATGGAATCCGCGTGTATGATTACAACAAAGTGGCTAAACGGGAAATCTTGACTGTCTGCGATACAATCCCCGTGGACATGATACTTCTATACCGGGTTGGGAGGAACGCAAGATGCACGCCATTTTCCGGGCCCATGGGATCTGAAAGTCAACACGGCGGACTCAAGAATTAGAACTTTCAACCAACCATTCAACCGAAGGACCGACCGACCAATCAAACAAACAGTCAACCTGTCAACCAAATGCTATTTAAAAAAAAAAAGACAACAACTCTACTGGTTATACGTATAAGAAAAAAAAAGTAGACACAATGTGCTTTTTGAAACCCTTTCCTAAGCAAAAGTAAACAACACAGATAACGCAGTTCTTAGTTTACAGCCAATTACGAATAAGAATTAACGCCCACCTTATTTCTTTGTTTAACCGATGTGCTGTAAGCAAAGTAATGTGCAATGTTTTGGAATATAACGGAATATTGGAATGCTGGGTTCACCTTCGGAAGACCCGGGTTCGAATCCTCGGTAAGGTGTGGATATTTTTTTTTGTCGGGAAAAAGAAAAAAAGAAAGCACTTACCTGTACAGTTCTCGGCGGCTACACAAGCTAGGCGGCCTAATTATTCAGTCTCACGAACACCCCCCCCCCCCCGCTCCCACTCACTCATTTCCCTGTCTTACACCGCAAGGTATTATTGACAGTTTTTTTCCCCTCATATCCTATTACAGTACATCGCTGTCAACACCAGCATTTTACCGCTGTTGTTGATTTCTTGGCAAGATTACGCTCAGTAGTTTGCCATTGCTTTCATGGCGGCCGGCTCACATATCACGTAAGTAACGGGCGCGGCGAGGACCGCTACCGATTATCGCGCAGCCGCGTTTTGCTCAAGTCGCTAACGCTTAGGCCAGGGAGACCGTAGATAAAGATAAACAGTGTCCATAACGGTAAAAGATAAACCCCGATGCATGAGAACTTTGGACTGGTCGGGACCCGAACTTGAGTTTATAAAGGGCAGTATGCGCCCGTGGGCGGCATGTTTGACATGCTTTCTCAATACACAATGCCACACATAACTGTCACAGGCGTACACCATTGAGGATGTTTTTTACTTGTAAATGATCATTCTAATTGCACAAGTATATCTCTATAAACATAGTGCAGAATGTGGCTTTGAAAACATCCATTTTCATCACACGGCCCAAGAAACCAAGAGCTGCTGATTGTGAAAATTACAAAACTATTAGCTTAATGAGCCAGTATGGCCACTTTGGCCGAATGGATAGAGCTCTCGCTTTTAAACTCATGCCGAGGTAGAGGGTCAAACCTCGCACTGGTCAATTGGACTATAATGTTGACTTCTCGTCCTTGGCTTGGGGACGTAAATTACTGTTAACTATGAAGTCGGAGTGGGTTCGCCTGGTGGCTAGGGACCACTGGTAGTAAGGAAAGCAAATCAACACACACACCCCCACACACACATACACACACACAATGCAGTCTAATGCACCAGTGTAGCACATGTATAGAGTGCACTTGTGTTCAAAGCGAGTGCGCAAATAAAAGAAAAAAACAAAAACTTACATACTCCTCAAGGTCATACAAGAAAGAGAGTTGACAGAAATAAAAAGAGGCAAGTGACAGCCACGTTAAAAGACATACCCTTTTAAAAACCACACTGGAGGGTACGGTTGAAGGCAAGCTAGCAAGAGGCAGACAACGATACAATTGGGAAGATAATATAAAGAGATGGACAAACAGAATTCTGACAGAGTGTACAATCAAGGCTAGATAGTATTTAAGATCCATTGAAGCCAACCTTCAATGTATAGACGGCACCATTTTGCTTAATTTCAATAAGTGCTGCATTGACTGCAGTCTCCCTTATAAATGTTTTGCGAAAGGCTCTAGACAAGCTATTCAGCGACTGAGGTCCCTGTAGCAAATTATTACACACAATAACACCCCTAGACAGCGCACTCACATTCTCAGTCGCCTTCTGGGACATGTTTGGTATGCAGGATGCAGTCAGTCCCGCTCTTTGCTTTGACCTCGTGATCAGGCAATATCCATATACAGCCGACAATAGTTTCCCCTGAACGGGATCTTCCCCTAGCCTGACCTGAGCTGACCCGTTTTTCTATAGCGTAAACTCGTTGCTGACGCTAATTCCTCAGCAGGGGAGCTTTGCTAGCGCTACGCACCAGACATAACGATCTAGGTGAAATCAGTTTAACTTGAACATTACGATTAGTCACATGTGTTGGGCTGCATATGTCAGATATGATGTATGTGGGCGTGATAAATTGCGAGGGACGCTGAAACTACAATACCTCTTTTATTTTCAAAAATTTCCACCGCAACTTCACTTTATTGGCTGTATTTGAACCCCAGTTAGAAACACACCTACCACTTCTTATAAACGAAAAATACAACGCGAAAATCTACCCCTATTACCACCATGTCAAGGGAATGCCGAAATATAAACCAAGGTCGTCTATATAACAGGCTGATTATATAAACAATTTATAAATTGTAAGCCAGGCCGTATTTTTCTATTTCATTACATATCAGAAGTATCAGTCTGCATAAAAACATCCATATGTTACTAGATAAAATAATGTTAGGATAAAAGAGACAATAAATAAATAATGCTGATCTCATTTTTCTGTGAAGGAGAAAAGCCTGCAGACAGGGTGGAGTGCGTCTGCAGCGAGGAGGCCCTGGAACGAGCACTACGACGTGGTATAGTAAAGTCACATAGTAACTGCCTGTACACACACGGTCACAATCCATCACAGAACGTGCCACGGTGTGTGTGTGACCCACATTCCCTGCACGCCTGATTGGTGCCATCTGCGCAGGAATATCACAAAATTTTTGCACACTATTCCAACTTTCACAGGCGATAGAACTAAATTATATGTAATAAGTGATAATTTGAGTAAATTTGCATAAAAGTTTCTAGAAGATAAACAGAATAATAAAATAAATTGATAAAAATGTTTATTTTAAATAATTGGTTAAGATATAAGTGAGTGTAGTAAAGACTAGTTTACACTGCGGCGGCATGAAAGGAAATAAACACACTAGTTAAATGGTCTCGGTGTCTAGACCAATGAACAAGTGGCTGCAGGATCGGTCATTGGACAACCAGCCAATCAGAAGGGCTCAATTCTTTTGCCGTGTGCTCATTCACGTCTGCTGTTTTTTAATACTTGCACCGGATTCCAAAGACGAACGGGACGGGAATGCAGACAAACTAATGGAAATGTAACATCTTCTGAGGTAAATAATGCTCCGTTGTTGTGCCCTGTGCTTAGAGTAGACGCATTTCTAGGTCGTGGTGCCGGTATTTGCGTGAAATATTGCCCCAGAGGGTGTTAATCGCCCGGTTTTCTAGAAGCAGTATTGGAACAATGGTCGAGGCAATGGATCCAGGCACATCCTGCGGTTGTGACGTCGCCTGGAGTAAAATCTATTTATAGTATCATGGCACAGAGCTTTCACGTTGTTGCTTCAATGGCGATATATCAAATAAAAAAAACCATCCTTTTCTGAATGATACAGAAGATGTCTTGACATCACACTGCTGTAGAGAAGCATCATAGCCACGGGTGTAAGCTACAACAGTTTCTGATTTTGTCAGAGTTGTTAAAACCCACCCACCATTCGATTTTGGATTTCAAAAATGAAATCTCGAAGTTCGTAGTTTGATTCCGATGGAAAGTAAAAGATCAACAACTTCAGTGAAAATGTATCTACTTAACAGTGACAACCGATAGATACATCGAGCGAACGTTAAATGTTCATAACATGGATTCTACTAAACAATACATCTTGTAATTAATGTGGTTAAACACCGTGTTTGAGTTGGATAGATTCAACTTTTCTAAGGCCACCTATCTATGCTGTAGTGTACCCAATCTTAACTGACAGACATTACAGCCATTCTTTCATTCCATTGCGTTAAGAAATGAACTGAATCACAACTGTTTCATTATGAAAATGATGGGTCCATTCTTTGCTTAGCCAGCACCAGTTAATTAATCTTACAGATCAAGTGCAATAATAACTTGTACGTACAGTTCAACAGCCATGCCCTCACTTCAATTCAATGGCTAATAAAAGCTAGTGTAGTGTGTGAGCCTTGATTTGGATCCAAGCTAAGAAACTAAATTGGATAGATAGACAGACAGATAGATAGGTAGGTAGGAAGATGGATAGATATATAGATAGGTAGGTAGGTTGATGAATAGATAGTTATGTAGGTAGGTAAATGGATAGATAATTATGTAGGTAGGTAGATGGATAGATAGTTATGTAGGTAGGTAGATGGATAGATAGTTATGTAGGTAGGTAGGTAGATGGATAGACAGTTATATAGATAGGTAGGTAGATGGATAGATAGTTATGTAGATAGGGAGGGAGGTTGATTGATTAACAGTAGATGGTAGATGGAGGGCTGGATGAATGGGCTGATGATTAACAGTAGATGGTAGATGGAGGGCTGGATGAATGGGCTGATTGATTCACAGTAGATGGTAGATGGAGGGCTGATTGATTCACAGTAGATGGTAGATGGAGGGCTGGATGAATGGGCTGATTGATTCACAGTAGATGGTAGATGGAAGGCTGGATGAATGGGCTGATTGATTCACAGTAGATGGTAGATGGAGGGCTGGATGAATGGGCTGATTGATTAACAGTAGATGGTAGATGGAGGGCTGGATGAATGGGCTGATTGATCCAAGCAGATAATGATACATACATGGGTGGATAGATTCTTCTTCTGTGTTCCTCTTTCGGAGGGAGGAGCTTCACACTTTGTTATACACACAACAAAGGTCAGGGTGTCCAACTTCGACATGCATTTATTTAAGGTTTGCTTCCTCTAGACAGATTCCCTCAAAGATAACCTGTGGGTTCACCTTCTTTCATAGTAGTTTTACCAGGACAGCCACCTTACTGCCTACTCTTTCATGTCACATGATTTTTGAATGTACACAACTTGCACTTGGGACCTCTTGTCTTTTTGGCTTATCCGAGAAGGCTGGGTATCCGATCTCACTACCCAAGAGATCAGGGAGACTTGTAATATCATTACACCTCTTGGTGGTAGATTACCTATGAAGAAGGGTGAGGTGGTCGTGCGCCTGTGGGACCTGGTGGAGAAGGCAGGGGGAAACAGATTGAGAACCCGTATGTGGAAAGGATGAGATTGCGGGGGATCGGCAGGGGTTCTGGAAGAATCTCAAAGCTGAGAGGGAAGACCAGGCGAACTTTCAATCAGATAGCGGTGGGAACGATTAGTAGTATGACTCTTCGCTGGCTGTTGAACGAGGGGACTGAGTGTATATGGGAATGTCTTGAGTGCAGTGATGCATTATGCTGCTAATGAACCCTGTACTTTGTGAGCCTGAGGCAGGCACTGTAGCTCCACCCCACATGATTGATTGATTGATTGATTGATTGATTGATTGATAGGATGGATATACTCACTGCTGTATGCTGTTGTAATGAAACAGAAAAAATAAACTCATGGATATCTACTGTTCTACTAGGATAAGTTGGATATATGCTGTCTACAGGAGCAGCAGATGTAGTGACTGATAACTTTTATTCTACTAGGATAGTTAGTAAATATATTAATTAAATCTTCCGGTCCAATATGGCGGATAGGCTGTGAGCTTGTTAGGGCTCTGGAGTGTTTTTTTTTTTCAGGCCATGGTTTGCTTATGTATTTTCCTCATGTTGGACTGATAGTACATGGTTCCATCGCCCAGCTACTGATTTCAGTGAGGAGAGCAACACTGTGAGCTGTGGATTTCATGTGGAATGCTTTGACATCTGTCCGCAGATGTTTGTATTGTGAACTGCATATTCAGGAAAATGGCAGACGGCCAGTTCCTGAACCAACTGGTTTTGCCGTATACAGTAATGTATGTGCAACTGCTGGTTTTCTAGTGACTACCGTTTCCATCGATGATGAACTGTAATTTTAGTCAGTGGACTTGTTTTGGCCTTCTGGCAGCGGCCTTATGCATGTATGCCTGTGTGTGCTGTTAGTTTGCTGGGACTGCTGTCTGTTCCACTTTTTACATGGGACATGAGCATTTTGTGTGATATTCACTGATGCAGGAACAGAGCATTATAGAGGTGACCCTTTGCCATGACGTTGGACCAGCAACAAACAATTAACTAACTATACTAATTATATATGTCCTTATGCTACAATAGCTAATTAATACAATACTCACTTAGATGCTATTCTACCAGTGCAGTTAGTAAATATACTGATGAATGCTATTCTTATCAATACTATTGGATCATTTCGCAAAGCACGTGATGCTAATAATGCTGTTCTACTGGGACAGTTGGTAAATATACTCATTGATATCTGCAGTTATACTGTGACAGTTAAATATAAGTAAACGTAGAGGATTATTTTCCACACCTTAAGGCACGTTCGGTATATGGTGCTGCACTCATATCTTTTAAAGACAATCAGCACTCAGTGGGTGAGGTGAGGTGGTCAGTCTCTGGCCAGCTGCCTTTACTTCTCAATACATTTCCTGGTGTGCATTTTAAGCTGGACTGACCTAGAAGCCCAGGTCAATGAAATAAATCTGCCCCAGTGTGGATTTAAACCCATGTCCACCAAGCCATAATCAACCCCAGCATCTTTTGCCATTTTATGATTTCTTGGCAAGTTTACGTTCAGTAGTTTGCCATTGCTCTCTGAATGAGAGGCGCCCATACCATTTTCAGAAAAAACCAACGTAAGGTCTGCTGCCAAACCGCATGCAGTTGTGTTTTGAACGCGGGTATGCAGGATTACGAACGCCATGGAGCGAGCTGTTATGCTAGAACAGTAAGTAAAAATGTTGACCATATGCATACAGGAAATGGCTTGGGAAGTAAAGTCGGTCGACGTGATACTGATCACATCACTAACTGAGCGCTGATTGGTCTACAAAATTATGGCAAATCCACGTATGCCTAAAGCGCCATATGGTTATAACAGGGTCCATGTGTATGTACAACAGATTTATGTTTGTATTCTGATATTTGCTGTTCCTGTCAGTATTTTCTGTTTCTCTCTAATAGCTGGTTTGCAATTAAAACTAAAATTATTATGTAATTCTTGCTTTAAGTGTATTCCACTATACTTAAGTAGGACAACTTGGAGATTTGCCTTATGCTTTGTTCTGGTATTGTTATTGTAAACGGTTTTTGGAATTCTTGCTTTTGGTTTTAGCTTTGAATGTTTATCTTCCTATTTTAGCTGAATTATTTTAGCAAATGTTCTGATAAGTTATCCATTTACTTTAATCCTAATTTACTTCTTTCCATTGCATTTTTAAAACCATCCTTTTAGAATATCCAGTAGAATGTTTTGAGAGCTCTGGAATGTCAAAACAACTCTGATATGTCCAAGTTGAATTAGCACAGTTTCCATTTTCTTCTTTAAGTGATGCTGTCGCTTCTTGTTTGTTTGTTTGTCTGTCCAGGTCTGTTACATCATATTTATTAGTGTCAACTGTCATTGTCATTTACTGCCAACATAGTATCGTGCGGTGTATGGCAGAGGGGTCTTTGAGCCTGAGGAATTAAGGCTGCCTGGCTAGTGCAGTCGCTGCAAACTGTGCAGATTAGAATTTTCTTTTTGCCCCCGACAGAAAAAAATCCCACACCTTACCGAGGGATCGAACCCAGGTCTCCCGAATGGGAGTCCGGCGTTCTAGCCACTTGGTCAGCCACTCCTCATTTATTAGTGTAACCGATCAAAAGATTTATGTCTCATCAGTGAAGCAGATGCATATGGTTCTTTGTTGGTTAATTCTTTCTGCTGAAAATTGTAATATACCTATAGGATCCTTTAAGAAAACCTATATGATTTTCCAGTATCTTACTGTCTATCCTGTTTTATAGTCTGTCATCATATCATGTGCCATGCTGATAAGTGTGGGTGGTCATGATTCGCCATATCACATGCTCACTAGTTTTAGATTAAGTCTGTATTTTATAACCCAATTATGCCATGTGGTCAAGCCATCCAGGTATTTACCAATATTTCTTCCCCAATATTTAGGCATGTGCATATCTTCAGGCAGATCTATCTTTTTCCCTCTTTTAATGAAAATGTGTCACACCTAGTTAGACACAAGGTCAGTGTGTCAAACTGTGGCACGCATCTGTGTAAGGTTCGCTTTCTTAGAATTGTATCTGATTCTGATCTCCTATAGGTAGGTTTCCTTTCCTAATAATTTTACCAAGGCCAGTGGCCTCATGGCCTACTATTTGGGAATTCCTGCTCTGAGATTTTTAATGTGCACAGTTTGCATGCGGGACCTTTTGTATTTCACCTTTACCTGGGGAGGTTAGGTATTTATTTACTACACATGATGTTGGGGGATGTGTGATATAATTAGATTCGCATGGTGCTTAGAAAAATTCAAAAGCCTCCTGCTGAGATTGAACCTCGCACTTTCTGAGCCCCAAGTGGAAGTGTAACTGCTCAGCCACAGGTGGACAGCGTAACCACTCAGCCACAGGTGGACAGTGTAACCACTCAGCCACAGGTGGACAGTGTAACCACTCCACCACAGGTGGATAGAGTAACCATTCTACCATAAGTGGACAGCGTAACCACTCCACCACAGGTGGACAGCATAACTATTCTGCCATAGGTGGACAGTGTAACCACTCAGTTACAGCTGCCCTTTATAACATTTTGTCCACATTTGTTCACATTGACTCACAGAAGGGTCATTTATGTGTTCAGATCAGCACAGATGTAGTATGATCTGATCGATTGGCTATATTCCAGCTTCATAAATCCTGTTATCTGTTTTAAGTAAGTCATTTGGACTGTTGCCTAACCTAGAAGTACTGATATAAAGAGGAGTACTGTGTCAGATTCTGATCTCGTTACCAGAAAATCTTCCCAATTTATAGCAGGGTAAGCTGAATTAAGTTACAGTGCATCATCAATTTACAGTACCACATTGAAGGTCCACTAATGAATCTCCATCACTCTGGGTGATGGGTTGGAGTCTGTGGAGTCTCTGTGGTCGAGTGGTCAAGCCATCTGCCTCGCATTCTGAAGGTTGTGGGGTCGATTCCGGGCTACATCTTTCGGTTTACGAGTGCATTTTTTTCTGAGGCTCCTGGGGGTCATCGCTGAAGCTACAGCTTTCGTGCTTTGTGCTACGCTTTCAGCAGGCTGCCCTGTGGAAATAGACCAAGCCATATGGGATAAAACTTGATGCAATGAGATCAATTCCTCTCGACTTATAAGACTTCTTTTAAGAAATAACCTGAAACCCCTGGATAAAACTGGGCCTATTCCCAGTATGTGCTATACTGAATAATGACCTGGTTACATCCTAATAAGACTCCACAGATGTGAAGTTTCAGCACCAGTTTTGCACACCCCCCTCTGATTTCTGAGCTTTGAAGGGAAGGAGAGCTCTACAACACAGCTCCTGTTGAGGTGGTAGTTTCGTAACAGGAGAAAAAAAGCCTCTACACCAGTGGTTCTCAACCTTTTTTGGCCCATACACCCCTTCACAATATGTTCAGAATGTCATTCCCCCCTTTCGTATTTCCTTCCTATAAATTCTCTTTACCCCCTCCCCCCACAGTATATGTAAAAATGGAAGCTAAATTTAACAACACATACTAGAACAAGTCTAGACATCTACATAAAACGTGATTTGTGGGTCTACTTACGTTATAAAACAAATTTCAGAAGGGCGAGAAGTACAGAACTGTAAAGTATGGAGGGAAAAACAATATCAAGTAATCGGTTCATGTATTAATGCAATCTTGAAATAATCTTAATTTGAAGGTTTGAAATTCAGCGATTGTAAAGCTGATCGCTTCACATTGATTTTGATGGTATGAGTGTCACCCAATCAGAATATAATAGTAAAACATAAAATTGCCTAGTAAATCTCAATCAGCCAATAAATGCTGGGTTGATTGCAATGTCCTGTAAAGGATTTGCATCTAACTAGTCCCATGGCAAATACTGGCACCAATGTGTGAAGTGTGCCATCACACAGGTCAGTGGCATACTGAGGCAGATACTGGCACCAATGTGGGAAGTGTAAGGCCATCACACAGGTCAGTGGCATACTGAGGCAGATACTGGCACCAATGTGGGAAGTGTAAGGCCATCACACAGGTCAGTGGCATACTGAGACAGATACTGGCACCAATGTGGGAAGTGTAAGGCCATCACACAGGTCAGTGGCATACTGAGGCAGATACTGGCACCAATGTGGGAAGTGTAAGGCCATCACACAGGTCAGTGGCATACTGAGGTAGATACTGGCACCAATGTGGGAAGTGTGCCATCACACAGGTCAGTGGCATACTGAGGCAGATACTGGCACCAATGTGGGAAGTGTAAGGCCATCACACAGGTCAGTGGCATACTGAGGCAGATACTGGCACCAATGTGGGAAGTGTAAGGCCATCACACAGGTCAGTGGCACGCTGAGGCAGATACTGGCACCAATGTGGGAAGTGTAAGGCCATCACACAGGTCAGTGGCATACTGCGGTAGATACTGGCACCAATGTGGGAAGTGTAAGGCCATCACACAGGTCAGTGGCATACTGAGGCAGATACTGGCACCAATGTGGGAAGTGTAAGGCCATCACACAGGTCAGTGGCATACTGAGGCAGATACTGGCACCAATGTGGGAAGTGTAAGGCCATCACACAGGTCAGTGGCACGCTGAGGCAGATACTGGCACCAATGTGGGAAGTGTAAGGCCATCACACAGGTCAGTGGCATACTGCGGTAGATACTGGCACCAGTGTGGAAAGTGTGCCATCACACAGGTCAGTAGCACGCTGAGGCAGTGTTACCAGTTCACTCTCTCACTGTCTTTCATTCTCAGTCAGTTCCAAGAAATTTCTGGAAATTAATCTGGGCCAGTTATATGAGGCAGGGTTGGACCCAGAGTCTTAACGGTTGGAGAAAATAATCCTGCCACTACTGGGCACTGAATCCAGACCACTGACTTGGTAAAGAAGTGCACTGACCATTATGCTACTGTGGTTCTTCTTCTTCTGCTGCGTTCATCCGGAGAGTTATTTTGGATGCGATTGCGTTGTGCCTGTTTACAGCAGAGCTGCATTCTTGCGCCGTTAGGCTGACACATCTGACTTCTGCAGGCATTTGTTGACTGGGTTAACCTTCCTGGGGCTACTGTGGTTCCACTGCCCTTACACCAATAATTCCACCATTTCACTAATGCTTCTTTTCCATTCTGTTTTGTTTTTAATAATTCAGTACATGGCGCTGTTCTTCACCTCCTGCCTCCCTCCGCCCCCTCCCACACACACACAGAGACAGAGAGAGGGGGTAGATAGAGAGAGAGAGGAGAGAGAGAGAGGCATTTATTATCCATGGTTTTCTAGCATTTTTCTTGTTCCCAGAAAGTACAGTTGGGATCTTTCTTTCTTCAAATTAAATTTTGAGACCATGGTGGCATTTCTAATCTTTACACTACCTCGTAGTTGACACTTTAATTTGAATCTCAGAATTTCTCCAGATTAAAGTGGCATTTTCAAGTGTAATTTTCATTGAGATATCAGGATAGTGTCAGCAAGATTCATATGAGATAACAAAGTTGGATGCGCCAGCTATGATTTTTTCATAGACTGACATTCTGTACATGAAGAAAATCATTGATGTTTGTAACTCTTAATCAGACCAGCATATTTGTATAGACCAGCATACAAATACTGGTTTCATGCGTATAAAGACTTGAGTGCTACACACACAACTGACATACCTAGAAAAGGTAAAGCAGCTTATTAAAGTAAAAAGCCCATTAAAAAAAGTTTGTTGCATGTCCTTTACAGGATGTCATAGTCAACCTCAGCATGTTTTTTTTTTTTTTTTGCTGTTTATGATCTCTTGGCATGTTTATGTTCAGTAGTTTGCCATTGCTTTATGAACGACCGGCACCTATACCATTTCATAAAAAAAACCAACTGATGGAGTCTTCATGGTGAAGTGGTCAAGCTGTTTGACTCGGGCTCCGAAGGTTGTAGGTTCGATTCCGGGCCACGTCCTTCGGTTAACGAGTGACATTTTTTGAAGACTCCTGTGGTTCGTCGCTAGAGCTATGGAGTTCGTGCTTTGCGATGCTTTCCTTGCTGCGGAAAGAGACCGAGCCATATGGGATAAAAACGCCGGTGCAATGAAGTCGTCCCTGTCGACTTGTAAGTGACTTTTTATAAAAAAAACCAATGCAAGGGGTTCTGCTGTCAAGTCACCCGCAGCTGTATTTCGAACGTGGTACACAGGATTTGTGGCGTTCCATTCCGGGCCGCGCCCTATAGTTATCATCAAATTAACATTTCTTCATGGAGTTTCTTGCTTGTGATGTTCCCAAATGTCTAGAGAGACCCAGCCTCTATTGGTAAAACCGGTAATTTGGAAGTCGTCCCTGTGACTTGTAGCGACTTTTGGTAAAAACCCAAGCTAAAGGTCTGCCTGGCAAATCGGGCCCAGCTGTTTTCAAACCATGAACAGGATTGTGAACTGCAGCCGTTAACCCATTTGCCACGGAGCCAGCTACAAAGCCCATAAAATGTTATCATCAAATTAACATTTCTATCATGGCCAGCTATTTCTTTCTTTAGTTGTTATTTTTGTTTCCACATGGGTCTAGAGACGACCCAGCCTTGTCAGTTGTTACCGGATAATTGTCTGTAAGATACAGTTGCTAAGCGCTAGTGTAGCTGGATAGCAAATTGTGCTGGTAAATTCAAGAGAATGGTGGGACACTGGTAGACACCTGGGCTCAGCACCCGCCAAAGTGAGGAAAAGACTGGCCACCTATTCCTCTGTGCATCCAGACCTACAAAATGATGACTGATCCATATCGTGACTGATCCATAGCGTGACTGATCCATAGCGCGACTGATCCATAGTGTGACTGATCCATAGCGGGACTGATCCAAAGCGGGACTGATCCATAGCGGGACTGATCCACTAGCGTGACTGATCCATAGCGGGAAACTGCTTGGGACAAATTATTTTATTTATTTTACAGCGACTGGTGTGTTACTGGCCACATCAGCCATCAAGTGCAGTTTGGGTAAGACTATATGGACCTGATAACGTATCCCCAGTATGTCCAGACTGAATAAACGCAAAATATAACGAGGAAAATTGACAGAAGGATAGCCACACACAGGTGCAAGCAAATGTTTAGTCACAAGTCGTTATCAATGAAACAAAACAAGAATATTAGCTACAAAACTGAAATATCACAAATAAGTGATTCACATGTGTGAACAACATGAACAAAACCCCAGATACCTTACAAAGGCAAGGAAACAAGGTTCTTGACCTATGTTACTTTTATTTGGGAATCAGCGTGGCAAAGTGGTTATGCCGTTTACCTTAGTGCTCCAAAAGTCATGGGTGTGATTCCAGGCTACAACAATGGGTTCACGAGTGTAATTTTCTTGGAGACTCCTGAGGGTCATCGCTGGAGCTGTAGAGTTTATGCTTGTGTGATGCTTTCGGCAGGCTGCCCTGTGGGAGAGACTGAGCAATATGAAATAAAATCCCACGCAGTGAAGTCGATCCTTTTGCATGTTAAACCCTTTTTTAAAAAACTTGTATTTATATTATAGATCATGTTTGAAGTGTTAGTTAAAAAGGGAAATCATCATCAGTGTGCCTTGTTGAATAGTCTAAGCATTCATGCATCTGTACAGATTGCGGTCCTTGGTGTTTTGGATCAATTCTGTTGTCATTCCTCCATGCAACTGTCTTAGACCTTCCAGCTTCATTTCTCTCAGCCTGCCTTTGCCTCTTCTACCACGTCTTTCCATTCGTCACAATATTTTCCAGTGCTTGTTTTCTCATTACATGACCAGAGAACATTGTTTGCCTCTTTCTTATAGTTATGTAGAAGTGAAATCTTTTCTTCAAACCCAAAAGCTGAAATTTGATTGATTTAGTTGGATTCTTCTATGTTACAAAGATGCATGTAAGCAGGACATGATTTATACCGGCATTGATATTGCACCTTGGGAGCAAGTCACTGCTGGTCGTGTTGCATGTAGGGCAGAGATCAGAAATGGAATAAAGAATAAGGAGAAAATGATTGCAGATAGGTCAGACACTGAGACGTCGGATGGTGCGTGATTTTAGAAATGACCATGTCTACACATGCATCCATTATGGTCAAATCTATTTTTATCGGATGAATTGGTCTGATCAATCACAATCACTACTGGCATGGTTTGTAGTTATGCCGTTTTGAAGCACAGTGTAACAAACTAACGTCTGTCAAGATGGCAGGGTGTCAGGTGGGTTGGTAGTTTGATCAGTCATGTAGAGAATAATTTTGCTTACAGCATGAGAAATTCACATTAAAATGTATGTTTTAAATTCTTGTCATATTTTCGTTTCAGATTTGACTATGAAGCGCCGAAGTGAGGTCAGAAAAAAAGGACAAAACAGCACAGCTTCATCAGCGTTAGCTGGAGCTGTTACTGTCAAAAGTCTGCCAACATCAGCATCTCCACAGTCCTCATCAGCAGCTAATACATCTTCATCATCTTCATCAAGGCCAGCTAAGTCTCGCCGCAGGAATGCCAACACTGTTTCTGGAGATTCTGCTGAAAACTCACCTCAAAGTTCTGGCACACCAGAAGAAGAAAGTCAGAATAACCATGTCAAGATAGGTGCATCTGGTCAGAAAGTTTCACTTTCGGAAGTGAAACCTTTTGATCTGGAGAAGTACTCAGTGACAGCACCAGGTTCTGACGGGTTGAAAGTTGAAGCGGTGAATAGTCAAGAAACAAATCCTGCCTTGAGACAAGGTGGTAGACCTCAAACAAAACCTGTAAATACGTCTACAACAGTGACGGTGGCACCAAGTGGCATCACCACAACAAGAGGTGGTCGGACTGTTCGTCAGCCTCGCCGTGATCCAGATGTTAAAGTGGAATCACAGCCTCGGATCAAGTCCTCAGCCTCTCCATCTCCTTCACCTGCAGCCTCGCCATCTTTGGTGAAAACCGATTCCCCTAATTCAAAAAGACCTGTCCAGCTGCTGGCAACACCCACCCCCACCTCATCAACAGACAACAAAAACCCCATGTACTTAGTGGTCAAACAAGAAGTCACATCAGAACCCAAACCATCTAGTGTTCTTTTGTCCGGAATATATTCACCAGCACAGTCGGCATCCTCCTCACACCTAACACTGACGCCATCTTCATCACCACAAGCTAGTCTTCTATCCATGGGCAACACATTTGCCACTACCAGTCTTACAACGACAACTTTTACTGGACCAACCAGCAGCGCTAGCAGTAGCGGCGGCAGCAATGCTGGTGGACATATAGTCATGCAAAGTCCTTACTCTTCTTACTCTGTATTTGCAACCTGCTGCACCAACCATGGTGACTCTAACAGACAATAACTCAAAAGGGTTCCATGCTTGGTCAGCTGTCACACCCCCATCTGGGATTTCCACAAGTTATCAAAGTTGCTGAATACCAGATGAGCGTGGCAACAAACCCTTCCCATTCCAGTACAACACCAGTTTCCTGTATAGGATTCACTACTAATCCAAATCCTCAAATTAACTCTCAGCAGACAACAGGATTTACACAAGCAACAATTCCTGCAACCACGGTGTCAATGTTAAGTCAGCAGCTGAATCGAGCATTGACAAAGTCAAATTCCCTGATGTCCATGAGAATTATATCCCCAGCCAATCAGACATTTTCTAATGCAACAAATGTTTCAATTGCTGCTGCTATCCCAGAGCAGCAAATGAGAATGTTTCAGTCTGAGATCCCCACAAATCAGCAAGAAACTTTGGCTGGCCAGAGCATGCACTATGACTCAGAAAAAAAAACAATAGCCATACCACCCAAAAAGCGCAAAGCAGCAGAAATGGACAGTCCGCAGTCACCAGCACTTGGCTTGCACACCTGTAATATCAGCAGCATCTGCTCCAGTGACGAAAAAGCCACTCTTAGACTTGCGGGAGTGGAAAAATCAGAGGGTTCTGGCGAAAAGAGGGTGATATTTTTGAAGTGGCTATTATCAAGGGAGTTCATCCAAGTAGCCAGAATATGGATATAGAATTTGAATCTGATCACAAGAATATGACCTTTTCTAATGTGTTTGATCTTCAGTCGTGTTTGCTGGTTGGTGATAATTCCCCACAAGCATCAACCTTGACGGTTGGACGAGCAGTTTGTGTACGGGTCAACCAGGAGAAAAATATATTCCATGAAGGAGTGATAGTTGAGCGTCGGACTAACCCAGTTATGTGTCACGTGAAGCTGAAACGTCAGTATGATGTCAGCCCGGAGTTGATTTGGGCGGCAAGGGTGAATATCCGAATCCTGCAGCCTCCATGGTTTGATGATATGGAAGATGCTTCTGCAGTTGGTGCTGGTGGTCTTGCAGAGGCCTCAGAACAGTGTTTTTCTCCGGTTAATCAGGCGGCCGGTTCCTCCCATCACGGTGGAACTGTCTATCGCCTGGAACGTCCTGTCTCTTCTAGTGCGGGATCGCTGGATCATGGAGATACCTCGGATGATGAGATGTTAAATGACTCAATAAGCTTTGACTCATCTGGCATGAGCACCCCGAGATCTGGGAGTGCCACGCCAGGCTCGGGGTCTAGATCACAAAATGGTCGCAAAAATCAACCAAAGAAGCACGACCCAGATCGGAGTCGAAGTGCACAGTCCACGGAAAGTTCCAGGTCCAGTACTCCGAGATCACCTCTCAATGGGAAGTACAAGAAAGGTGATGTTGTCAGCGCATCCAATGGAGTAAGAAAAAAGTTCAATGGAAAACAATGGCGTAGGCTGTGCTCGCGAGAAGGGTAAGTCTGTCTAAGCAGTTAGCATTGGGAATATATCACTTTATACTACGACTGGCACCTTGCCGTCTTGATGGACAATAGTTTATAAAATGGAATTATACCTGTCCATAGCATACAGCCTGGGCTGAATTTAGAGACCACGTGTTGCTCTTGCAGCATGATCCTTCTCTCGGCCTGTCTTTTTTACTCCAGAGGAAAGGTAACACAATACGTGTAGAATAAGGCAAGCTGCAGAAGCTGCCAGATCAGCATAGCAATGCTCTAACTGTCCGTCTGTCAAATCTTCCATCCTAGACCAGTTGCTGACCTAGGCTTAGGGCTTGGTCTGCCCTGACATGACATGTAGTCTTTAGGTTGTATTTCCTCACACTAAAGTAACGCTTGTACCCTCCCAATTGTGTTCCACCCATAGCCGTTATCACAATGTGGGGTGTCAGGTTTGGTGAGTGTCGCCCAACATTTGGCCCTAACAGAAAGCAGGTATTACCGTCTACTGTCACACGGTGGCACAGTCATATCTAAAACTAAGACTAAAACCTGACTTGAAAATTACAAATATTTGTTGTATATTACAGTTTTGGTTAAAATTCTTAGGGCCTGAAGTCTGTACTAGAAAATCTCTCAAAACCTAGCTACATTCATTGTCTTAGAAAAAAGTGAACAATAGTCCCCACTTGGTTGTGAAGTGGTCCTCATTTGGTTGTGAATTGGTCCTGACTTGGTTGTGAAGTGGTCCTGATTCTGTTGTGAATTGGTCCCCATTTGGTTGTGAATGGGTCCTCATTCTTTTGTGAAGTGGTCCTCATTCGGTTGCAAGTGGAATTGTGAGAAGATTTGAAATCTTATGCAAAATGTCATTGATGCATTCTGAAGTGATACCGGACACAGATTGAGCAGGTGCCAAATAATCTAGAAATATATAACAAAATCATGTAACAGTAACAGCATTAATGTCACAAGTCTTCCAAACTACACAGATCTTTTGAGCTGAAAATGGGGAAATGATGATGAATGCTGTCCAGTCATTCTAAATCTTAGTCCCATAGAGCAAGTATAGCACGACTTTTCTAACTACTCTTCCGAAATACTTAATAATATCACACGTTGTCAATAATCTTCGTTCCATAAATAGCATCAGTATAGCACCACTTGGAACTACTGTTCCAAAATACTTGATAATATCACACATTGCCAGTAATCTTAGTTCCATAAATAGCATCAGTATAGCACCACTTGGAACTACTATTCCAAAAATACTTGATAATAATAATATCACACATTGCCAATAATCTTAGTTCCATAGATAGCATAAGTATAGCACCACTTGGAGTTACTATTCCGAAATACTTAATAATATCACACATTGCCAATAATCTTTGTTCCATAAATAGTATCAGTATAGCACCACTTGGAACTACTATTCCAAAATACTTGATAATATCACACATTGCCAATAATCTTAGTTCCATAAATAGCATCAGTATAGCACCACTTGGAACTACTATTCCAAAATACTTGATAATATCACACATTGCCAATATCCAGTAATTTCCTATCTTGACTCCTCTGGAGATACAAAGTTTGGTCAGAGCCATGATGATAGCATAACCTCTTTCATGGAGTAAAATAATCAAGATTTCTGCATGCAACAGCTGAAGAATATTAGTCCAGCATCCTGTGGATATACTATAGCTAATCCCCAGTACTGACGTCTTGGCCAGCCGACTACTTAACAAGTCATTGCCTTTCTTGTTGAGAACTGGTAATCAGAGCTGATTGTTTGAGAACACTTGTACAACTGGTAATCAGAGCTGATTGTTTGAGAACATTTGTACACCTGGTAATCAGAGCTGAATGTTAAACACATCATAAACAATTATATGTTATATACTGCCAGTATTGATGCTCTGTAGTTATCATTACAGTCGTACATATACCCAACATCTATTTCCTCCTTTGGTACAGTTGAAGACCTCAGGAATCAGTTGGACAAAGTGACCCTTTGGACGCTGCTTGAATCCCAGCCATCCAGCGGTTAACTGGGTTGTGTAGGTTGTGCACTGATAAACACATCTTTTTGGCAATAATGATATCCAATGATACTACAAGTCTATGAAGCAGGTGAAAGAGTAATGTAAAATAGAACTTCAGTAACCAGAAACATATCCTACAGCCACCAATGAATGTACTGTAGTGTTATAGAATAGACAACCATGGCCAGACTGCGAGAACAGCAAATTAAAAGAGGGGTGGCCAAACAAGAACACTACGCAGGAAGCCAAAGAAGACTGATAAACCAGCACAGAACTGGTGTCGTTAGCCACTACACGCTGCGGGATTTACTGAGGAAGGCATCCGAGCGCTTATGGACTGAATGGTTCGATGTGCAATGAGGATGATCTGTCAACTAACTAACTAACTAATTGAAAATATCTGTTAGTTTTTTCATCATGAAAAGATCTGCTTTTCATGTCTTTATATACTTGCCTTTATAAGTTTATGGTCTTCTGTAGGTGGCCCATCAGTTTCCAAAGAGATTTCTGATCAATGCTGTCAAAGACCTTTTCAGTCTACTAATCCAAAATGAAGTGCTAAGTCATTTCATTTCTGTGCTCTATTACTATGCATAATGTGGCTACCTGCTCTGTGCATGATCTGTTTGGTTGGAAGCCTTCCTGTTAATTCCACGAGAGAGAGAGAGAGAGAGAGAGAGATAGAGAGAGAGAGAGAGAGAGAGAGAGAGAGAGAGAGAGAGAGAGAGAGAGAGAGAGAGAGAGAGAGAGAGAGAGAGATAATGCCCTTATTTGTGTATTATTGAGTGTGTGCATAACTGAGTTTGTGTAAATGATGTAAGTATGTATGTATGTATGTATGTGTTTATGAATGTGTGTGTGTATGTGTGTCTGCCTGCCTGCCTGTCTCATAACATGGTAGGTAATCCATCCATCATGTGCCATGCCGGTAAGCGTGGGCGGTCATGTTCTGCCATCTCACTTGATCACCAGAGTCGTGGATCAGCTCCGTGTTTCTGTCTATGGTAGGTAATACACATTGTTTATGTTTATAACATAATAGATAGTAGATGTACGAAAGATGAGTGATTGGAAGAGCCAGATCAGTTTGTGACCCTTTAAAAATAAAGTGCGTCTGTTCGTTCCCTTAGTTTGTCATTGGCATGTTTTAATCTCTCCAAAATAATCCCACTTAAATGTTTCCAGGAACTGGCAGTTAATTATTCCTCCCCTTTCTTTGGCAGCTTCACTAGATACCCTTAATTCAGGACTGCCTATATTCCTTCTCTATCCCAAACTGCTAAATAATTTGTGTAGTAATTCAGTTGAGGTGCTTATATTGGTTTTAATAACTTCTTCTGGGATATCATCTGGACCAGCAGCTTTCCCCATCTTGGTCCATTTTGTATTCCTCATAGTTTGTGAGTACCCTCTAAGAGCACACTGTTCAGAAAATAAAATGATCATGATTATGGTGTAGGCATGACAACATGTAGTTTCTGTTGCGACACTGTTGTTACTAGTCAGCTACAATCACCTTGACCCTGCCACAATCTCATGGGGTAACTAGGTCAATCTTCATAAAACATGTTTACTACCATGATTTTTCAGTTACCCTGTTTCATTCTGTAACTACGTACCGACTTTACCTTGTGTTTCTTGTCTTCTAATATTTATATTTCTTTGTTTCAAAGCTTTCTAATGATGTGTATTTTCTGTCCCTAGCTGCACAAAAGAATCTCAAAGAAGAGGCTTCTGTTCCAGGCACTTGTCTCTGAAAGGCAAGAGTCTCAGACATGCACCCACATTCCCAGGTTGCAGGCAAGGTGCTCTGAAAGAAGGCCACATTGAATGGACAGGAGATGGACACAGTGAATTTGACCGTGAACGCATGATGACAAACAGGTACTTCATTCACTCATTCAGTAGCATGTCTTTTGCAGAACCTCGCTCCCATAACAACCTTTCGGAAAACCTCTCGATCATAAGCAAGATGTCCCGCGTCCGATACACCCATCTGGAGATCATCCGCCACATCCTGCACCCATCTTCTGTTTGGCCTTCCTCTCTTCCCAAGCATATACCTCTCCATTATTGTTCTCTCCAAACTTTTGTGACTTTTCAAGTGACCAAAATATTTCAATTTTCTTTGTTTTATCATCTTTAATAGCCAACCTTCTTCAGTATTCAGCTCTTGGAGTATGGATGTATTTGTTCTTTTCTTTATCCAAGATATTCTTAGAACTCGTCTATAACATTTATATTCAAAGACATTTATGTGCTGTTCAGCTTGTTTAGTAAGTGTCCAGATTTCACAGGCGTATGTTGCAATGGGAAAGATGCATGCTCTTAAAAATTTGTGTAGTTATATCTGTCCCTCTCCACAATTTATTCAGTTGTTTTAGTCTTTGAAGAGCAATAGATATTCGTCTTTTAACTTCTTTCATTGTGTCACCATTGTTGGTAATCAATGACCCAAGATATTCAAAATTTTCCACCACCGCCAATTTTTCCTCATTAACATATATTTCTTTCTCCATAGAAAAACAGGTTCTTAGCTGGCAAGATTAGGACATTTCTAAGTATGTTTTGTTGCTATTTGGTTGGTTGTGAATCCCCAGGAAGATTTTTAACTCTTTAAATTATCTGAACCCTGAACAGTATTTGCATCTGTTGGAGTGAGGTTGTAGTACAGACTTTCCTCCCAACTCGGTAACGAGGTACCATGTTCACATGAACTGTGTTGCAGTGTTGTCCTTCCCCTTCCCAAAGCTAAACAACTGACATAGTCTGCAACACCAACACTGGAACTCAACATCAGCCCATGTGAGCGAAAGGTAAAATAGGGATTGACTTCTTGCCCTTGACTTGGGCACATAAATTACAAGTACCTATGAAGTCAGGGTGGGTTTGCCTGATGGTGAGGGACACTGGTAATAAGGAAAGCTAATCCACATGCAAAGTTCAGTCTAGTGCACTAGAAGTAGTAGCACATGTATGAAATACACTTGAGTTTAAAGCGAGCGAATGCAAAATAAAATTTAAAAAAAAACAACAACTGAAGCTCAACGAAGAGGAAAAACAAATAGATGCAGGCAAATGCTTTAACCCAATTCTTTATCAACAAGCAGTTTAAAAAAAAAAAAAAAAAACCAGAGAAAACAATGGCATTCCAAGGAGTTGTCTGATCAACTCAGAAAACCATTTTCCATTCCTAGTTTTTGTGTGACATCGTGTTGCTAAGACTAAATATAAATAAGTGATCAAATTTGTGAAAGCAGAAATGGCACATGAAGTAATCCCATGGCAAATACTTCCATAGGGATGTGAAGTACAAAGTCACAACTTAGTGAAGTGGGACGGCCTTCCCCTGCTAATTTCCAGACAGTTCGGAAAATTAGCCTGTACCCATCTTCGGAGGCTGGATCCTTCCCCAAATTCATACTGGTTGGAACAAATCCTGCCATCTCTGGGGACTGGATCTAGGCCATTATATTGGTCAGCAAGTGTGCTAACTACTATGCCACTGCTGCTCATATCCAAGTTGTGCAGGTCCGCATGGCCGAATGGGTAAGAACACATGTTCTTAAACATCTGTTGTGCTGATGCCAAGGTAAGCAGTTCAACCCCTACACCAGACAGCTGGACTAAAATGTTGACCTGTCATCCTTGACTTGGGAACGTAAATTACAAGTACCTCTGAAGTCGGAATGGGTTCGCCTGATGGTGAGGAACACTGTTAATCGGGAAAGCTAATCCGCATGTAAAATTCAGTCCATCAGCACCATAAATAGTGTGTACAGACTACGCTTGAGTTCAAAACGAGCGAGCGCCCAAAAAAAAATATACCAAGTTTGAAAAATAAAATTACACTTACGTGTCTTAAGGTGTATTGGACATACGAAGCTAGGGACTAGACCCATAATTTTATAAACCAATCGGCACTTGAGGGGTGATGTGGTCAAGACATTTCCTGGTATGCATTTTAGCTGCGGTTGACCTGGGAGCCCACATAATTAAAAAAATTCCCTTGATGTGAATTCAAACCCAAGACCACAGGCAAGCGTCTAGCTATTACGTTAGAGTGACCTCCACTTATAACATGTACGTAATGTTAATACAAGTGTTGAGTTTATTCTTTAAATTTTAGGTTTGATATTGATGAAACAGAAGCTGCCAACATGCTTGTCTCGCTGGGCAACTCAACATCCACGAGTCCATCTTTCTCCCCAAGTCCTGCCCAGGGAGGACTAGGATCGATGCAGTCTCCGACAGGGCCATATCGGTCATCAACATCCTTCACGCCCATCTCTCCACACAGCAACCCACAGGGACCTCCAGGATTTGTGACATCACCGGCCAAAAGCTGGAGCTCAAAGTCTGGCAGTTCCTCCTCAGACCATGTGTCACCAATCACTTCCAGGTTCTCATCTGTGGGTGTCTTTCAGCCACATGTAAGTCATTGTGGTTATTTACGGTTCCATAGGTTGTTTTACTGTTTATTAGAAAGAAGACCCTGTTGAGCTTGACTCTAGTCCGACTTTGAGAAGACACATGAAGGGTGTAGCATAGGTGAGAGCGCAAGCGCAATTTGAATACCACTACTTTTATCTTTTCTTTACTTATTCAGTCAAGCGGGGAGATTTGTTCGCAACAGATGGGCAATATCTCCGGCGGGCCGATTCTCTCTAGTCGCAGGATCCGCACAGTGTCAGGAGGGGAGTCTGGTGGTACTAAGTGCTTTTATTGATCCAGACACTTACGATGACAGATATACACACTCATACTGGTCCAGACACTTGGTATAAGGCACTCAGCTGAGGGAAATGGCTGAATGTCTCTAAATCAAATCCCTTGGATGTGAGGGCCTGGCCGCTACCCACCTCCTGTTCATGGAGGGAACATGCTGCGTGGGCAACACATGTTTTCTGAATCCATGCCCAGGCATTGTGTGATGGAATTCTGGCCTAATTCCAATTCACATACTTTCGTCTGTAAAGATGGCAAGGTGCCACTCACTATTTTTCATAAGTTGCATAATTTCATTACAAGCAAAGCTACAGGACTTCATTAGTGATAGATGTTTTTCAGTTACAGGTGTATTTCTATCATAGCATCTCTTCAGTCTTTGGTTTTCTATGGGCACACATTGTAACATAGTTGGGTCTGTGACATCATTATAGGGATTATATTGTAACATAGTTTGGCCTGTGACATCATTATAGGGATTATATTGTAATAAAGTTGGGCCTATGACATCATTTTAGGGATTTTAAAAAAAAAGTTTGCATGTCCTTTACAGGATATTGCTGTCAACATCAGCATCTTTCAGCTGATTGTTGATTTCTTGGCAAGATTACACTCAGTAGTTTGCCATTGCTTTCTGAGCAGCTGGCTCACATACTCCGTAAGTTACCGACATGATTTGAACCACTGCTGATTCTCACTGTCGTCACATTACCTACGAGAGTATACGAGATTACGGAGGAAAGTCGCTAACCTCTAGGCCAGGAAGCTGGCATTTTTTTTTTAGGGATTACATTGTAATAAAGTTGGGCCTGTGACATCATTATAGGGATTATATTGTAATAAAGTTGGGCCTGTGACATCATTGTAGGGATTATATTGTAACATAGTTGAGTCTGTGACATCATTATAGGGATTATATTGTAATAAAGTTGGGCCGGTTACACCATTATAGGGATTGTACTGTAAAACAGTTGGGTCTTTGACATCATTGTAGGGACGCTGTTGGGCCATGTAGAACAATTGCAATTATATATCTTAAAGTTGTCGTACACAAAGAGCAACAGGAGAAAGACACCATGGAATCATGACCAGGGTGGGCCCACTCCTATGAGTGTGTAAAGAAGATAAAGAGGCCAAAACATTCATAGAAGGGGTGAACCCCTGCTGCAGATCAGAATTGCTTTATGGTGGAGTTTATACTTCTAGGGAACAGTAGGTTTGCCATATCATCATTATCAGGTATGAATTGTAACATAGTTGGACCACTGATGTCATCATTGTAGGGATGATGTTGTAACCCTGAAACACACATTTCCACATCAGAACTTAAAAGAAGCTTTTTTTAGGTGTTTACTTTCTGTACAGACCAAATGGAACCAGAAGAAGAAGTCGCCCATGTAAACGACGGAGGATGGAATAACACATATATGAAGCCCATTAATGGGCACTCTCCCACTGTTTATGCTTCACCTCGACACTGCAAGGGACAAGCTGAACAAGATGAGATGAGACGTTTTGAAAGGAAATGGAGAGCTGATTCATCCAAGCCTGGAAAGGTTGATTAAGCGAGGAGAGACCATTGTCTGAATGACACTCAATGCTTAAGGAAAAATGTAGACATACTTTTTCTTCTTCTGTTTTCATTCACTTGAAATTTGTCTATAACCACAATGCTGTTTCTTGTATGAATTTAACTGTCTTTTTAGTTCATTCAGTGAATTTATCTTCCACTCTGTTTCTCTAGGCTAGAAGATTTGCCTGAATATGTCTTATGATGGACAATCTTGGAGTATGTGATCTGCTGTCTGTCGCACCAATCCACATATGCACATGGCTAAGTCGTCATCTTTGAATTTTGCATACATGTGGTTTCATAATCTATTGTATCTTGTTCTTAGGCGCAGAATAATGATTTGTTCAGGTCTGTCCATAAGGTGGTAGTAAATCTTGAGCTATTATTGGTGGCTTTCAGACAGACTTCTAATCAGATTGCCACTGTTGCCATCAGCTACACAACTTATTGTTGGCTACAGAAGAACAGGATGGAGAGCGTGTCGGGAATGCCCCGAGTGCAGTTAGTGTTGATTACCTGATACTCAAAGAAATAGGTTGTTTCCTCATGCTACTGCAGAAGCCTTAAGTGAATGTGATGATAATCACTTTGTTAGCTCAAATATTCATGTCTGTCACATTGTACCTGCTTATTTCATTATGAATTAAATTTTCTGTTTTTTCCCCAATTATCAGCCTCTTGACCCACGCTCGCTCCAGAAGTCGCGCAGTTTTTCTTTATCATTAGTGAAGCAAGATTCCGGACACAGTGAAGACTCGGGCGTGGATGTCCTCACCCCAAAGTCTGCTGGTCCTCTGCCCAAAGTGTTGACATCTGCAGGACTGTTTGCATCAGCGGGGATAGAAGGGGGTCAAAGGCTGCCAGCAGATCAGGTAGTGACTTCAATATTGACAATGTCGTTACATTTTATGTTGGTAGAACATGATGTCAGCATGGCCGGATGGATAAGAGTGAGCTGATGCAGAGGTAGCGGGTTCAACCCCTTCACGAGTCAGTTGGACTAAAAGGTTGACCTCTCGTCCTTGTCTTGGGGACGTAAATTACAAGTACCTCATAAGTCGAAATGACCTGATGGCGAGGGACACTGGTAATAGGGAAAGCTAATGCACATGCACTAGAAGAAGTAGCACATGTGTGGACTACACTTGAGTTCAAACATAACCTGTTCAAAGGAGCGTCAGTCTGTTTTTAAGTGTCGTTCCAGCAAGAAGATGGATATATGAGAGGGCAGTTCCATGAATTACCTGTGAGTGTAATGGAATCCAATCATAGTCAGTTAGCAGGTATGTGAGAAATTATGTGCAAGCTGCAGGGATGTGGTTTTATAAAAAAAAAAGATTTTTTTTTTCAAATGATGACTCTTCAATCTGGCTCTAGAGAAAGTTGTAAGGAAGGTAAAGGAGGAATATGATATTGGAGGAACATCCAAGCTGCTTGGTTATGCAGATGATATAGATATTATAGGGGAAAATGAACAAAAGACATTGGAAATATTGACTCACTTAAAGGAAAATGCCCAACAGATGGGGCTGGTTATCAACCAAGATAAGACAGAATATGTGGTAATTTCAAGAGAAGGAATGGCTAAAAACTCTGGCCACATACAAATAGATAATATGACCACTAAAAGAACGGAAACATACAAATACCTGGGTACAATCTTCAACTGCTCCAACATCATAAGGGAAGAAATACAAACTAGAATCAATTCTGGAAATAAGATATACTATGCACTACAACATCTATTAAAATCAAATGCGCTATCTCGTAACACCAAAATCACAATATACAAAACACTGATCAGACCAGTTGTGCTGTATGGCTCTGAAACCTGGAGTACAACGAAAGGAGACGAAGCCTTGTTACAAACCTTTGAGAACAACGTTTTAAGACATATCTTTGGACCCATTAGGGATACACAAAGTGGAGAGTGGAAAAGAAGAAGTAATAAAGACATTTATGATCTGTTTAAGTCTCCGCTAATCACTGGTATCATGAAGGCTAATAGACTACAATGGCTGGGGCATATAGAAAGAATGGAAGATAATAGGGAAACAAAACTCGCTTACACTCAGGAAATAAATGACCGTAGACCCCGAGGTAGACCAAGAAGACGGTGGAGAGATAATATATACACAGACCTACAAGCACTTGGAATCAACGACTGGCAAGAGAAGGTCAACCAGAGAGACGAATGGAGATGGATTGTATCTGCAGCAAAGAACCTCAATGGCTTGGAACGCTGAAGAAGAAGAAGAATGATGAGAACACTGTGCAGATAGAAAAAGTTGTGAAGACATTTTGAAATAATTCACAAAAAGAACTAGTTACTCACATCAAAAGAAAACTGTCCACATTATTTGGGCACATCTTGAGAAGGTGGAAAACTAGGGTATGTCATCACAATGAAAAAGTTGGAGGGGAGGAGAGGCAGGTGAAGCTGGATAGTTTGAGGAATTTCAGCATCAGAAATGATTTGCAGTACATGAAACAGAAGGCTGTGGACAGACATGATCACCAACATGACACAGCATATACTAAGAAGAAGATGAAGTCTGTGATTTTAATTCTTAAGTAAACATTAACTGTACGCTACGTTTATTACTGTTTTGTTTCTGTTTATTGCAGGGAAACAGGGAGTCTACGATTGTTCGGCAGTTACAGCTGAATTCTTTACCAGAGCAAGAGCGACAGAGGTTTTTAACGGAGTCTTCAGCTGTGAGTTTTGTTTCTGGAGGTGGTGCTAATGCTTCTATTGCAACCGGCGGCACAGTGCCGGGAGGAATCACCACTGGGATGGTCATCAGGCCAAGGAATATAGACAGAAACTACTCGGCTCCTATCACACAAGACCATTTGACAGAAAACCGGTTTCAGACACCAAAGACCATCCCAGCTGGCCTTCATCAGAACCAGACAGTTGTGAGACGAGAAGTGTCTGGACATCTCACATGGAGCAGGGCGGGCATACATGCCCGTGTCGTCTGCTGCTGCAGCAGGTCACCATACCGACCAGCCAGCATTGATTCGCCAGAGTCATTATATAAGCACTCACCGTCCAGCTGTGACCAATGTGCCTCTTTCTGGCGCAGATAACACTGTAGCTAGTACCAGCATTGTGATAGGAGCAGCTGGGGGACTTCAGCCAGGCTCAGGATCACAGAACCCATTTCACGGAGCTGAAGCACATCCTGCTCCAACTACCCTCCTCCCTATGATGCCTACAACAAGCAGCAGCAGCACCATCACCACCCTGGATAATGGTGGTGGTGGTGGTGGCAGCAAGTATGCTGAGGGTTCGGTGGCTTACAGAGACAGGCGGAGGTTGGCAGAAGAGGAGGACATGTCGTGTGATGGTGAGTATTTTGTATACCGTTTGAAATTATTCTTGAACTTTTCCTCCTTGGCCATCAAAATAGAACTTCAGTAACCAGAAACATATCCTACAGTCACCAGTGAATGTATTGTTGTGGTGCAGAATATACAACTTCCTGCACCACACGGTTGCATTAGCATATCACTGTTGTATTAGCCATAATCCATCCACATAGCAGTTATTTATCCATAATTAATTTATGATCATCTAAATGGTGCTTTACAATCTGAGGTGTGAATACCTCACTGCCTATTCTAACAGTATTTTAGTACAGTGTCATGCATGTCCCTCTTAATGCCGATGTCTAAAAACAATTTTCTTCCTGTCGGACATTGCAGTTGTGATAGCACAGTGGCTAGCATACCAGCTTGTCTGCCCATTGGCCATGGGTTCGAAATTTGCACAGAGGCGCATTTTAAAACATTGACCAGGATTCCCTGAGTTACTAGAATGCCATTCTCCTATTCGAGAGATCCGGGTTTGAATCTTCAGTAAGGTTACTGGATTTTTTTCTGTCGGGGCAACAACAAAAAACCCCTAACCTGCACAGTTCGTGGATACTACACTAGCCAGCCGGCCTTAATTCCCCAGGCTCAAGACCCCCCTGTCCCACACCACCAGGGACTCCAGGCAGTAAAGACAGACCTGGGTTTCTGTGTCGTCCAAGCCTAATATGAGTCCTAGCAAAAGTCCTGGGAAGCCAGGGGGGCTGGTGAGATATGGACCACGTCATCCCTTGAGTGCCGACTGGTCTCTTAAAAAATATGGGACTTACACCATTTGCTCAATACACCTCTGAGCATATAAAAAGGTCACTTTAATTGACTTGCTTTACTATAAGTCGTGTATAAAAACAAAGCATCAGTATTGCTGTAGATAATTATCTCAGTGGTGGGGTTCAGTTCTGTAAAAAGTTGCATATCCTTTACAGGACGTAGCGGTCAACCCCAGCATTTTTTGGCTGCTCATGATTCCTGGGCAAGTTTACGTTCAGTAGTTTGCCATTGCTTTCTGAACAACCAGCACCCATACCATTTCATAAAAAAACTAACTCAAGGCGGTCTGCTGCCAAATCGCCCACAGCTGTAGTTCTGTAAAAGAAAGTCAGTAAAGAAAGTGTTTGCACTATTAGGTATATAAGACCAACCAACACTTAATAGGTGATGTTATCAATATTTATACATGACCTCCAAGCCGGCAAGCAAGCTGGCCATTGTGCTACCACATCTCCCAGAGTTAAATATATGTTGTATTATTATAAAGGAAATGAGAGTTAAATATATGATGTATTATTAAAAAGGAAATGAGATCCTTAATATCTATGTTTACGCAAGAATACGATTATAGTCAGAATTGGGAGTTCATGTGGTGAAATGGTTACGCCGCCTGTCATGCACTGTGAAGGTTGTGGGTTCAATTCCAGGTTGCATCATTCAGTTCACAAGTGCAATGTTCTCAGAGACTCCTGGGGGTCATCGCTGGAGCTATGGAGTTTGTGCTTTGTGTGACGCTTTCGGCAGGATGCCCTATGGAAAGAGACAGAGCCTTATGGGATACAAAAACCTGGCGCAAATGGCGCTTTGCCTTTTGAACCCTTTTTTAAATGATAGAGTTGGTCGCTCACATCTGCACTTTCTTATTATTATTATTCTACTTCTTCTTATGCATTCGTCTGGAATGTTGTTTCAGACGTAATTGCGTTGTTCCTGTTTACAGCAGACCTGCGATATTTGCACCTTTCGGCCAACACATCTGACTTTCGCTGGCCGGGTTACCTGCCCAGGTGTTTTCGTAGGACGTTTGACTCTCAGTACTTTCTTCTTATTCTTCTTCATTCCCCTTTGGGTGTCAGGATAAATACATCCAAAGACAGCACTAGTCAACTTGAGCTTCTTGACATCTCCGTAGAGTTTGTCCTCAAATGAAGAGGGTTTAGCTGGCTACATGGCGAAGAGGTTACGGACACAAGTTTGTAATCCCACATTCCCGCGTTTGAAAAACAGCTGTGGGCGATTTGGCAGCAGACCGCCTTACGTTGTTTTTTTTATGAAATGGTATGGGTGCCGGTCGTTCAGAAAGCAATGGCAAACTACTGAACGTAAACTTGCCCGGGAATCACGAACAGCCCAAAAATGCTGGGGTTAACTGCTGTGTCCTGTAAAGGATATGCAGTTAACTTTTTAAGCCCAAAATAGGTTTCTGTTTTCTACATATGTTGGGCACTCCTGCAACAAATGTTTAGCTGTAATTTTACCAGTTCCACTGTTACATTTATCAGTATCTCCTATCTTTAGTTGTTTTTTTTAAACCTGTGATATTTCGGCCTGTGCGAAAATTGTATGTAATTCTATATTTACGTGTTTCTGCAGCAATTATATATGTGCAGTTGATACATAATTGTAGTAATCAGTGCCAAAGCGGTACAAAGTGGTATTCCATCGACATTAGTAAAGTAAAATATGATAAAAGTAAAATACGGTACAGTAACATGAAGTAAATTAACGTAAAATTAAGTAAATTATAGTAAAATACAGCAAAATAAAGTAAACTACAGTACAACAAAGTAAAGTAAGATATGGTATAGTAAAGTACAATACAGTGCAGTAAAGTATAATAAAATACAGCAAAGTAAAGTAAAATACGATAAAGTAAAGTAAAATACGGTAATGTACAGTAAATTATAATAAATACTATAAAGTACAGTAAAATACAGCACAGTACAGTAAAGTAAACAGTACAGTACAGTAAAGTACAGCGCAGTAAAGTACCCATTTCACACTGTGAGGTGTACCAGGTTATGGGGCTAGCCCTGTGTTTGTTTACCAACAGGCAAGGGATGGATCATATGGTGAACATTACGCTGACCTTCTTAGTTTACCAACATTCACGGGATGGGTCATGTGGTGAACATTACACCAGCCATCTTAGTTTACCAACAGGCATGGGATGGGTCATGTGGTGAACATTACACCAGCGATGTTAGTTTACCAACAGGCACAGGATGGGTCATGTGGTGAACATTACACCAGCCATCTTAGTTTCCCAGGTAATTTCCCTGTCCTCATCTTAGGCTGGGTTGATCTTGGAGCGGAGGTCAGTGAAACATAATCCCTGTTCTCAGAGATTCAAACATGTGACTACTGGATTGACAAGCGATTGTGCCAGCCACTGCACTTCTGCCGCTACCATAGGATACTGTACGACACAAATCATCATCATTCAGTGCCTTGCTGGGGCTGGCAGGCGTGATCATGCCTCCCCACAAATTGTGATTTCCGACGGCATGGATCAATTCGTGTGTTGACTCCTTTCCGTACTATGACACAAGACTGTCAAGAATCTTCTCACTTTGTTTTCCTCTGTCTCTCTTCCCTCAAATCTTTCCGGTTGTCACAACACGTTCCAGTATTTGTCTTCTCATAATGTGGCCAAAAAAAGATGACTGCTTCTTTCTGATGTTTGTGATAAGTTTTGTTTGCGACTCAGCTGGCACAAATAAGCCAGTCGAATCACACTTTTGCAATTCAGTAATTAGCTATTTCTCTGTCTCTTGTGATGAAGTTGAATGGACAGTTAATTCACACATTGTTGGCTCCACTTACAAGTTGATGCAGAGAGATTTTATTTGAAGTAACATTGCATTTCATTTTGTCACTTCCACCCAGTAGGATTTTTCAAATGGTGTTTGAAAAATTAGAGAAATTGCATTACAGTGCATAATATTTGTATTTGAAAGTATGCACAGTTGTATGTACATATGTGGTTGTGTGTATGTGTCTGTACACAGGATTTTTTTTACACATGCAACCATCACGCATGCATGCATGCGCGTGTGCGCGTGCAAACAGACAGATAGACACACACACACACACACATGCCAGTGGTTCTCAACTTTTTTTTGCCCATGCCCCCCCCCCCCTTTATCATATGTTCAGAACGTCATTCCCCCCCCCCCCCTTTTTTCGAATTTCCTCCCTATAAATCCCCCCCCCCCCCCCCCCCCACCCCACCCTACACAGTATGCATAAAAATGGAAGCTAAATTTAATAACACATACTAGAACAAGTCTAGACATCTACATAAAACGTGATTTGCTGGTCTACTTACGCTATAAAATGAATTTCATTCAGACGAGAAGTACAGAACTGTAAAATTTAGAGGGAAAAACAATATCAAGTAACTGATTCTTGTATTAATGCCTCCCTGGAAACCCTAAAATTCCCCCCTGGTGGGGAATTCCCGCACCGGTTGAGAACCACTGACATATGCACACTTATACAGAGACACACACACACATATCATCATCATGACCATCATATTGTGACTGGCCAAGTGGCCTCAGACCTTGATCTTTCTGGGTTGTAACTGGGAACTGTACCTGTGCCAATCCCTAGCACTTGACAACCTAATACCTGCATCGGCAGTGGAATAGCAAAAAACTGATTTTTCTTTCTTCAACTCTTCCCTTCTGCTTTTCATCTTCTTTTTCTTCTTCCTCCTCCTCCTCCTCCTCCTCCTCCTCCTCCTCGGGTGCAGACGTTGATGCTTCTTGAGAGTAATGTCACAGTGACATCATTTGGAGAATTAACTTTGAACTGTTTGTTTTTTAAGGTCGAGTGGCTAGAATGCTGGGTTCTCCTGTGGAAGACCCGGGTTAGAATCCTCGGTAAGGTGTGGATTTTATCCTGGGGGAGGGGGGAGGAGAGCAAAGTAAAAACCCTAATCTGCACAGTTCGCGGCGACTGCACTAGCCAGGTGGCCATGTATTCCTCAGGCCCAAGATCCCCCTGTCCTACACCGCAAGGTTCTATAGGCAATAAATGACAGTTATTTTAAAGCCTGTGGCTCATTACATCCGACTTCGGCGACAAGCAATGTTTTGGGTTTTCTTTCCCTAGTCTTTGACTGTCCCCAGTCTACCTACAAGGCTACAGGTGTGTGTATCGTCTCATCTAGGCCCCTCCCATTGACCTCACGGACATGGGAGTCCCTACCAGTAGCTGTGATACCGC
Source organism: Cepaea nemoralis (assembly GCA_014155875.1). Lineage (NCBI taxonomy): Eukaryota > Metazoa > Mollusca > Gastropoda > Stylommatophora > Helicidae > Cepaea > Cepaea nemoralis. The sequence continues at coordinate 81,268 of JACEFZ010004435.1, forward strand.
CGGCATAGCTCTTGGGGTCATGGGGCCACGCAATAGCCTCTCTACTGCTACAAGGTAGATGGACACAGCAGGTGGGGAGCTATGGATTTGAGGCGCGAGGACCGTTTCTGATTCTAACTGACCTGGTGCCATTTACGGCATGGGCGGTTTTGATTTTAAGAAAATATGGAAACTGATACGATGCTTTCCTCTTCCTCCCCCATTTCTTGGGTTAATGGATCCGGGGGGGGGGGGGGGGGAGTTTGAGTTAAATCCACAACCACAGGGCTGACAAGATTCCTGTATTCCACAGTTTTCCCCCTACCCCCTCTCTCTCCCTCCCTCTCTCTCTCCCTCCATCTCTCTCTCCCCCTCTCTCTCCCCCTCTCTCTCCCCCTCTCTCTCTCTCTATATATATTCTCCCCCCCCCCCCTCTCCTCTCTCAATTTGTCTCTCTCCCTCGCTCGTGTTTCTTGTTTTCTTTCTCCCTTCCCCCCCCCCCTCTCGCTTATCAATGTCTATCTCACTCACTCTTTCGCCCTCCCGCCTCTCTCTCTCTCTCTTTCGCCCTCCCACCTCTCTCTATCTCTTTCGCCCTCCCGCCTCTCTCTCTCTCTCTCTTTTGCCCTCCCGCCTCTCTCTCTCTCTCTCTTTCTTTCGCCCTCCCGTCTCTCTCTCTCTCTCTCTCGCCCTCCCGCCTCTCTCTCTCTCTCTCTTTCGCCCTCCCACCTCTCTCTCTCCCCCCCCCCCCCCTCTCGCTCATCAATGTCTATCTCACACACTCTTTCGCCCTCCCGCCTCTCTCTCTCGCCCTCCCGCCTCTCTCCTCTCTCTTTCGCCCTCCCACCTCTCTCTCTCCCTCTAACAATACCCCCCCCCCCCCAACGCCCGTTGAAGTGTAACGTGTGTTGAGCGTTAGTACACTGTTAGGCCAACGCTGGAGCTGCCATCCCGACACATAAGACACCTGTAGTAGACAGTGACACTGAACACGCACCTGCCTGAAATCCCCATCCATAATATGTAAATAACCGCTTGGATTCCGTATCATGCTTGGCTGGCGAGAGCCAGACAGCTCTGTGCGTTATGCGTGCGCACGAGCAGTGTGTGTGTATATGTATGTGTGTGTGTGTGTGTTAAAAACAGGAAAGGGGGGGGGGCACAATTAGCGTGCACGCCGGTCGATATCTGCTGAAGATGACGATACACCTATGGGTCAACATGGAGTGCAGTCAGTGACTCGCGGTCTGGGAACAGAACGCGAGCTGGGAGACGAGTGCCTCAACTGCACGGGTTATGAAGCCACTGACAAAACACTGCTCGGGTTGTAGGATTTAGGCCGTATGGAAGCCAGACTGTCCGAGAGTTCTGTGAATTCTTCTTTCAATTTGTGACCCTTTGAGAATAAAAATCCGATCGCGCGTCTCTCCCCCCCCCCCCCCCCCCCCCCCAACCCCACTCTCTTCTTCTTTATCCTTCCTCATCCCAATCTTCTTCTCTTTCTTTTTCACCCCCCCCCCCCCTTCCAGCTTCCTCCCCCTTTTTTATGCTGCGCATTCCCATCCTCTTCTTTTTCATCCTCCTCATCTCAATCTTTCTCCCCACCCCTCTTTTTCACCTCCCTCTTCTTGCAATTCTACCCCTTTTTCTTTTTAATGCTGCGCGTTCCGATCCTCCTCTTATTAATCTTTCTCTTACTCTCTTCTCCCGCCCCCCTCCCTTTTTTCCATCCTCCTCTGCCTTCTTTTTCTCCATCTATTCTTCATTTCCCTTTAGTTCCCCCCTCTCCTATGCCTATTATTGTTCTTTGTCTGTATTCTTCTTCTTCAACACCCCCAACCTCCTGTTAAATAACACCGGGAAGGAAGTATTAGATAAAGTTGACAATCCTCTAAGCAGGTACAGGGGATCAGTATTGCGGGGTTTTCCCGTGGGTTGGGCGAGAGAGAATGTTACAATTAGACGGACCTGCCCGCGTGCCTACAGGTGTGGCCCCGGATGAGCTGCTTGGCTAACACAGGAGAGCATGCTCTGTTGAAGGAGGCTGTGCCTGGCAGGCATCTAGATGACACCCGGCAGGTGTTACTGATGACAGCACAAGTGTGCATCTAGATGACACCCGGCAGGTGTTACTGATGACAGCACAAGTGTGCATCTAGATGACACCCGGCAGGCGTTACTGATGACAGCACAAGTGTGCATCTAGATGACATCTGGCAGGTGTTACTGATGACAGCAGAAGTGTGCATCTAGATGACATCTGACAGGTGTTTCTGATGACAGCAGAAATGTGCATCTAGATGACACCAGGCAGGTGTTACTGATGACAGCACAAGTGTGCATCTAGATAACACCAGGCAGGCGTTACTGATGACACCTGGGAGGTGTTACTGATGACAGCACAAGTGTGCATCTAGATGACACCTGGGAGGTGTTACTGATGATAGCCCAAGTGTGCATCTAGATGACACCAGGCAGGTTTTACTGATGACACCTGGGAGGTGTTACTGATGATAGCCCAAGTGTGCATCTAGATGACACCTGGGAGGTGTTACTGATGACAGCACAAGTGTGCATCTAGATGACACCGGGGAGGTGTTACTTATGACACCTGGGAGGTGTTACTGATGACAGCACAAGTGTGCATCTAGATGACACCTGGGAGGTGTTACTGATGATAGCCCAAGTGTGCATATAGATGACACCAGGCAGGTGTTACTGATGACAGCAGAAGTATGCATCTAGATGACACCCGGCAGGTGTTACTGATGACACCTGGAAGGTGTTACTGATGATAGCCCACGCGTACAGTTGATCAAGTGAGATCTGGTGGGGGTTAGTAAGTGTTCACATGGAGTCGCCCGGGCATGGTTGTTAGTTCAGGGCGACGTCTGCCCCTGACTCAGCGCAGCCTGGTTGCGATACCATGTGTGGATAGTGTGGTTATTTGCTTGCAACATCAGAGACACGCGGATTGTATCTTTTCCCTATGTGTGTGCGTGTATATATGTAGATACTGACAGTCTCTCTCTCTCTCTCTCTCTCTCTCTCTCTCTCTCTCTCTCTCTCTCTCTCTCTCTCTCTCTCTCTCTCTCTCTCTCTCTCTCACGCACACACATACACACATATTTGTGTGTGTGTATGTTAGTCATACTTATGTCAAGGGTAGATTTGCATTAAATGTAATTTTATTGTAGAGTCCATAGTAATTCCTCTAACACAAAACGGCGCAGTACTGGTTTCTTTATGTCTTTGTCAGTAATAATCCTTCAAAATATGAATGGCATCAGTTTATAATCGACCTCAGCTAATTTGTGATGGCGCATCTATTGCTATTGTGCTTGTTATTTCCCTTTGGCTGAAGTTTTATTAGCATCGCCAATTGCGGGAGTGCAGCTTTCCCGTTGCCTACTGCCAAGGTTCATCAGTGCACGTTGTCTTCAGGGAGAGCTCATCAATGACCGTTGCCTTTTGGAAGAGTTCATCAATGACCTTATCTTTTTGGAGAGCTCATCCAGTGCTCGTTGCCTTCTGCAGTGGCTCATCCATTGCCCTTTGCCCTCTTCAGTAGCTTATCCAGTGCTCATTGCCTTCTGCAGTAGCTCATCCAGTGCTCGTTGCCTTCTGAAAGAGCTCATCCAGTGCTCATTGCCTTCTACAGTAGCTCATCCAGTGCTCGTTGACCTCTGAAAGAGCTCATCCAGTGTTCATTGCCTTCTGCAGTAGCTCATCCAGTGCTCGTTGACCTCTGAAAGAGCTCATCCAGTGCTCGTTGACCTCTGAAAGAGCTCATCCAGTGCTCGTTGACCTCTGAAAGAGCTCATCCAGTGCTCATTGCCTTCTACAGTAGCTCATCCAATGCTCGATGATTTCTGCAGTAGCTCATCCATTGCCCTTTGCCCTCTTCAATATCTCACCCAGTGCTCATTGCCTTCTGCAGTAGCTCATCCAGTGTTCGATGACTTCTGCAGTAGCTCATCCAGTGCTTATTGCCTTCTGCAGTAGCTCATCCAGTGCTCAATGATTTCTGCAGTAGCTCATCCATTGCCCTTTGCCCTCTTCAATAGCTCATCCAGTGCTCATTGACTTCTGCAGTAGCTCATCCAGTGCTCATTGCCTTCTGCAGTAGCTCATCCAGTGCTCGTTGACCTCTGAAAGAGCTCACCCAGTGCTCATTGGCTTCTGCAGTAGCTCATCCAGTGTTCGATGACTTCTGCAGTAGCTCATCCAGTCCTCGATGACTTCTGCAGTAGCTCATCCAGTGCTCATTGCCTTCTGCAGTAACCTTACCCGCAAGCTTGTCAGCCCGCTCATTTCCTCGTACACCCGCATGCCCTTGCACGAAAATGAAACTAATCTTTGTCAGCCGAGACCGCTCCGGAGACAGCAACCACTCTCTTCATTTCCACCCCATCTCTATCTTCTTGAGCATGCTCATTGAGTCTCTAAGGAAACATGCCCTAGTGAATGTCTGTGTCTCGAGCCATGGTATTGCTTTACTTACTGCCATGACTTCCATAGTCAGGCTACTTGTGGTCAAAGCAAAAGCACCAGAATCTTCCTTCACAATTCTCCCTCCGGCCTGAGCCGTAAAAGCCCATGAACTTCTCACTCGTCGAACGACCGACCCATCTGTGTAAATGACAGCATCACCCTCCAAAGAATTCTCGAAAATCAAAGCCTGTACTTCCGCCTCCACAGCAGCCGGATTTTCTTGTCTGCATTTTCTGTCTAGTTGGATGCAAACTGAAAAGGACGTACAGAAATCTGTTGGCATTTGTACCCACTCCTCGCCAGGTTCTAAGTCCTCAAGTGAACACACCTGTTGAAGAATGTCTTCGGCTTGACCCATCCACGACTTTCCTCTTTTTAACCTGCTGCCCTTTACCTTCTTAATTTCACTGTGCAGTGGATGTTGTGTGTTTGCGTTGACTCTGAGGTAGGCACGTGCTCTGCAAATTTGTATTCTGTCCCCAATGGTTGGAAAATCAAGAAGGTAGCGCATCGCCCTGCATGCTGTATCTCTTGTACATCCAAGAATAATACGCATAGCTTCGTTCTGTATCCTTTCCATCTGCTTACGGCTGATAGTCAGGATCGCCATCGCATACTCCAAAACAGAAAGGACCAGACCCTCGTAAAGGAGACATAGATGGCGCTGCTCACAGTTTGCCGCCGCCATCACCGCATCGCAGCCAAACCTCGCTTGGCCTTTGTTATCACCCGGTCTATGTGCTCATGATAAGCAAGGCTTCGATCAAAACGTATCCCCAGGTAGTTCATTGCCTGCGTTCTTTCCACCGTCTCTGAACACAGATTTACAGTTGGTGTTGGAGTGTTGACAATATGGTTATTCAAAGAGAACCATGTCACTGCTGCCTTCGTTGGGTTGACCATTGCCCCAGATTCCACACACTAAGTGCTTATGCGATTTAGTTCTGTTTGTAGATCCACAGCAACTCGATCTCTATCCTTACCCTGACGATACACTAACACAACGTCGGCATATGACAATGCCCTCCCCGGTCCTCTGATCTGCTCGCCGGTAATTCTCACAGTGTAGGCGTTGAACAGCACCGGAGATAATGGTGATCCCTGTGGCAAGCCCGGATATATTGTTATTGGTTCAGAAGTCCAACTGCCACATCTAAAAACTACTTTCCGTTGGAAGAGGGCTGCGGCGATACAACGAGGAATGAACTTATCTTGAGTTCAAGAAGCTGAAACATTAAGAAATCCAATGGTACTCTGTTGTACGCATCCTCAAGATCAATCGCCGCAGCACATGTTTCAATGCCTGAGGCATTGTATACCATTGTTATTGTCTTCTGTAATGTCTAATGCATCCACTGGTATTTATTTCATTGTTCTTATCTTCTTACAAGATGTGAGGGTGCAGGGGTGTCGTTAAAAGGTGAGAGTATCGATATTATTGCACCAAGTTTAACTTCATGTAGAACAGTCTCTCCCACCAGAGCGGCTAACCGCCTGCCTAAAGCCTCACTCAGAGCACGAATTTCGTGACGTAGACTGCGACCCCCAGGAGTCTCTGAGCTTGAGGCAGACGGTGTAACTGCTTGGCCACGAGGACCCTCTTGTCGTCCGTGGTGTTCTGTTGTCTTAAAAAGAAGTCGAAATTGGCCAAGCGATGTCAGCTGTTTATCCTTGCCTTCTGCAAGTGCCATTTGCAACCAGACATCGGCGACTCGCAGATAGTCCCTTCACCGATTTCCATACAAGTCCTCCTTAGCGAGAACTGGGCAAACTTCAGTGATTGATTGATTGATTGCTTTAGTAACCGACATCACAGCATTCGGGGCATTCCCATAAGCGCTCCGTCGCCATCCTCAGCAGCCAGCGAAGAGTTCCAACACTAATAGTACCAGTAGCAATCTAATTCAAACTTAAGTGAATCGTGGGGGCAAGTCTGAAGCTGAATATAACATACACTGAGAAAACAAGGTGATAAAATAAATAGAAAGTAGCTTCCCCAGAACCCACCAGGCATAAGAAATAATGGTGACCAAAATAAATAATAATAAATGAAAAACAAAAGCCAGTACAGACGAGAATTTGAGACACAGATGATCAATATGGGATAGACATGGAAGGAACTGCAAGCCGTGACATGAGATGGATGCGTCATGGAAACACTAAAATGTATAGTTTCTACTGGGATCAACTTAAGTCATGGATTAAGTCAGTCAATTAATAAGGAGCCAACGAGGAGACAGGAATAGAGGAAGTTCTAAAAGCATGCGGTGAATTAGAGACAGGCATGGGAAATATTGGAAGGACATGGAGAGAGCTACTAGTGGTAGCACAGGTTGAGAGCCCGTGATCCATTGGGGGATCAAGGGAAGAGGAAAACGAGGAAGAAGAGGAAGGAATAAGGCATATCTGAACATGAACTGGGGCGTAGTTATCTATTTAGCGAAAATTAATGAAGTCAGGATCTTCGCAGACACGTGTACTTTCTCTCTCTTACTCTTTCTCTCTGTCTCTCTCTCTCTCTTTCTCTGTCTGTGTGTATGTCTCTCTGTCCTCTTTCTCTCTATCTGTGTCTCTCTCCTCTTTCTCTCTATATATGTGTATCTCTCTCCTCTTTCTCTCTATATATGTGTATCTCTCTCCTCTCTCTCTCTGTCTCTCTCTCCTCTCTCTATCTGTATCTCTTTCTCTCTCTGTCTGTTCTCTCTCTCCTCTCTCTCTGTCTGTCTCTCTCCTCTCTCTCTGTCTGTCTCTCTCCTCTCTCTCTGTCTCTCTCCTCTCTCTCTCTGTCTCTCTCGCCTCTCTATGTAACTCCCTCCTCTCTCTACATCTCTCTCTCTCTACATCTCTCTCTCTCTCTCCCTCTGTCTATCTGTATCTCGCTCTCCTCTCTGTCTGTCTCTCTGCTCTCTCCGTCTCTCTCTCTCTCCCATCCCCATTACTTCTGTTTTCCACCTAAATCCGCCTTTAGCGCAGATCACTGAATGGCACAGTGCTGGTTTTGAGAGTAGATTTTAAATATTGGATAGAGGTCAGCATGGCCGAATGGATAAGAACGCTCGTTTTTAAACATCCGGTGCGCTGATGCCGAGGTAACGGCTTCAACCCTTACGCCGATCAGTTGGACTAAAATGTTAACTTCCCGTCCTTGACTTGTGGACGTAAATTACAAGTACCTCCGAAGTCTTAGTGGGTTCGCCTGCTGACGAGGGACTCTGGTAATAAGGAAAGTTAACCCACACGTGAATTTCCGATCAGTGCTACTAAACGTAGCGACTAGAAGTAGCATCTATGGACTACGTTTGAGTTTGAAGCGAGCGCGCGCAACACCCCCCCCCCCCCCCCCCCCCATATTTTCAATAAATGGGTCAACTTTCCCTAGGGCCTGAAACATGCTGTCACTGGCTCTGCTCTACAGCTCTGAATAGAGCCTGGCACCGCAGCATGGATGATTGCATGAGCTGAGGCGGCTGGTATAATCATCATGTAAAAGAGTGCGATGAAAGTAGCAATGCAAACATTGACAATTAACAACGTGAACCACGAGAGGGAGAAAAGCGGTGATTAATAATTATAAATTGTTGATTAGTCGTGACAATCCTTTATCATCGATCTAGAAGACCCACCAGCCGAGCAGGAGTTCCTCTAGAGTAGCATCGATCCGAGAGACACTTCTATTCAGTCATCATTGGCGCTAAGCCCCAACGGAGATGGCCTTGTTGGTTCAGTGATTGATAAAAACCAACAGGAGGAATAATTGTTCTCAGGTGTGTGTGACTTAATGGTTCCTGCCTGTGTTGACTAACCGTCACTAGCGCGTCAATATTGTGTCTTCATTGCGTGGCAGATACATCCATCGGCAGGAAGCGTAGGCCCGAGAGCCTTTTTTCTCGGGAGGTTTGGAAGAATTTGAATAACGAAGACACAAACAATAGATCTGTAGATCTGTATCATTGCATGTTGGAATGAGAATACTAAAGTGTTATATAGATCTAGGTTTGGAAGAGTTGATACTGCAACAGTTGAACCCTGTTGTTACGCTGGGTTAGATAGTTAACTACGGATGTTCGGCTAAAGTGAAGCCGTTTTAACTGATTCAGTGCCAAACAAAAAGTGGGTTTGTACCAAACAAATGAACAGGTATAATGTAAATTTCCGTTTGCTGAGCATTGAAATTGCGGAAAATACCACGAAACAAAACCAATAGCGGAAGATACCACGAAACAAAACCAATAGCGGAAGATACCACGAAACAAAACCAATAGCGGAAGATACCACGAAACACAACCAATAACACGATGAACTAGTATGGCAATATGTCGTCCTTCTGTCCACACGAGAGGTCACATTTGGCGATATATTATCCTTCGGCACTGAATTAGTTCACATTGACGTGTTTTTAAAAGCATTATCAGTTAACACGTTGCGCGAAGAATCGTTATTGCCGCCGTGTGTCATGATGGCTGGATCGTGTGTCATGAGAACTGTTTGGCAAATAAAAGAATCAATTTCCATACGTTTGCGTTAGGTTCGTCCATTTACGTAACCCGTGTTTGCCTCTGGGGGTTGAGTTGTATCAAAGAAAAAAGATAACTTAATAATGTGATTTACAGTTAGAAGGTAAAATGCTTACCCGTGTCAATACATTCATCTGTTTGGGAGCAATCACAACATCAGGTGGAAGGTGCTGGTAGGAGTTTAAGAGCAGGATAGGCCAAACGCTGCACTTCAGAAGATGAACAGTGTGTTATGTAATTAAGTCACTATAATTGAATGTCGGAATGAGAGTGCTAAAGTGTTATATCGACACCATCATTGCATGTCAGAATGAGAATACTAAAGTGTTATATCGACACTATCATTGCATGTCGGAATGAGAATACTAAAGTGTTATATCGGCACTATCATTGCATGTCGGAATGAGAATACTAAAGTGTTATATCGACACTATCATTGCATGTAAGAATGACAGTGAGTCTCTGGCACCTTGCCATCTTGACACACGATGGTTTGTTACATTATGCTTCCAAAAAAAAAAAAAAGCAAATAACTACATCCCATGGCGGTAGCGAATGTGACTGGTCAGACCAAGGCGGTCTGCTGCCAAATCGCCCGAAGCTGTGTTTCGAACGCGGGTATGCGGGATTACGAACTACGTCCGTAACGCCTTTGCCACGGAGCAAGTTAGAATGAGAGTACTAAAGTGTTATATCGACACTGTCATTGCATGTCAGAATGAGAATACTGAAGTGTTATATCGACACCGCTGGTTTCCCTGGGGAGGGGATAGCAGCTGTCTCTGTAACCCCGAATACTCTCGTGGTTGACGTGAGCGCACGAGAATTGGAAGCGGTTCGAGTCGCGCCAGTGACTTATAAGAGTATGGTGCCGGTCGCTCAGAAAGCAATGGCAAACTACTGAGCGTAATCTTGCCAAGAAATCAACAATCAGCTGAAAGATGCTGATGTTGACAGCGATGTCCTGTAAAGGATATACAAAACATTTTTTATATCGACACCATCATTGCATGTCAGAATGAGAATATTGGAGTGTTATATCGACACTATCATTGCATGTCAGAATGAGAGTACTGAAGTGTTATATAGACACTATCAATGCATGTCAGAATGAGAGTACTAAAGTGTTTGTTATAATGGCACTATCATTGCATGTCAGAATGAGAGTACTGAAGTCTTATATTGATACTATCATTGCATGTCAGAATGAGAGTACTGAAGTCTTATATTGATACTATCATTGCATGTCAGAATTAGAGTACTGAAGTGTTATATAGACACTATCATTGCATGTTGGAGTGAGAATACTGCAAGTGTTATATCGACACCATCATTGCATGTCAGAATGAGAATACTAAAGTGTTATATTGACACTGTCATTGCATGTCGGAATGAGAGTACTGAAGTTTTATGTAGACACTATCATTGCATGTCGGAATGAGAAGTACTGAAATGGTATATCGACACTATCATTGCATGTCAGAATGAGAGTACTGAAGTGTTATGTAGACACTATCATTGCATGTCAGAATGAGAGTACTGTAGTGTTATGTAGACACTATCAATGCATGTCAGAATGAGAGTACTGAAGTGGTGTAATGACACCATCATTGCATGTCGGAATGAAAGTACTGAAGTGTTATATGAACCGAATTTGCTGTATGTATGGCAGTAAATCTTCGAAAACAAACACACGAGAAATAGCTTGGAGGCAGCGTGTATGTGGTTTCTTATTGTCCATCGCTCGCTGGAAACTCAAGCGTAGTTCATACACTTGCTACTACTTTTAGTGCACTGAACTTATTTTTTGCGTGTGGATTAGCTTTCCATATTACCAGTGTCCCTCGCCATCACGTGAACCCACTCCCACTTCAGAGGTACTTGTAATTTACGTCCTCGAGTCAAGGAAATAAAGAAGCAAGTGAAATATTTCGGCCACATTAAAAGACCCAACACTCTTATAAAAAAATACTGGAGGGTAAGGTTGAAGGCAGCGAGCAAGAAGTAGACAACTATAAGTGGGAAAATAACATCAAGAGATGGACAAACAGAAGCCTAACAGAATGTAGTCAGGGCGAGAGACATACAGTGTTGGAGATCCATCGCAGCCAACCTTCATTGTTGAGACGGCACTTGATTGATTGATTGGGCGGCCAGGGTAACCAACAACGACTGTCTGGGGAAAAAAAGACTAATTAAAGCAGGGCATTGTAAACAGGATAAGAAAGAGACCAAACACCTGGATTCTTTGTGTGAAGGTCACTTTTACACGATGTAAGATGGCGCATTGGGCGTGTAGTGCTAAACCCCTATCTTGTTATAGACCAATGGCGCTGGGTGGATGATGTGATCAGTGCCACGCCGACCGCCGTTGCTTACCGAGACATTTGCTGGCAGCCACGTTCTGCTGGGTCAACCTGGGAACCTATGTTTGACACCCATCTCCATGCGAACCAATTACCACAAAGGGGCTTGGGGAGAAAGAGGTTCAGGCCAGTCTAGCCTCTAGTCTATGCCGCGGCTCCCCTCTCTTGGCATGCGTTCTGACAATGCGGGGTTGTCTCCCCTGGCGGCGGCCTGGACTGTTTGTTTACCTTGGGTACATCCCCACACAGGCTTTAGTTAGTTCTGGTATTAGCCACACCGTCTCTCACCCGTCAACTTCCCATCGCATGTTACAGCAGCCAGGGGGAAGACTGGCTGAGCGCTTTGTGCAAGACCCACTTTTATTTTTTCCGTTCGCTGTTTTTTAACTCGAGCCTAGAGTAGACCAAACGACTGATTTCTGCGCGTGGGCTAGCATTCCCTATTGCCAGTGCCCCTCGCCGTCAGGTGAACCGAACCCACTCCGACTTCACAGGCATTTGTAATTTACGTCCCCAAGTCAAGGATGAGCAGTCAACATTTTAGTCCAGCTGACCTGTGTAGGGGCTGAACCCTCCACCTCGCCATCAGCGCAACGGAAGTTTCAGAGCGAGCGTTCTTATCCACTTGATCATGCTGAACTCCAAGACTAACATGACTAGGCCAGAGTCAGCCATTGCCATGAACAATTGGTTGGTGAGTTGAGTTGAGCTTAGAAACGACATTACCACACGCGCTCCTGTCCCTCGCTCAACAGCCAGCTAAGAGTCATACTTCTAGTGGTTCCAACTGCCATCTGATTGAAAGTTCTCCTGGTCGTCCCTCTCAGTTTTGAGATTCGTTCGTCCAGAACCTGATTGAAAGTTCTCCTGGTCGTCCCTCTCAGTTTTGAGATTCGTTCGTCCAGAACCTCTGCCGACCCCCTGGTGTACTTTCCTCCAAACCTAGCACATAATTACCATCTCTTTTGGCACTCTTCTTCCCCTCGAAAATCAGCGGTGTGTATAAGATTGGGTCTGAAACTGCACATCTGCGGAAAGATGTATTCAGATGTAATCAGGTCATGACCCAGCACAGCCCATATGGGCCGGTTGGGATTAGGCCTACGTTGATATTGTATCCTCCTCCAGTGGTTTTTATGTTTTTCATTGTCAACAGATTCCATCCCACTACTGTGTTAGCATGCCCCGCGGAAACCATAGGAAGTAACGAGTATAGATAACCCTAAAGAATTATAAATTAGCATGCGCGAACGAGTTCAGTCCTTCAACATCAACAGACATATAAGTTGACTATGCAAGAGTAGAAAGTTATGCACATTCAAAGCACCTCATATTTGCACTGAGTAATATGTGAAGTATGCGTTTGTTTCTTAGTCAGGTTTTCTCCCCTGTGGTGGGCGGGGCAGCATACCATATTAACCGGAACTACTACTACCAACTATTTGTCAGAACAATTGAGAAGTCTGCGAACAAGGCTGCGATACAATTCCTTATGTTACAGGGGGGAAAAAAAATACATAGTGGAATGGAACAAACTTTCAACGTCAACTTTCTATTACTTCAACCCCAGAAGAGAAGTTATTAATTAGGGTCCAATCCCAGCCTCATATTAATAATCCGATGGCCAAATAAGCTACATTTCGGAAATTAATTTGAACGGGATTGTTGTCCACAGGAGATAATTGTGACATTTTCGTTCTCTGTCATTTCTTTTTATCATGGTAAAGACGTATGACGTGTCCCTTGTAAGTTTCTACCACAGTTGGTTGGTTGGTTGGTTAGTCAGTCAGACAGATAGGTAGGTAGTTAGTTAGGTAGGTAGTTAGTTAGTTAGGTAGGTGGTTGGTTGGTTAGTTAGTTAGTCAGTCAGTCAGTCAGTCAGTCAGTCAGTCAGTCAGTCGCGGTTCCAACTTCATAGTTGTAATAGAAGGATGTTTTTTTATGGCTTGTTTACAGTGCATTCTCATAGTTTATATTTACGCAGCTGTGTGGATTACTGACACTATCATTCATACTGAGTTAGCAGCTACACGGGGTAGGGTGAACAGTTCACTTTCTCGTTGCCTTAACTTTCTCCAACGGAAAACAAATCAACATATATATTGTAGTATGGAAGTGTTTATTCGCAAACGGTTCTGGTCACGTGACGTCTATATCATCTGTATTAGAGAGCAGTACAAACTGGCATATCTTTGGGGGCCAGTATAATGTATTAAGTTAGGGTTAGGATTAGGGTTAGTGAATACATGGTAGTAATACATGTTCCAGGGCCCCATCTGCGAATAAACTCTCCCTTGTAGTATTGGGTTCAGTCCAAGCCAGATCTTCAGCTGGTCTAGCCAGATTGTATTTACAGTATGGAGTGGACATCTCTTCTGGGTACATCTTACCTTCCCCAGCTAAGCGTGAGCATGTATTCGTCGTCGTTTTCCCATCGTTTCTACCCCGTTCAACCTCAGAATAGAAGTTATAATTAGGGCCCATCCCAGCCTCAGATTAATAATGCTGTGACCGAATCAGGCAATTTCGGATAGTAATTTGAAAGTGATTGTTGTCCATGGGAAGTAATAACTCTAGGAATGTATTTATTTTACTACTCGGTTAAGTGCGCTGTAACGATGGTTTTCAAGTATCGAGGGGGAGCCGGCGATAAAATATGATTACTGGGAAGCCTGTAGTGTTGGAACAAAATCTATGATGGGGCAGCATTAGCGTTCCAAGGCCGTGATTCTGTTCGTCAGATCCGATCCGGTGCTATCTTCATAACGAAAGTTCGATATAATAGATCTCCAGTATTTTCTGTCTCATGGCATGAGTTGGCTGTTCAGCATCCTTATTCCTGTCAATCTGTTGATATCGTCCCATTGAAGCCGTTTGTTGTGCGGATTTTCGTCTGGTCGTTGTCTGCAGTTAAGTGTTGTAGATGTTTTGAGTTATCTCTCAAGCACCTGGAGTGTCGCTCTGACCAGCGAGATTCCTTTTCATTAATAGAAAATCTCTAAAGCTCTCATACCGTCGGCACCTAGGTCTTTCTATAGCTATGAAACAGGATATTTTTCAATAACGCTTCTAGCTGTCCAGCTCCTTTAGTAACAGCGAATGTGATTCGTTTTTGGACACGTTATGAGAGGAAATAAACTAGAGGACTTCGTGATAACTGGCTAGATTGAGGGGACAAGAACAAGGGGAAGCAGAGGAATAAATAAATGGATGGCTTGGCCACTTGGTATGGTCGAGACTCGAACACAGAGCTGATCCACGACACTGGTGATCGTGTGAGATGGCGAAACATGACATACCACGCTTACCGGCAGAGTACATGATCATGATGATGATTCTTTTAAATCAGCGTCTGTGGCTTAATTGCAGTGAGTGCAGTTTCACAAACTCCGACATACCTGGTTCGAAGTCAGTCGCATGCGATTTGGGAACAGACTGCTTTGTGTTGATTGTGTCAGTGGTGAGCGACTTCCGGTCGCCAAAATGGCAGTTAGACATTGAACTGTGTTTATGCTTGTAGCTACGGTTTGCAATCGCATTTTCCTCGTGATGGACTGGTAGTACATGTTTCCGTCGCTCTGCTACAGGGTGAGTGCGTGGGCGACACTGTGAGCTGTGAAATTCGCATGGAATGCTTTTTCATTTGTCCTGTACAGTGACCTGCATGTTCGGAACAATGGCTACCGGCTGTTGCTGAAAAGACTGATTTGCCTTTTCGGTTCACGAGTGCATTTTTCAGGAGACTCCTGGGAGCCGGCGCTAAAGCTGCGGAGTTCGTGCTTTGTGCGATGCTTTCGGCGGGTCGCCCTGCGGTAAAAGACCGAGCCATGTGAGAAAATCCTGGTCAATGAGGTCTTTCTGGTGACCGCCAAGTCCATCGACGAAGTACTGTGGTTTTCGTGGATGGATTTTGTGTTAGCATTCTGGCGACGGCATTCTGCACAGTGTACCTGTGCAGGCTGTTGGATTGAGACTCCTATCTATTCCACTTTTCACATTGGGCAGTGGGGAACATTTTGTGTGATATTCGCTGGCACAGGAATGAGCATAATGGGGACGACCCGTTGCCGTGAAGTTGGAATCTCGACTAACTAACTAACTAACTGGTGGTGCGAGCGCCCGTTGTTCAGAGCTGAGTAAGTCAAGAACCGACATCGCAACACTCGGGACATTCTCATACATGCTCCGTCCTCATTTGTAACAGCCAGCGAAGAGTCCCGATACTTCGCGTTTAAACATGCTCTGCTGATGGAGGAGTAGTGGGTTCATTTAATACATTGGTCAGTTGGACTTAAATGTTGTCTTCTGCTTCAGAAAGCAATGGCAAACAACAACAACAACAACAAAAGTGTTATGTCCTTTTTGTAATATACAAAGAAATGGGAATATTCTTAAACAAGCAAATCTGTACAATTATCTCGGAACAGTCCTAACATCGGATGGGAGGTGCCTTGAAGAGATTAGAACAAGAATCACCATGGCGAAGGTTGCCTTTTGCAAGATGGAAAACATACTGACCAATAAAAATATATCAATTGAAACGAGAAAAAGAGTGCTGAGGTGCTACACAGAGTCTGCACTTTTGTATGGATGTGAGGCATGGACAATGAGCAGTCAAGCTGAAAGACATCTACTAGCTATGGAAATATGGTTTCTGAGAAAAATGCAGAGAATACCATGGACAGGCAGAAAAACCAATGACGAAGTCATATAATAAACAATTGAAAATCGTAAACTGATTAGAGAAATTAGACGTAGACAGTCTAAATATTTTGATCACGTTATGAGAAGAAATAAATTGGAGAACTTGGTGACAATTGGCAAGATCGTGGGGAAGAGAACAGGGGGAAGGCAGAGAAGTAAATACCTGGCTGAAACATGACCGCCCACGCTTATCGGCATGACACATGATGATTTTGATGTTCTTTACATGACATTGCAATCAAACCCAGCATTTTTGGGGCTCTTTGTCATTTACTGGGCAATTATTACGTTCAGTAGTTTGCCATTGATTTCTTAACGACCGACGCCTTATACCACCGAAATGAACGCAAAGCGACCTGTTTCCAAATGGCCCGTAGCTGAATTCTAACCGTCGACTTGCTATGACAGCGAGTTGTGAAACACGTTCACTGCGCCTAAGCCACAGCGTCGACTAATGGCAGACTACTGACCTTAAAATTGACAAGTAAATCACGAACAACCAAAACAAGCTAAGGTCGATTGCGCCGTCCTGTAAACAAACATGCAGTATTTTATATAGTGGTTAGAGTACAGGGCGACGCGGTTTTCCACCGTCAGTAATGCAGCGAATAGAATAATCAATGAAAATACCTTGAAAGAAGTTATTAACTCGCATCAGACAAAGAAAGCCACATTCTTTAGGTATCTTATAAGAAGGGGAAAGCTGGAGTATGTTGTAACAACGGGAAAGTTGGAAGGGAGGAGAGGCAGGGGGGGGGGGAAACCAAGTGACAAGATGCTTGACAGTTTGATATGGTATGGAGGAACATCAGTATCAAAGATGGTTAGCAGTACGCGAAACAGAAGGCGATGGAAAGACATGATCACAGCACGGGATGTAAGAAGAGAAGGAGGTGACGTGTAGCATGCAATCACGGCGAATGCCTGGGCAAGCGGGCGTTGATCCGACTCCTCCAGCAAAATCCTCCCGGTAGACGCAGTAATGGTACATAATGCTGTGTGGATAGCCTTCTGAGTATATAATAACCAACACTGACAAATTGATTTACAGCGAGATAACGACCAACCAGGCTCGTTAGTGTTCACCAGGGGAGAGAGACTATGCTAGTCGGCTGGCAGAGGGATTGGGGGTGGGGGGTGGGGGAGAATTGTATTGTCGCATAGGCCGCTATAGTAAATGAGAACCAGAGGACGTGCGCGCGCACAGTTCAAACAGATACTGCTACAGACCAAGTACTCACTCACAGTTGTGTTTGTGAGTGCCCGTGCACTGTGTGTGTGTATGTGTGTGTGTGTGTGTTTATGTGTGTCTCTCTCTCTCTCTCTCTCTCTCTCTCTCTCTCTCTCTCTCTCTCTCTCTCTCTCTCTCTCTCTCTCTCTCTCTCTCTCTCTCTCATATACATACACAACCATACACACTTTGTGCTTTGTGTTTGTGACGGTGTAGATGCAAGCATATATATATATATATATATATATATATATATATATATATATATATATATATATATATATATATATATATATATATATATATATATATATATATATATATATATATATATATGGGAGCGACGGCAGCATGGATGGTTCGAATTCTCATCTATTCGGATTGAGATTAATTGACCTGGGCGCCGAGGAGGTGGACCTGGGCTCCGAGGTGGACCTGGGCTATGAGATGGACCTGGGCTCCGAGGAAGATCCAGCCTAAAATGGTTGGCAGGATGTGCCATGGGAAGCCAGGGCAGCCGGCGTGACAGTGACCACGTCAGCCGGTGTGACAATGACCACGTCAGCCGGCGTGACAATGACCACGTCAGTTGGCGTGACAATGACCACGTCAGTTGGCGTGACAATGACCACGTCAGCCGGCGTGACAATGACCACGTCAGCCGGCGTGACAATGACCATGTCAGTCGGCTTGACAATGACCACGTCAGTTGGCGTGACAATGACCACGTCAGCCATCGGGTGCCGATTGATCTATACAAACATGGAGCCAGCAACAGATACCCAGTACACCCCAAATCATGCACACGTTAGCTATTTAGCATATCATTTACAAGACGTCGCAGTCAACCCTAGTACCTTTTGGCTGTTTGTGATTTCTTGGCAAGTTTACCTTCAGCTTTCTAAACGACCGGCACTCATTCCATTTCGTAAAAAAAAACTAACGCAAATAGGACCTGCTGTTAAATCGCCCGCAGCTGTGTTTCGAACGGGGTATGCGGGATTTCGAATTGCGTCAGTAACACCTTCGCCACAGGGCGGGCATGCAAACGTATCTTTTACACATTCACAAGTACTGATTGGCGCTCACATAAAGAGAAGGAAGTTACTTACTCACATACACACACAACACGCTCTTACACGCAGACTGTCACTAGACAGGCAACATGCTTAAAACGTTGTTAAAGAGGCTTATACACAAAGACAACTTATCATTAGCATCCGAAAGAGGCAGGTATCATTTGTAAGCCGCGTTATTAAACTAGAACATATTGTGACAACTGGATATATTTGTGGAAAGAGAGGAAGACACATTTCCTGATAGCTTTAGTTCCATGTCTGCACTCGCACTCGACTTCACTATGCGAGAGAAAGACTGACCACCTATTCCCCCGTGCGCCCAGGCCTGAAAAACACTTCATATTCTCACAGCTGGATCCTGCTGCGAGACTCGGTTATTTTTGTAAATATTGAAAATAATGCTTTGCCACACAAATCATGTGACCATGTAAGCGTTTACACACACTACTTGCTATTTATTACATGTGATGCCAGAAGAATAGTTCAGCTATGCGTTTAAATATGCTAATGTTCTATTGCAAACTACTGAATGTAAACTTGCCAAGACATCAACAACATCAGTAAAATGCTGGTGTTGACAGCGATATTCTGTAAATAGGATATGCCAAAAATATGTGCTATTACATGTAATGCCAGAAAAATAGTTCAACCAAGCGTTTAAACACACTGCTGTGATATTACATTTTTTCTTCTTCTTTCGTTCGCCTGAAATATGTTTATAACTGCAATGTTGTCTCTTGTATGAATCTAACAGTCTTTTTTAGTTCACTCAGCGGTTCATAGAGTTTATCTTCCACTGTTGTGTCTCTAGGCCAGAAGGTTCGCCTGGATATGTTGTAGTTTGGGCAGTCCTGGAGTACGTGCTCTGCTGTCTGCGACGCCAAACCACATGAATTTTGTATACATGTGGTTGCGTAATCTATTGTGTCCTGTTCTGAGGCGCAGAAGAATGACCTGTTCTGGTCTGTCCATAACGTGGTAGTCGTCTTGAGTAGGGTTTGGTGGCCTTCTAACTGTCATTCTTTTCTTTTGGTGGTATGTAGTGGGCACATCAGGTTGTTCTTCTTTTGCTCCTTCCTTAGCCAATCGATCAGCTCTGTCGTTTCCGGGGACTGCACAGTGCGATGGTATCCACTGTATGGTGACCTCATGCTGACTGCTAAGTTCGGAAAGTAGTGTCCTTAGAACTGGCAATTTCCCAGACAGGAGCACCTCTATTACGGATTTTGCATCTGTCAATATCACCACAGGTTGTGTACCATGCCTGGTATTTTGTAATTTCTCTGTGGCTATCTTGATTGCCTCAATTTCAGCATCATAGTTATGGCAGTACTTTCCTGTTGGAACTCTGGCCGTGTCCCTAGTATTATTTGGGTATTCTTCTTCTTCTTCTGCGTTCATCCGGAGTTTTTTTTTTTCCCCCTGATGTGATTGCGTTGTGCCTGTTCACAGCAGAGCTGCGTTCTTGCGCCGTTAGGCCGACACATCCGACTTCTGCGGGCAATTGTTGACCGGATTAACCTTCCCGGATTTGGGTATTTTATGTGCACTCCCGCGCCTCCTTTTCAAACAGCATTTTGTGCTGACCCATCTGTGTAGACTCGGATCCAGAGATCCTGTGGGTATTCGTCATCAAGGAAGCTGAGAGTGGCTGTTCTGCGCTGTACACTGTTCTATTCTTCCTTGTCAAATATTCACTTTTGTCTGGTTGTGTAGCGATAGTCTATGTTCATCTTTCCACGGGGTTCGCTCTGGAATAGTTGTCAGGGGGGATACCAAGTACACTTGTTCCTGCGGCGAGGCGCTGTCGCCATTTGGAGGTGACAGGTTCGAGCCATTTGGAGGTGACAGGTTCGAATCCCGGTCGATAACTATAGCTTTCAAATTTTATGTTGTCTAATGCGTCCTCTAGTCTCTACTTAACACTTTCTTCTCCTTCTGTGAGCGCCAAACAATATTATGTGTGTTTATTTATGTAACTGTTTCAGTGACCTCAACTGGTTCACAAATCGATTTCAATAAGGCTAGCGTATTTCAGTTTCTGACAAGTTATACTGTTTATTACTCAGCTTTCTTCAATGTTCATAATGTGGTAGAATTTCTGTAGTTTTCTTTCCCTTGGTCCACGATGTTCTTGGGACTTTTCTGTAACATCTGAGCTCAAAACCCCCAGTTTTCTTCTTTAGTGACTGCGAAATCGACCGTGATTCATATCCATAAATTTCCACTTGACATTTACTTATTTTTAATTTAAGTGCTTTTATATGTACATTTTATCTGTATTATATGTGATTACCCCCCCCCCCCCCCCTTTCATATCCTTTACCTGGAAATTCCAATCAACACCAGCATTTTCCAGCTGCTGTTGATGCCATGGCAAGTTTTACGTTCAGCAGATTGCCATTGATTTCTGAATGACCTGCTCACATACTTTCGTAAGTAACCAACGCGACGCGATCCACTGTTGAATCTCGCGCAGCTGTTTCATACGAGAGTATACGGGATTACGGACAACATCCTTAACCTCTTCGCCAGGAAGACCTGCATTATATGTTATAGTCGGTATTAATTACTATATATTAATGACTTAAATAAGTCGCAGAACAGAGGTTATGAGAATATACCGGAATCATAATTTTGCTATCTGCAGCCACGGTTGAAAACCAGTATTCGTACTAACGATTTGCTTGTGTTATTTTTGTCCAGCACGTTACAGAAATTGTTACACCCGTTAAGTTCGCCATTTAACGGGGCTGTTTACATTAGCCCACCAGCGTGCTGTTTGTAATTTACCGGGGAAATTTCCTTACACGCCTCCCCCCATGCTGCGTACCGATAAACAGCACAACCGACCTTAAGTAATCAATGATTTGCCTTGTCATTTTCGGCTGGTCTTTATGGTGAATGGACACCGCTGTCTTTCTTTTGTTGCCGACTTGTGTGCAGCTTAATGTAGACAGCTTGACTGTTGTTAAACTTGGCACCACCGTTGTTAACTTCCACCTAACAACCAGAGGTATGTATATTTAATAAGACCCCTTCCTAGAACCCAAGGCCTACCTTGCCATTCCAGCTGACTGCATCAATAAACAAGCACCCGCAATCCGTGGTCGCCGGCACCAGGTTGTGTTTCATTGGCTGCGATTGTTATGCTCGATTCGGGGCCGTTGGCAAGAAGCGTTTTCATTGGTTGGGTTGTCAAGCGGTCCGGGTTTACGCGCAAACGTAGGCATGTCAATTTTATGCCTGCCTGTTCAGTCGTTCAACGGGACTTGTTTTCTATTGTTTTTGGCTGGCTAGTTAATTCTCCTCTACGCATTACACTTCGTTTTAAAAGCAACAGGGTCATAAAATCTTATCTTGAAACACAAATTTTCAATATTTATCATTATAAAATAGCGAAATAGATTGATAAAACAGGAGGAATGTCAATTATATGTCGTATACATGGGGAAGTTGTGTTAAATGCCTGCAGTCGGGGCACCAGAACTTAAGCTGGCTGCACACTTGTTAAGTGTGTGAGTGGATGCTGCTTGTCTGTGTACGTGTGTGCGCAGTTGACACCCCAAAAAAAGTGTCACTGTACAATAGAGGCCGGTACTGCGATACTACTCTTGGGCTTGTTGTAAGGAATGACTGACAGGTTCATCATCATTTTGTGCCATATCGAAAGGCATACGGGTTCGCATTCCATAGGCATAGCTGATTCCTGTGTTCTGGTTAGGTTCGACCGCTGATCGTTTTCCGTGGAGGTCTATCATGTTCAGGGTTGTCAGCCTTTGTCCCTTATGACCAATACCCTTCCCCGTGGGCCTTTGCTAGGAGTCTGTTGCAAATAAAATATATAAAACCCAGATATGTAGCCATCCCAGGCCTAAACCCAGCCAGTCCGTGTGTGCTGTGCTGCATGGTGACCTGGTTTCATACTAACATACCTCTCCGCAGTGTGAAGTTACGGTACTGGCCTTGCACACCCACTGGTTTCTGAGCTCGGAGAGAGGAAGGGGAAATCTGCAACATTTCCCGTGAAGATGGTAGTACTCTGATGCCGTTCTGGGGTAAGTCTTTACACCAACCTCCCTCCGATAGATGTTCGGGACTGAGGCGAACCGGGCGCCAATGCATTGGGCTTAAGAGTCTTCCAGAGGAATCTTAACCACAACTATTCAGCCAGTTAACCACCTAGCCAGTCAGCTAACCAACCAACCAGTCAGACAACCAACCCTAATAATACCCTCAAATACAGTTATACATCTATATTAAGCTAGTGTTTGTGCACCAGGGCGGCATTCGCGATTGTCACAGACACGACAGATGCACTAATAGGAATTTATTGCTGCTGACGTGTAGTTGACTGGTCGAACATTCTAGCACGTTTGTTTCCTTTGACAAAGAAGTATGTCCGTTGAAATGAGCCCTTTTTGTGTGTGTTGACTGTACGGTTTGCTCACAGTATTATTTTACCATGTATTTGTCGTTGCTTTTTTAATTCATGCGCCTAACTAGTAGGCGTGGGCGATCATGGCTCGTCATCTGATACAATTACCGCAGTATCGGATCTGGTCTATATTCTTGTCCTGATTATGCCAGTTGACCAAGTCAGTTGTGTCTTCATCTCTATGTCGTCCTCTTTCTCTTTTGCTAGTCAGTTTGCCAGTTGTAACCGAGTTTTCAAGTCTGTATCGTCACATAACATGCTGAATACATCTTGATTGTCTACATCTTAGTGCTTGAAGCCATTTGCAGTGTTTCTTTGCTTCTTACACTACCCCCTTAGGTTTTGTGTCTCTCCACGGTATTCTGCCTCGAACGGCAGGCAAGAACCAGAAGATGGTCCAGAAGATGTTTTCGATGGAAAAATATCAACAAAATGACAGGAAAGAGGATGTTAAACCATGCTTTCCTCTGCGCTTCAGTCAAATAGGATGGTGTATATGTCGACTTGCGTGGGCGCGAGATTTAAACTTCCGGTGTGCTGAGGCTCGTGTAGTATGTAAATTCCCTGCACTGATCAGTTGGACTTTAACCTTGACTTCATGTTCAGAAAGCAGCTGGCAAATCACTGAAATTAAAATGCCGTAGTAAATCAACCTTAGGCTGTTGTTGATCGGCACGTCCTGCACTTGATATATTTTAGTATGTCGGCAAGTGGACCCTTTGGTGCAGCGGTTAGAACGTTACACTGGCTTGAGGGCTGTCTGACGAGAGTTATATGCCAGCTCTCGGCGTTCGCTACGGGAGAGAAGATCTGGCCAAGTATTCCTATGTACACTCAGACCTTTAAAAAAAAAAGTCACTTAAAAGTCGACTTGGCCGACTTCATTCCACCGGGATGTTATCCCATATGGTTTAGTCTCTTTCCGCAGCGAACTGCCGAAAGCATCGCAAAGAGCATGAACTTCCTAGCTCCAGCGACGATCCTCGGAAGTATCCAATAAAAAGCACTCATGTACCGAAGGGCGCGGCCCAGAATTGAACCCACAACCTTCGGAGCCTGAGTCAGACGGCTTGACCACTTTGCCACGGAGACTCCCCGACCTACAAGATGTGATGGTTGTGGGGTTTTAAATGAGAATGGTGGATCATATGACTAGGGGTATCCCGGATGGGTTATCAATATTAATCATCCTTCCTTAGGAAGCCTCTGAATGGCTCAGAATCCCTCAACGTGAAGAACAGGACCTAATATATTCAAGCCTTACACGATATTTTAAAGAAATTCCTCCTTTGGAAGGCCAAATGGTCATGGAAATCTACCATATACACCTAGAGGAAGAAAACTCACACCATGTGGAATTATAATGTGTCTATGTGTTGTGGATCCCTCCTTACCACGATCAAACCCAATTGTAACACAGTGTTACATAAAAAATATGAACACCACTTTTTAACAAAACTTCTACAAGTTATAAACACAAACTCCAGGTTTCAACCTAACAATGTATTGAGAACACGAGGTGGGTTTTGGGGAAATTCTCGAGCTGGCCTGTGGATATTAAATACCCTTCCATCAATTACAAACACATGAATGACAAATCAGTGTAAACCATCTGACGTATTCCCCAAAATTACCCCAACCAACAAATGCATAAATTATTCAATTCAATAGTTCATCGAATCTATCTGCATATTGGTAATAACAGTCTCTCATCTATAAATCCACCAAAAGAGTCTTATCCAATTGATATGTTCTCTCAACTTGCATTGGGAAACTTCTTCTGTAACATATCCCATTCCATCAATGATTTGGTTTAGGGAAAGTCAACAGCACTGTCAACAACCATGGTTCAACACTGTTATTTGCTTTCGTAGTGAGATCCCGAGAGGACATAACCATGACCTGAGATCTAAGTAGACTGTATGGCCCAGTGAAGCTGAGGCTGGGGTCAGTCAAAAAATATGGGGGATCCTCTTCAGACTGGACAGAAGGTAATTCCCTATATCATCAAATACGATGAAAAAAGATGACAACCGCCCAGCAGCTCTGATTTAAAATATCAGAAACTCAACTATTGCCAACAAGGCATTTCTGCACGACCAGTCTCATGTCGATAAGACCATCCTACACTCGATGATATCAATGCAGCTTTCTGTACACAATTAGCTGTAAATTATAAACAGGGCTGGCACCACTCTCTAAGTATACCGGAGGACATAAATCCTTAAGCAAGGCAGTACAAATCCCACAGTAGTGCAAACACATCCTTCAGTAATGCAGACAAATCCTTCAGAAACACTGAAAATAATTCTTCTCTCTATCCATTTAATAATCAATGAACAAGATGTTGCCTTGCCTCTTCTCCTCAGTATTTTGTCTTCTCGCGCTGTCTTTAACGTCTTCTTCACGCCTTGAGATGTGACCAAGCCAGACGTCCCTTCGCTTTTTGATTACTCTAAGACATCTTCTTTGTTCTTTTATATTTTCCAGAACTTGTTTATTTTTATATTTTATGTTAAACCCAGCTGGTTCCTGTAATTTTTCGATAACACCATATTTCAGATGCTTCCACACGTTTGGCATCACCATTACCCATTGTCCATACTTCAGAACCAGAGCAGCTGAACACAGTGTTGGACCGACCAGGTATCAGCTTGCCCGGTGGCAAGTGGACCCTGTGTGTTTATATAAAGAAGTGGGCCCTCTTATACATGATACTTTGTGTTTAAATTGTTAATGACCTTTTACACCGGCGGCTAATATTTTTAGACCCAGTCCGGTACTGGATTAATATTTTTAGACCCAGTCCGGTGCTGGATCAATATTTTTAGATCCAGTCCGGTACTGGATCAATATTTTTAGACCCAGTCCGGTGCTGGATCAATATTTTTAGATCCCGTCCGGTACTGGATCAATATGTTTAGATCCAGTCCGGTGCTAGATCAATATTTTTAGACCCAGTCCGGTGCTGAATCAATATTGTTAGATCCAGTCCGGTACTGGATCAATATGTTTAGGGCCAGTTCGGTACTGGATCAATATTTATAGACCCAGTCCAGTACTGGATCAATATTTTTAGACCCAGTTCGGTACTGGATCAATATTTTAGACCCAGTCCAGTACTGGATCAATATTTTTAGATCCTAGCCGGTACTGGATCAATATTTTTAGACCCAGTCCAGTACTGGATCAATATTTTTAGACTGAGTCCGGTACTGGATCTATATTTATAGACCCAGTCCAGTACTGGATCAATATTTTTAGATCCAGTCCAGTACTGGATCAATATTTTTAGACCCAGTCCGGTGCTGGATCAATATTTTTAGATCCCGTCCGGTACTGGATCAATATTTTAGACCCAGTCCGGCACTAAATCAGTATTTTAGACCCAGTCCTGCACTGTCTGAACACATATACATACAGAGGATCATTTTCCATAGATCAAACACAAGCGACTTCAGGGGGGATTGTCAGCAGTAGAATTGATCCAGAACACCAAGCACCGACACTGGGTCCTGAGTGCAGAGATTGGGCAGCAGGTCGTAAATGAACGTAAAAATCTCCTAGTAAATCGCAAAATGCCGGGTTGATTGCAACATTCAACTATTAAAAAAATCACGTCTGTCAGTTCATTTTTGGCACAGAACTGTTTTTCTTACAAAAGTCATGTCTGTCAGTTCATCTTTGGGACAGAACTGTATTTCTTACAAAAGTCATGTCTGTCAGTTCATTTTTGGCACAAAACTGTATTTCTTACAAAAGTCATGTCTGTCAGTTCATAGTTGGAACATAACTGTATTTCTTACAAAAGTCATGTCTGTCAGTTCATAGTTGGAACATAACTGTATTTCTTACAAAAGTCATGTCTGTCAGTTCATAGTTGGAACATAACTGTATTTCTTACAAAAGTCATGTCTGTCAGTTCATTTTTGGCACAAAACTGTATTTCTTACAAAAGTCATGTCTGTCAGTTCATAGTTGGAACATAACTGTATTTCTTACAAAAGTCATGTCTGTCAGTTCATAGTTGGAACATAACTGTATTTCTTACAAAAGTCATGTCTGTCAGTTCATAGTTGGCACAAAACTGTATTTCTTACAAAAGTCATGTCTGTCAGTTCATAGTTGGAACATAAATGTATTTCTTACAAAAGTCATGTCTGTCAGTTCATCTTTGGCACAAAACTGTATTTCTTACAACAGTCATGTCTGTCAGTTCATCTTTGGCACAAAACTGTATTTCTTACAAAAGTCATGTCTGTCAGTTCATAGTTGGAACATAACTGTATTTCTTACAAAAGTCATGTCTGTCAGTTCATAGTTGGAACATAACTGTATTTCTTACAAAAGTCATGTCTGTCAGTTCATAGTTGGAACATAACTGTATTTCTTACAAAAGTCATGTCTGTCAGTTCATAGTTGGAACATAACTGTATTTCTTACAAAAGTCATGTCTGTCAGTTCATAGTTGGAACATAACTGTATTTCTTACAAAAGTCATGTCTGTCAGTTCATAGTTGGAACAAAACTGTATTTCTTACAAAAGTCATGTCTGTCAGTTCATAGTTTGGCACAGAACTGTATTTCTTACAAAAGTCATGTCTGTCAGTTCAATTTTGGCACATAACTGTTTTTCTTACAAAAGTCATGTCTGTCAGTTCATCTTTGGCACAAAACTGTATTTCTTACAAAAGTCATGTCTGTCAGTTCATAGTTGGAACATAACTGTATTTCTTACAACAGTCATGTCTGTCAGCTCATTCTTGGCACATAACTGTATTTCAAGTTCCTTTGTATTGTGATGCTGTCAGTAACAGTTGTCTGGGTGGTTTGGCGACGTAACGGAGACTAGAACACAGAGCTGATTCCAACTCTTGATGGTCGCACGAACAATGACCGCCCACGTTTATCGGCACGACACATAATGATGATTATATTACAAGACACGTTAAAACCCGCATGCTAATATTATATTGCTAACAAAATCCGTGTCTCAAGTTTAAGTTTCTGATTCATCCACGGAGAAGGAAGTGTCCGACATTTTGAACAACTCCCGAGACCTTCAGTTTAACTATAGACATAAAATAGTATGTGTAGATTGGCGATGGGAAAAAGAGGCAGTCAGGCACTGTAATTATTTGAAGGAGACCGTTCGAATTCCGATGTGGCTCAGGTTTCTGTTTTATGCTGCGTCCTCAATTTCCTGTCCTCCCGCTGCGTTCCATTTATGGCACCCACATTCCATTGTTGTTTATTTTCTTCTTGAGGATGCTTGGCTATTGAGCAGGCATCACCGATCAGGACTTTCCAATCTTCTCTCGAATATCTGATATTTTGATGAATTCGGTTTTGTTTATGTTATTTCTTTCTCAGCTGTTAAATTCTATTTTTTTTTCTTTTTCATATCCTTTATAGGACGTCGCAATCAGCACCAGCATTTCTGCTCTTGGCAAGTTTATATTCAGTAGCTTGTCATTGATTTCTGAATGACCGACACCGATACCAACGCAAAACTAACGCAACGCGGTCTGCTGCCAAATCGCGCGCAGATGTGATTTCGAACGCGGGTATACGGGATTACGAATTGCGCCTGGTACTCCTTTGCCACAGGGTTGGTGTAAAAGCATCAACAAAGGGGGTTTGCTGGGCCGTGATTATAACGAGAGCGCCAAAATAAAAAAAATATGACCAAGAAGCTCGACGGATGATAAAACCAAAAAAAAAAACATACAAGCTAACGTTACGACCGAAGTCGTTATCAACGGAACAACAAAAATAAAATGATTAAAATTTTATAAACGAACAACACAAATGGGTACTTCCCTAGACGCTTTTCATATCCAGGAAGAAGTGTACATTTGTGTACACCTCGGCTATCAGCGTACCGGAAGTTTAAGAGCAAGCGCGCGGATCCTTCCGACCAACCCCCGAACCCTTTAAAGGGGGGAAATTCCCCCGGTGCCCACCAACCCCAAAAAGCAAAATCCCCACAGAGGGGGAACACCCCGGGAAATTGTGCCACCCCCAAGAAAGGGGGGGCCGATTTCCCGGAATCTTTGGGAACCGGTTTGAGGGGGGGGGGAAGTTTTTTTGGGGGGGGAAAAAGAAAATTAACCTGCACAGTTGCGGGAGACACCGGCGGTTAATTTCCCAGGCCAAGGCCCCCGCCCAAAAGCTGGACTATTTAGTTAATTTGGGGAAAAAACAGTTTATTTTTGGGGGGACCGGCAAACAGGGGGAAAGAAAAGGGGGGCAAAAAATCCGGTCTTGGCCCTTTTAAAAAAAAAAATGAGGCCCATCACCCGGTCCCCAGATCAAAAAAAATCCCCAGGTTTCGGTAACAGACAAATTTTTGGGGAAATTGATAACCCCCACAGGGTGGCGCGGGTCAGCCCCCTTTCCCTTTAAAATAAAAGACTTCCACCAAATTTTTTTGTCTCAAAATAAAACTTTTTTAAAAAAATTTAAAAATTTAGAGGGGCCTCAGCCCGGGTTTTCCCAGGCTGGGCCTTTCCGTCGGTCTAAACTCGACAAAGCCGAACTTGTCCCGGGGTCCCCGGACCCGAAAACGCACTCCCAAAGGGACTTTATTAAAAAAATTTCCCAAATTATTCTTTACCTTTTACCAAGGAAGTTTTAAGGACACCTGGACAGGACGAATTTTAAAAACCCGGGATCCTCCGAGGTCGAACCGGACAACGGGTGATGTCTAGTCTCAGCCCGGATGACAGACCCAGTAGGGACTAGCAGAGGCGTTTGCGTACCCCGGGTTGCGCGGCCAATTATTGTTTGGGCTGCCAGGGTAAAACGCCACTTTCTGGGAGCCTTTGTCCTCGGATGAAGTTTTTTTGGGCAAAAAAAATTCAACCCTTTCATTCCGGTGATCCGGGCCCTTTAAATTCCTCATGTGGTCTCCATACAGCAGGGTTCTATATTAGATATTCAAAAATAACAGTTTTAATTCATGGGTACAACGGCGTCAAAAACAATAAGGGCAATAAAAATATGGTTGCCAACTTAAATTCAGCCAAAACACATACTGATCCCCTCACCAGGCCCGGGGTTTCAACCTTTGTCCCCGGCTTCGGCTGCACTGACAGGGGGAATTTCCCGCCATTTCCCTGACGGGTTGGCGGGCCCCAGTCCACCGGTCTGGAAAAATGAATTACGATTATTTACCCGGGTCTCAGGACTACCCCCTTTTTAAAAGTTTAGCCCAATTCGATCATTGAAGGGGTATCCCGTATGGCTCGGTCTCTTTCCGCAGGGCGGCCTACTGAAAGCGTCGCACAAAGCACGAATTCTGTAGCTCCAGCGACGATCCCCAGGAGTCTCCGAGAAACATGCACTCGTGAACCGAAAGGCGCAGCCCGGAATCGAACCCACAACCTTCGAAGCGCTTGATCACTTCGCCACGAAGACTCCCTCTCACTATAAATGTGATGAGGCTATCACAGCGCAGACTTATAGCAAGATACTGCTTCGGCGGGTGGGGGGGGGGCTGAGATTAATTTATATTCTTCAGTCAGGGAGCCGCCTTAGGTAGTGGCGAGACTTGCCCGGCGGCCCAGTGATCACGGGTTCGAATCCTTGACAGTCTTGTGCCATGGCACGGCAGGGAGTCAGCACACGAATTGATACGATGCCGTTGGGGATAGCAAGATATAAGGAAAGCTAATCTACACGCAAAACCCAGCCCAACAATACTAGAAGTAGTGTGTATGGACTACGCTTGATTTCAAAGCAAGCGAACGAAAAAAAAAGACGGGCTTTTAAATAGACCTGGGCTGGCAGGTCGATCCAGCCTAAAATGCGTACCGGAATATGTTATGGAAAATGAAGAAGGCGGTCGACGTAATATTGCCGGGTGGTCTATAGAATACGAGTGCACCCCATGCCCAACACGTCTTGAGGCTGGTACAAGGGCCATTTACTTGTTTGACAGTATCAGTGCAGGTCATCAGTGTGTTGAGATTGTCCTCACCGCGTCCTGTGATGGCGCAGTTAATATGGAGACATACATTGGCAGGTATTGATCGGTGTTGATATAATGAGTGCCGATCAATATTTTGTGGTTTTAATGGTCATAATATTTGAATTTGAGCAGTTGACCGGGTGGCTAGAACGCCGGGCTGCAAGACCTTAGTTCGAATGCTCGGTTAGGTTATATTTTCTGTCGTGGGAAGAAAAAAAAACCTAACCGGGGACTGCATTAGCCAGGCAGCCTGAATTCCCCCAGGCTCATGGTACTATAGGCAGTAATGGCAGCTATTTGAATTGCCTCTAGCAGCCTTAATTCTCCCCAGGCTCATGGTACTATAGGCAGTAATGGCAGCTATTTGAATTGCCTCTAGCAGTCTTAATTCCCCCAGGCTCATGGTACTATAGGCAGTAATGGCAGCTATTTGAATTGCCTCTAGCAGTCGCAGTAGCCAATTAGGCACGTACAACACACATCTAATGTCACTCGATTACAGTTGTTTGCATGCCCTTTACAGGACTTTGCAAGCAAGCCACATCAGTTTTTATTGTGATTTTCTAGACAATTTGACGTTAAGTTGTTTGCCATTGCAACTTGAGCGACCGACGCTCATACCCTTGTTAAAAATCAACGCAAGGCGGTCTGCTTCCAAATCGCCTCCAGCTGATTTCGAACTGGGTGTGCGGGATTAGTGAAACACGTTCACCGCACTTTCATCACAAACGTCGGCGATGTCTCGCGTACGTGAGCGATATTCTGGTCCGGTTTTATCTGTACATCATTTCTAGCAGCCAACATATGTTAGATCAGGCCATCTGCCTTAGGCTATTGTAGTCACTATATTGTAATGGTCCTTTTATGTTGAAACATTAGCCGCGATTGGTCGGAAGTTGTGACAGTGAAAGTTAGGACATCACTGATTGGGCGCACTGAATCGCCGCTTGCATTGATTATTTAACGGCCACGGAATAATCCATTGACTGATTTGATGTTTTGTCTTTCACAAACAAAACGTTGAGATCGTGTTTGCGCTGGTTTGCTTTCACGCCTACTAACAACGTTCATTTAATTGATTACTTGGTAGCGCTTTCATAGCAGTCAAGACTGAACAGACGAACGCGTGTTTTAGGAAATAGCCGGAAAGGTGGGACACATGTCTCTTCTTCCCTTTACCTCAGTTGAAACAAAAAATAAGAGTTCTTTTGTGCATACACCCTTTGCACTGCGCTTGGCAAGTTGGTCCTTATTTCCCTAAGGTTGCATTTGATACCATCCTTCCATCTTTTACGATGTCATTCCCTTGTATTCATTATATTTCTTCAACGTGGCTGTTTGTGGCAGATGATGCTTGGGAATTCTTGTGAGGTGACTAAACCATTTAATCACATGTATTCTAATGAACTGGTTTCAGACCTAGTCTTCGTCTAATTTCCCCATTCCTGATCCTTTATCTCACCGTTATTTCCGTAGCTCTTCTAACGCATCTCATCTCTGTTGTTAGGATTTTGCGCTCATTAGTTTGACGCATACTAACATTACTTTCATCGATTATTTGGTAGCGCTGTCATAGCATTCAAGACTGAACAGATAAAAGCGTGTTTTTTAGTCAAGAGCGGGAAAGGTGTCCCGAGAGATGAACTGTTTTATTTCTCATTCTGGGCACACAGTGGACACTCATTGTTAGGTACATATACAGGTATAGAAGAATCAAAATTTGCACGCTTGTCCTTTACATTGCAGTCAACCCCAGCATTGATTGACTGTTTTCGATTTACTAGGCAAGGTTAGTTCAGCAGTTTAGACACTGATTTCTGAACGGTCGACGTCTTCGTGCCATGGAAATCATCGCAAAGTTGTCTACTTTCAAATCGTCCGCAGCTGATTTCTAACCTTCGACAAGGTGTGACGGCAAATTATGAAAATGCTCGCCTCACTATTACCTTAACCATAGCATCGGTTGTGAAAGTATCAAAGCAATACACAGGTCTAGTAGGAGAATGGAGATAGAGGCGACATGGCAACTTTGAGGAGGATAGCGGGTCATAGTGTCACCAGAGCAGCCATAGGGTGTGATTCTCTCTATTGCGGAACGTTTAAAACAGCCATTTGTGGCATGAGTTGGGTTAAGAGCCGATGTCACAGCACTTGGGACATACGTGCTACGTCAACTTCAACAGCCAGGGAAGAGTCCCATTACTAATGGTACCAGTTGCAATATGATTAAGTGTCCGTCTGGCCTTTCCCCCGGAGTACTCAGTATAGTATAATAAAAGGATATGCAGCCAACACGCGTACATACAACACACACATTCATGAATTTATACCTATGTACACACTACATAAAACACATTCATGAATTTATACGTACGTACATACAACTGTGTAAGGAGCATAACATGGAAATTGCCATCAGGAAAACAGAGGTAATGACTATAACCAAAGACGAAAAATAAAAAGCAAAGATTTATCTAAAGAACATCCCTGAAACAAATAAAGAGCTTAAAGTACTTAGGATGTATAATATCAGTAATGGCAAAACAGAAGACGGGGTCGAAAATAGATGCAATAAGGCAAATCAACTCATTGGACAAATGGCACCAATACCAAAGAACAATCACATACCAGTAGATACTATAAAAAAAAACACACACACACACACACTCTACAACACAGTCTTCCTACAAACACTCTGTTATCAATGCCAAACCTGGACAATGACAGAAAAATAGGAAAGAAATATTATAAGAACGGAAATGACTCGATTCGAACCATTTCCGTTCCTGGGAAGAATACTCAATGTATCAAGAAGAGAAAAAAATCAGAAATTGAAAAAAAAAAATAAAAAAATAAGGACTTAAGTAGGGGATATAGCAGCGCTAGATTTCATCATAAAACAGCAAGTTAAATGGTTCGGTCATATAACTAGACTACCAACTAACAGTATACCACAGCAAGCAATTGATGCACAGACCATACAGAACTCATAGAAGAGGCCTACCATGTATGTAAACGATGGACAAAGGGAATAACAGAATCCTTGGAGTTACGATATATGAAGCTCATAAACGGGCACTCTCCCGCAGTTTATGCTTCACCTCGACACCGCAAGGCACAAGATGAGATGAGATTAGTACATACAACACACACATACATATATATACATATATATATATATATATATATATATATATATATATATATATATATATACACTATATACACACACACAGCTCACGCATGTATACATTTATACGTACACGCACCTTACAAAACACACATACATGGATTTATGTAGGGTGTATGTACGACCATACACCACACATAACATAATACATTTATACCTACTACACACATACATCAATTTATACGTTCGTACACACAACACAAAACACACATATATGAATTTTTATACTTGCGTACACACCACACACACATAATACATGTATATGTACTGTACACACATACATATATGTTTATACGTACGTACACACAACACACACATATATAAATGTATACATTCACACGTACACCGCAACACACACATACATATATGTTTGTACGTACGTACACACAACACACACATATATAAATGTATACATTCACACGTACACCGCAACACACACATACATATATGTTTGTACGTACGTACACACAACATGTATGTGTACGTGTACACATACATAATTTATACGTACGTACACACAACACACACACATGCATAAACGTATACGTACATACACACATCACTCACACACAATAAATGCATATGTACGTACACACAACACACACACATAAATGAATACGTACGTGCACACACCACACACATACACAACAAATGTAGGTCAGCATGGCCGAATGGATAAGAACGCGTGATCTTAAACATGCGTGTGCTGATGCCGAGATAAGGTGTTCAACCCTTAAACCGGACAGTTGGACTAAAATGTTGACCTGTCGTCATTGACTTTGGGACGTAAATTACAAGTACCTCTGAAGTCGGAGTGGGTTCGCCTGTTGGCGAGGGACACTGTTAATAGGGAAAGCTAATCCACACGCAAAATTCAGTCCAATACTAGAAGTAGTGTGTATGGACTACACTTGAGTTCAAAGCGGGCGGGCGCAAAAAAAACAACACACACATACACACACACACATAAATATATACGTACGTACACACAACCCCACACAACATACATTTACACGTACATATATGTATAGTGTACATACACATACGGAACACAACACAAATATACATGTGATACACACTCACATGCCCATACAGGCACACAGCCCCGTGTCTACACAGCCGTTGTTACTTTCTTAAAGTCAACCTGTAACACAACTGGCGGTTGATCGCAGGGGGAGACAAGCACGCACAAAAACCTGTTGCCCTTGTGAGTGGACTCCTCAAGTGCAGCACTTGACGTCTCCGGGACCGTTCGCCCAGCGGAAACCGTTGGGAGTCTGTCCTGTAGTGGTTTACCGACGTGGAAGATGAGAAATGCATCCTTGTATAACAGTCATTCACGCCCCAAACGCTTTCCGGCTTGGTTGTCGCGACGCAACCCTTTCCCCATACGCTGGCCAGGCAGCTGCTAGGTTGCTATTGCGAATAGTGGTGAGCTGGACAGACTGTCAACGGGGTCCCCTTAACCAGTAGACAGTATGTTAACAGTCTTAGTGACTGTTTAGTCCTGGCAACCGATATATTTAGACCCAGTCCGCCTTTGAATGCAAACTTAGGCCAAATAAAATGTAGTGTCCTAATACATCACAATACTATATCACAATATATATATATATATATATATATATCACTAATACATCGCATGCTTCAGGGCATGTTTCTCATTTCTTTCTATTTATATACGTGTTATTTCTGTAGTCTTGGTGTTTTCCCTTATACATTCTTTGTGTACTGTATACTTAGACTTGCTTCACTCATAGTTAAGTGGCATATGTGTTAGCTATAATTGTGTTGTTTTCTGACTGCACTTTGTACATCAACAGCACATAGCTCTAGTAGTTGTTGAGAGTGTAATAAGCTGGGTGTTCACGCATGTACACATGCAAACGTAATCGCAAACATTGACAAGTAACTTAACTAATCACATACATTGGAATGTTGAAAGATTCACACAGGTAAATATACACCACGGACTTGTGCAAGTATCACATTGCAGGGTTACTAACGCATCCAGGCACACACTTGGAAATATAGGAAGAGATCACAGAGAGAGGAACAAAGACAGACAGCTCAGGCATTATAGCACAAAAACACTTCAATGATGCATTCAGAGATCATATATAGAGTTTTTTAAAAACAAAAGTTAGTTGCTTGTCGTTAACTAGATGCTGCAGTCAGCCCTAGCATTTATTTGGTATTTGAGATTTGCTAGGCAATTATGTTTTCTTCAGTTCATTGATTTCTGAACAGCTGATGTCTCATACCTGCAGATAAGCATATTAGGTTGTGACCAGGTAATGATTTAGCCATCTTATGGGGATTGCTGAAAATCTTTTCTTACCCCCTCCAGGCTAAACAATCAAGGATTACACCAACGGTACTGCAATTCATACTTGCAGAGAAGCATATTAGGTTTTTTTTTTTTGGCGCTAGCTCGCTTTGAACTCAACCATAGTCCATACACACTATTTATAGTAGTGATGAACTGAATTTTGCATGTGGATTAGCTTTCCCTATTAACTGTCCCTCGCCTTCAGGTGAACCCACTCTGACTTCAGAGGTACTTGTAATTTATGTCCCCAAGTCAAGGACAACAGATCAACATTTTAGTCCAGCTGTCCGGTGTAGGGGTTGAACTGCTTACCTCGGCATCAGCACACCGTATGTTTAAGAACATGCGTTCTTACCCATTCAACCATGCTGACCTGCTGACCCTCAGGAGTCGCCGAAAAAATGCACTCGAGAACCGAAGGATCCGGCCCGGAATCAAACCCACAACCTTCAGAGCCCAAGGCAGACAGCTTGACCACTTTGCCATGGAGACTCCTGGTCATAATTTAGCCATCTCAATGGGGACTCTGCTGCAAATGTGTTCTTCCCCTTTCCAGGCTGAGACCAGCTGGATGCGCACGGCCGGGAATGGGACTCCGCATATGTGGAGAGGCATATTAGGCTGTTGTGAGGTGATGATTCAGTATATTACGTGTAGACTGGCTGGGTGATGTTTCCTTCACGAGTGTTAGTTATTCCTTTGTGAACAGACTCCAAACCATTGCTCAGAGGGAACACCACAGACATAGGAACACGCACGGACAGGCCAACATCAGTGAAACTGGGGTAGGCTATAGTCTTTTAGCTAGGAACATAGCTCAATTTTTCAATTAGGAAATTCAAGAGTTACTCAACTAGGGGCAGATAAACAATATTTTAGCTACGACAACCAACAGTCATTCAAGGAGAACAAACAGCAGTCATTCACCTTGAACAAACAATCATTCAGTGAGAACAAGCAACAGTCATTCAACTGGAACAAACGGTCATCACTCATCTAGAACAAGCAATAATTTAGCTAGAACAAACAACAATCATTTAGCTAGAACAAGCAAGAGTTATTCAACTAGCACAAACAGTAATCATTCAGCTAGAACAAATAATAATTTAGCTAGAACAAACAACAATCATTTAGCTAGACCAAGCAAGAGTCATTCAGCTAGAACAAAGAGTAATCATTCAGTTAGAACAAACAATTTAGCTGGAAGAAACAACAGTCATTTAGCTAGAACATGCAAGAGTCAGTCAACTAGACCAAACGATAATCATTCAACTAGAACAAACAACAATCATTCAGCTAGAACAAACAATCATTTAGTTAGAACAAACAACAATCATTTAGCTAGAACAGGCAAGAGTCATTCAGCTAGAACAAAGAGTAATCATTCAGCTAGAACAAACAATTTAGCTGGAACAAACAACAGTCATTTAGTTAAAACATGCAAGAGTCAGTCAACTAGACCAAACGATAATCATTCAGCTAGAACAAACAACAATCATTCAGCTAGAACAAACAATCATTTAGCTAGAACAGGCAAGAGTAATTCAGCTAGAACAAAGAGTAATCATTCAGCTAGAACAAACAACAATTAGTCAGCTAGAAAACCCATTTAAAAGTAATATTTAAATAACTACTAAGCAGTAACAGAGCAGAATGATTTAACAATGACTTAATAAGGAATAGACCAGTTATTCAAGTGGGAAATTAAATGATTGCTCAACTAGAAACGGCAAAATATTGTTCTGTTAGGAACAATGACCCAATCATTTAACAAGTAAATGGCACAGTTTTTCTCTTAGGAACAGGGTATGCTATTTCAATTAGGAACAGAGTACAATCTTTCAATTGGGAACAGAGTACAGTCTTTCAATTAGGAACAGAGTACAGTCTTTTAATTAGGAGCACAGTACAGCCTTTCAATTAGGAACAGAGTACAGTCTTTCAATTAGGAAGTAAAGTCTTTCAATTAGTAACACAGCCAAACATTTCATTTAGGATCTGGGTACAACCGTTCAACAAGAAACATTGTGCAATCAATTAAGGAACAGACTACAATCCTTCAGCTACACGGAGAACATAATCCTCACCACAGCCTCCAACCTGTTGGGACACATCTTGTTCAGAAACCTAATTTGTTGCCAACATATTCCTCTCCTCCTCCTGCCCCCACCCCACCCCCATTTTATTGAAATACTTTATTGATATTTTAGCTTTTAGTTATTTTCTTCCTGCTGTGGGCTTTTTACTGCAGCAGACATTTCTCACTTATCTTGACATTTTTACAGTTTTTTACATTACCAAAAAAAAAAAAAAAACCTTTGGTTTTAAGTTATTTATTATTGCCGTTGCTGGGTTTGTCTGTGCTGAAGCTTGCAGCTTCCCCTGTACTGGTTGAGGTCAACAGGTGTGCTCACTCATGCTGTAGCTTGGAATGTTTGGCTTGACTAGCCTTAGTAGATGGGGCTGTGCAGACTTCTGGGTGTCTGTGCAGACTTCTGGGTGTCTGTGCAGACTTCTGGGTGTCTATGCAGACACGTGTGTTTCTCAGTCCCTGTTCCTGCCTGCCTGCCTGCCTGCCTGGTCTGCCTGCCTGCCTGCCTGTCTTGTCTGTCTTGTCTGTCTGTCTGTCTGTCTGTCTGTCTGTCTGTCTGTCTGTCTGTCTCATGTTCCTGTCTGTCTTCTTTATCTTTATCTTGTCTGTCTCTCTGTCTTGCTATTTTTGTCTCACTGTTTGTTTCTGTCTTTGTTTATCTCTGTCTGTCTGTCTGCCTGTCTGTCTGTCTGTCTGTCTGTCTGTCTGTCTGTCTGTCTGTCTGTCTGTCTGTCTGTCTGTCTGTTTTGTTGTATGTCTTGCTGTATTTGCCTGTCTCACTATCTGTTTCTGCCTTTGTTTATCTGTCTTTTCTGTCTGTCTCATGTTCCTGTTTGTGTTTTGTCTTTCTCAGTCTTGTCTGTCTGTCCATCTGTCCTGCCGTCCATCCTCTATATTTACTCATGATAAATTCTTGCTTCTATTCTATGTAGTAAATACTGTATTAGCTGGTAAATAACTAGTTTTGTATGTCAATATGCTGCATGTGTATATCTGTCTGCAAGTCTGCCAGTGTCTCTGGCTATTTCTTCTCTCCCCCCCATCCTAGAGTATCACATGAAGTCATATGTAGACAATGTGATAAATGACTACACATTCTTCTTCTGCCTGGTGTTCTCCAATGAAGCATAAGCCCCCTACCAACTAACACAAGGCATTCCTATCTGTTGCCACTTTCTGCAGCCATCTCTGTGTCCTCTCTCTCTAATTCTCTTCTCTGTGTGTTGTTGTGTCTTTCTTTTGCCCTGTGGGATCTCAGAGACAGGACTTTTAGTTATACTGGCAACAGGTTTTCTCATTGTATGTCCTATCGAGTGTCTTTCCTTCACCCCTTGACGTGCTGGAATTTGTGTTGTTGTGTCCATGAGTTCCACATTAGTGGTTCTGTCACTGGTTTAGTCCTTCAGTTCTGTCCTGACATCAGTTAATGGATGTTTGTAGTTTATTAGTAATTGTTTGAGTCATTCATTAAATCACAAATACTGAAGTATCGGAAAGATCGGGTTGTGTGATGGTTTGTTCCTTGCTCAGTCTTCGTAGACATAGATGGATAGGACACATTAGAAGGATAGATTATTTTAAAATACCAAAGGACATCGGCCTCTACTACGATACAAAGATGTGTGCAAGCGGGACATGATTGATACAGGCATTGATATTGGGAGCAAGTCGCTGCTAATCATGTTGCATGGAGGACAAAGTTCAGAAATGGAATAATGGCAAAGAAGAAAATGATTGCAAATAGATTATACACTGTACATATGAGACGTCAGATGGTGTATGCATGGTGATGTTCACATGTATCCATTGTGAACGAACATTTTACAGCGTGAATCAGCCTGATCAGACACATTTGCTACTGCTATAGGTTGTAGTTATTATGCCTTTTTCTTTTTTTTGCAGCAGAGTGTAGCAAACTATTGTCTGTCAAGATGGCAAGGTGTCAGCAAATTTGAGTAATTCTCTATGTTTATGACCCCCACAGATCTCTTTCAGTAGCAGGTCTTTTGCAGAATGTCACTGTCATCAAGATGATCTGAAAAACCTCTGATCTCTGGCCGTTTCTCCTGCCTCATGCCCAGGGTGTCAGCAGTGTCCTGTCACCACCTTTGAGCTTGTTGGTTTGTGCCTCTTCTCTCAGGAACTATGCCTTTCATCACTCTTCTCTCCAAGCCATTGAGATGTTTAATATGGTGAAAGTATTTTAGTTTCTAAGACATGATAATGTTAATAACCAGCTTGATGTTCAGATCTTGTAAAGTGTCAGTGTTGTTTTGTTTCTGAGTCCTTAATGTTCTAAGGATGTTTCTGTAACATTTCAGCTTAGAGGCCCCAAATTGTCTTCTTTAGTTATTACAAAATGGTCCATGACTCACATTCATTTGTAGCCACCAGGAAGATGCATAGATGCATGTGTTCGACAATTTTACTTTAATTTGCTTGCTGGTGTTGTACCTTATGTTTTTAATACTGTTTACTCACTGCATTGCTATGGCTGTCTGGATCAACTTCTTCTGAACAACTCTTATTCTCTCTAGCCAGCTCCGTGGCGAAGTGATAACGGACACACTTCGTAATCCCGTATATTCCATTCGAAACACAGCTGTGGGCAATTTGGCCACAGACCGCCTTACTTTGGTTTTGTATGAAATGGCATGGGTGCTGGTCTTTCAGAAAGTAATGGCAAACTACTGAACATAATCACGCCGAGCAATCAAGAACAGTCAGAAAATGCTGGAATTGACTGCTAGGTCCTGTAAAGGATGTGCATCTAACTTTCTTTTATTCTCTCTTCCCTGGTTCCTTTTACCTGTCTGAAACCTGTCTGTATTTCATGATCATAAGCAGGATAATTTTGCCAGCATGACTTATTAGTGTGATGGTTTGATAGTCAGTTCGGTAGTTGATTTAATTTCTTTTGATCTCCCTAAATCTCCAAGTGTTATGAAAGTTCCTCTTGCCTTTTGTATTATTATTCTATCATCTCTGTCTCGTTCCCATCTTTGTATAATTGCTACCTAAATATATGTACAATTGGACAGTTAGAGCATTGTTTTGCTGATATGGCAGTTTATCTTGTTCCGGATGTATTAGTATTACCTTTTCTCTGGAGTAAACAAGGCAGGTCGAGAAAGGGATCATGCCGCATGGGCAACATATGGTCTCTACAGCTCAGCCCAGATTTTGCGCTGTGGAGAGGTATAACTCCATTTTACAAACTATCATCTTTTAAGACAACAAGGTGCCAGTCAGTGTTTACTAATGGTTGCTTGTGTTTTTGTTTTACTCATGGTAGGTCCCAAAGAGATCCGTGTGTATCCTTGGCAATGCTTAGTTCCCTTCCTGAACATCTCAAGCACTACAGTGGTCCAGTCTTCAGTCACACCTCCAGGATCTCCCACAAGCCATGGAGAACCTCCTCCACAGCCCAACACTAATGCCCAGCCGGCATCCAACGCTCAAGCCACACCCCCTGCCAGTCAGAGTGATAGGCATTCAACACAGGTGGCAGACAGTGGTGAGTATGATGAGGATCTGAGGTGTTATGTGTGCTTCTTGTGTCTAGCTCTAATGTTAACGCATGTTGGGGATTTGAGACGTAACTAACACCAGTGCCTGAAAGAACTAATGAAAGCAGAACATGATATAAAACCATAAGAAAGAGGCATACAGCATTTTATTGGACATGTAATGAGAAGATAGAACTACAAAAATTAGATTTTTAAGAGCATGCATCTTTCCCATTACAATGCCTGTAAGACCTGGACACTTACTAAACTAGCTAAACAGCGCATAAATGCCTTTGAATATAAATGTTATAGACGGTTTCTAAGAATATCTTGGATACATAACAGAACACATGCACCCATACAATAAGAGCTGAATATTGAAGAAGATTAGCCACTAAACACGATACAACAAAGAAAATTGAATTATTTTGATCACTTAAAACGTCAGGAAAGTTTGAAGAGAATGATAATGGAGGGGTATATGCTTGGGAAGAGAGGAAGAGGAAGGCCAAAGAGAAGATTGGTGCAGGATGTAGCAGATAAAGTGCAGGA
This sequence comes from Cepaea nemoralis, assembly GCA_014155875.1. Classification (NCBI taxonomy): domain Eukaryota; kingdom Metazoa; phylum Mollusca; class Gastropoda; order Stylommatophora; family Helicidae; genus Cepaea; species Cepaea nemoralis. The sequence goes on from JACEFZ010004435.1 coordinate 123,723, forward strand.
TGTAGCAGATGAATTCCAGAGTGTATCGGACTTGGGACATCTTGTTTATGACCGAGATGTTTTCCAGAAGGTTGTTATGGGAGCGAGGTTCTGCAAAGAACATGCTACTGAATGAATGAATGAGAAGAGAGGCATTGGAGAGCATCGTGATGACTGGAAAGATCAGCTGTAGCTAAGATAGACAGAGAGCGAGAAATGATCCTGGATGGTCCAAAACGATGGCATGGATGAATATCAATATAATTAATTCAGAAGGCTAAGGGTGGAGATCTGTGAAGAGACATGACTGCTTATGCCATTTGGTAGGACACATCATCATGCTGATGATGATGATGACGACAACAACAATGATGATGATGACAATACTAAATGTCAACAGCTATAAAAAAGAGAAAATCAATGTTCTTTGATCAAGTCGTGAGAAGAGAGAACATTGTGACCACTGGAAGGGTCAGTGATAGAAGAGCAGAGACAGGCCAAGGGAAAAGATACTGGATATACTAAGACGGTGGCATGGAGGAATATCATCAACAGAGTTGATCCAGAAAACCTAGGTATTTTCTGTGGAGATACGTGAATTCCTAGGCCATGTGGCAAGGTATATTATTATTATTTTCTTTTGCAGTCGCTCATTTTGAACTCAAGCGTAGTCCATACACACTACTTCTTGTAGTGCTGGACTGACTTCAGAGGTACTTGTAATTTACGTCCCCAAGTCAAGGATGAGAGGTCAACATTTTAGTCTAATTGTCTGGTGTAGGAGTAGAATCCCTTACCTTGGCATCAGCACACCGGATGTTTAAGAGCATGTGTTTTTATCCATTCGGCCATGCTGGCCTCCTGGCAGAGTATATGATGATGATGATGATATCTAATGACAATGCTCCTTGTGTACAATTGTCTTCTGTGTTCTCTCTACAGCCTTCAAGCCGGATGATGACATCGATCCTGACGACGGTGATGATGATGATGATGATGATGTTTTCGAACCTGTTCCTGACTCACCAAAGAAATTTATCATGCGGTCACCGGCCAAAAGGAGAACACAGTCGCTTAGTGCGCTCAAGGATAAAGACGAGAAAGCTACAAAGGTGAGGACGACTTATTATCCACATGTTTATTAAATCCTGATTTTGGTTTTGGTAACGTACGTATTACTTTCATTGCACATAATTACCTTTATAAGTGCTCCAGTTTTCTGTTATTAAGTGGGTGCATAACTGTGAGAGCTTGTGTAAATTATGTAAGAGAGAGAGAGAGTGTGTGTGTGTATATATATTCACAACATTTGTTTTGTTTGACAATGTGTTTTTTTTTTTCCCTATGTGAATGTATTGTGCCCAATAGATAATTGATGTACATGAGTGATTGAAAGGGCCAGTTATAAGACAGACTTGCATGCCCAATTTGTGATCCTTTGAAAATAAAGTTTGTTTATTCCCATAGATTACACAAAGAGAACTTCAGCAGAAGCACAAATTCTGTAGCACCAGCAAGGATCCAATACTAGAACATTCTAGAATCACAAATACAATAAACATTCTTTGCCTGCTTTTGCAGTCTAACCTGGACTGCTGAGGGATTTTTAACACGTATAAGAGTCCTTTGAATTTTTCGACCTTGACTGAGAAGGCTAGATGTCTGATCCATTACTCCAGGATCTGAGAAGAGTACCAATCTTTTTTCTTACTTTGCAAAAATCCAGTCATTCTACCCCCAAATTGAACCAGGTCTATACATGAGCAAAAGATGAATGTTGTAACCTCAAGCCATTGTGGCTACATTAAAAAGTGATCAATATTTGATCCTCTCTATAGATTTTATGGCCAGTAATGGCCATTGTTGTTCAAACTCCATTTTTGATTTTCTTGTTGTTAGACCTCTATTGTTGTTGGAACTCCATTGTTGTTGTTAGAGACCCGCTATTGTTAGAACTACATTATTATTTAAGTTAGAACCTATCTGTTGTTTTTATTGGCATTAGAATCCCAATATTGCACATTGCTTACTTCTGTATGACTACAGATAGGTATACATATTATGAGGATGGGCTGACCCTGGAGAAATATGAAAAACGTGTATTTTCTTTCAAAACTTTAAACATTATTGTCCCCCTTTCACTCTTTTTGTTTTACTTTAAAAGTGTGATTTTATTTCCCAAAGAGCAAAGACCATATTCGACGGCCTATGAATGCGTTCATGATCTTCAGCAAGGCTCACCGTGCCATGGTTCATGAGCGCAACCCCAACCAGGACAACCGGACTGTCAGTAAGATACTTGGGGAGTGGTGGTATGCACTAGGTTCGGAAGAAAAACAGAGCTACCACGATCTGGCTGCCAAGGTACTCACTTTCTATGTCCCTATGTTCATTGTTCTCCTCATCCTCTATTTTTAAGTCTTTTCCTGTGTCTTCTGCTCATCATCTTCCTCCCATTTCTTATCATGCTGCTCATTCTTCTTATCATTCTCTTCTTTCTCCTCATCTTACTCAACCACTTCATTATCCTCCTTATCATCTTTATCCTTCTTTCCTTTCTACTTATCATCCTTATCATTCCTTTCTCCTTATCATCATTCTCTTTCACGTTATGATCATTCTCCATATTATCATCCTCATCATACTCCACCAGCATATCATCCTCATTCTAGTCTTCATCCTCCTTATCCTTACCGCCCATTTCCTACTTATCATCCTCATCCTTGTCATCTTTCTCCTTATTGTTGTCTTTTTTAAAAATCATTCTCATTATCTTCATTCTACACACTCTTCCTATCATGATTCTCGTTATACTCCTCCGCCTCCTCATCATATTCAACCTCCTCCAGTCATTCTCCTCCTTATCATCCTTTTTCCTTAACAACCTCCTCTTCCTCTTCATTCTCCCTTCTACTCCTTCCATTCCTGTTTTCTCTTCTTCCCATTTCTGTCCCTATTCCTTCAGTCCTTCTGCCCTTTTTTCTTCATTTTAGTTAATTTAAATGCATAGCAAGTTCAAATTTTAGATATACAATGCGAAAATTACCTTTAAACATGTAACAAAATTTCATTATGAAATTTCCTTTTTGAACAGATGTTTTATGTGGGCTTGCACATGTTCTAAGCGTTTATCGTTTAATGTACATTATCAACATAAAAGGATCTTTTATCAGTTGATGTTTTATACATTTTGTAAACATATTATAACAATTATTAAAGTGTTATTCTCCTTAAAAAATGACAATTAGTAATATTTAGGAAGAAATAAATTAGTAGTATTTAGGAAGAAATAAACAAACATAGAAAATTGCTCATAGCAATACAAAATAAAGCAGCCACGTGAGTGTAATTGATAAATGACTACATTGGTAATGTTACGAGCATGTTCGACTCCTGTGGCTGCTGCCCGCTAGCGGAGGACATGACTGGCCACTTATTCTTCCGTGTGTTCTGGCCTATAAAATGAGATGGCCTTATTACATCATATGCCTATTGCAGGCTCTTGCTTGGTAACATGTTTGATGTTATGCTAGTACAAAATATAAAGAGACAAGTCTGTTGTGGCCTGGCGTTAACTGACACCGTGTAGGCTTATTAGAGAGGCTTGGAGTCAACAGACATCATGAAGGTTCATTAATGAAGCTTGGAGGTAACTTAATCATATGAATTGGAAACAAATAGGTATATTAAACTCCTGCGAGATAAAAAACGTACTAACCAACGACAACGTTGCACATACCTTACAAGGAGATCCACGTATCGCGAAATACAGGTGAAAATCCGAAATCAGAAGCACTCAATAAATATATAAAATAAATAATAAAATAAAATAAAATACACACCAACGCGTACAATACGACACACAGACGTTTTGATTCTCAGAATCTTTGTCAATGACAACACATAGCTAACAACGAAATACAGCAAACAACGAAAAAAACACACACACGACCTATCACTGTGCTATGTGGGGCAGAAAAAAAGTGTTTTTTTTAAAGTTAAAAAGTTTACTGACATCATGAAGGCTCATTAAAGAGGCTTGGAGTTGGAGTCAACAGACATCATGAAGGCTCATTAAAGAGGCTTGTAAATAACTTACATCATGAAGGCTCATTATAGAGGTTTGGAGTTAACTGACATCATGAGTGCTCATTAAAGAGGCTTGGAGGTAATTTACATCATGAAGGTCCATTAATGAGGCTCGGAGTTAACTGACATCATGAAGGTTCATTAAATAGGCTTGGAGTCAACAGATATGAAGGCTCATTACAGAGTCTTGGTGGTAACTTATATCATGAAGATTCATTAAAGTCTTGGAGGTAACTTATATCATGAAGGTTCATTAAAGAGGCTTGGAGTCAACAGACATCATGAACATTCATTAAAGTCTTAGAGGTAACTTAATCATGAAGGCTCATTAAAGAGGCTTGGGGTCAACAGACATCATTAAGAGTCATTAAAGAGTCTTGGAGGTAACTTAATCGTGAAGGCTCATTAAAGAGGCTTGGAGTTAACTAACACCATGAAGGCTCATTAAAGAGTCTTGGTGTTAAATTACATCATGAAGGCTCATTAAAGAGGCTTGGAGTTAACAGAATTTGCGGCAGAAATTTAGGGAACATGTTCGTTACCCAGTTGATACAGAGGCCTGTTACTAAAGACACATGTAGCATTGAGGCAACATTAGAAACCAGGCAACCTCCTTCTTCTTCTTCTGTTGTCCTTAATTCCCCCTTGGTGTTGAAAACACAGACACAGTTAGGTAGCATTGTAGACAAAGATGGGTGAACAGATAGAGCTATTAAAATAATAGAAATATCAAGATAAGCTTTCATAGCACTAGAACATTGTAGAAGTACAAAGAAGTTAAATCTATAACAAACTAGGAATATTTAACTGCTGGCTGTGTAGAATAGAAGAACTAACCTGATATGACAGAATCATGAATGCGGAGCTTATGGATAAAACTACACAAATTCCAGTAAATCAAGAGGCGAGGTAAAGATGCTGGTGCTGAACAGTGTATGGTCCACATGAAGTAAATCTGTGAACAATATAACTAGAAAGTCCTGTCACTGGATCCACAGGCCACAAGAAGTAGAGGGAGAAGAGAATTAGAGAGAGTATAATAATGAGTTATATAATTTGTAAATGAACAAATTAAGAAGAAATTAGAAGCAACAGAGATGTGGTTCCTGAGACGAATGTTGCGAATTCCTTGGACTGCCAGAGTAACTATCAACGACTGCCTGAGGCAGGCTAATGAAACTAGAACAATATATACAATAAGAAAGAGACAAACAGCTTTCTTCAGTCATGTGATGAGAAGAGAGGCATTGGAGAACATCGTGACAAATGGAAAGATTGAGGGGAGAGAGGCAGAGGCAGACCAAGAGAAATGATGCTGGATGGATTGAGACAATGGCATGGAGGAATACCATCAGCAGAGTTGACCCAGAACACCAAAGACTGAGATCTGTGGAGAGCCACGAACGCCTACGCCAGCTGGCAGGGCACTTGATGACGATGATAATAATGAATGATGCAGAGAAGACGGATCGAGCTGCAGAAGATTGAAAAACAATAGGAGGGCTTGGCATGTCGGTTGAGGGCCTACACTCCTTTGGGGAATGAAAGTCTGCAGTAGAAGAAGTAGTGTCATCACGGTGACAGATTTTTATACATTGAGTGTCTGTGATTAGATCATATAAATTATTGTTCATAAGCTAAGATTTTGTGTTTTTTTTTAAATGACAGATTATCTCCGTTGTTAATATATCCCAGTGTTAATGTTTTAGCATAAACTTTCAGCTTGAAATGATCTTTAATAAATTTACAGTGGGCAGTCGATGTTGCCGAATTGTGTATAAACTGAGGTTCCGTGATCAGTCAGATGAAGTACTGTGACATACTATCCCCGTTGTTAATATATCCCAGTGATAATGTTTTACCTATAACTTTCAGCTTGAAATGATCTTTCATAAATATTGGTGAGCAGTCAAATGGCCAACATAATAAGAATGGTCTAGCTCTGAAACTTCCTGTGTGCTGACGGTGGTGTAGCAGGTTCGTTTCCTACACCGCTCAGTTTGACTTCAGCATTGACTTCTTGTTCAGAAAGCAATGGCAAACTACTGAACACAAAATTGCCTACAAAATCAACCAGAGGTTGGGGGTTGATCACAACATCCTGAAAATTACATGCAATTTGTTTTGTTTTTAAAATTGCGCTGCTTTAAGATGACATGTTTTCCTTTCCAGGTTAAAGAAGCCCATTTCAAAGCTTACCCAGACTGGAAATGGTGCAGTAAAGACCGCAAAAGATCCAGCACTATCGCAGCCACACTTGGCAAACAACGATCAAACAGACTCAGTTCCACAAATGATAGCGATGATGCCATAGGGTAAGTACAACCATTGTTTTTTTTTTTTATTTTTAACTCTTGCTAATTCTGTTTATTTTTTTAAAATGAATTTCACTTTTGAAACTCAAGACATGAAAACAAAGTTAAACAGAAAAGTTAGTTAGTTGCATATCCTTTACAAGATGTTGTAGTCAACCCCAGCATTTTTTGGCTGTTTGTTATATTTTGGCAATTTTATTTTCAGTAGTTTGCCATTTCTTTCTGAATTACCAACGTTCATACCATTGTATGAAAACCAACGCAAGGCAGTCTGCTGCCAATTCATTATCTTCCACATTTGCTGTCAAACATTATATAGGTGATGTTTCAGGCCCAATAGGTGATACTGGCTAGTGTCATTCCATGTGATTGTTCAATGTCTTTGATGTCATGAATCCATGTTCTTCTTGAGCATCCTCTTGCTCTCATACCAGATCTTCTTTGATATAGTGCCAGTGCTGGTAGTTGATTGTGTTGCAATAGTATGTGAACAAATAAGTTCCCTGCCAGTTTCTTAGACCTCTAGTAGGTTCATCCTTATTTCTTCTTCTTCTGCGTTCATCCGGATTTTTTTCCCGGATGTGACTGCGTTGTGCCTGTTTACAGCAGAGCTGCGTTCTTGCACCGTTAGGCCGACACATCCAACTTCTGCGGGCATTTGTTGACCGGGTTAACCTTCCCGGGTTCATCCTTATTTAAGCACTTTGATGTTGTAATCTTAGTATTAATAAATACAAGCCCTCTAGCAGGAACCTGCTGTCAGTATGTGAAGAGTTAGGAACATCACATTTTGTGGGCCTGAGTGCATGGAAGACCCTTTTCAAACCTAAGGTGTATTGGGCATATGGTGCTAGAGCCATATTTTTATAGACCAATCAGAACTCGCCGGTCACTCTGGCAAAGGGGTTAAGGACGCTGTTCGTATACTCTCATAAGAAACACAACTGCGCGAGATTCAACAGCGGATCGCGTCACGTTGGTTACTTACGGAGGTATGTGAGCCGGTCATTCAGAAAGCAGTGACAAACTACTGAACATAAAAAACTTGCCAAGATATCAACTGCAGCTGAAAAATACTGGTGTTGACTGCAATGTCCTGTAAAGAATATGCGAATAAAAAACAAAATCAGTTCTCGGTGGGTGATGAGGTCGATGTCATTGGGCATATGGTGATAGAGCCATATTTTTATAGACCAATCAGATGTTTTACAAGTGAATAGGTACAATTATCTTGGAACATTAATAACATCTGATGGGAGATGCCTTGAAGAGATTAGTACAAGAATCGCCATGTCTAAGGTAGCCTTTAGCAAGATGAAAAACATACTGACCAATAAAAAGATGTCAATTGAAACGAGAAAAAGAGTGTTGAGGTACTACATAGAACCTGTACTTTTATATGGATGTGAAGCTTGGACAATGGGCAGTCAAGCTGAAAAACATCTGATGGCTGTAGAAATGTGGTTTCTGAGGAAAATGCAAAGAATACCATGGACAGCCAGAAAGACCAATGAACAGGTCCTTCAAGAAACAAACGAAGATCGTAAACTGATTAGAGACATTAGACGCAGACAGTCACAATGTTTTGCTTTGGGCATGTTATGAGAAGAAATGAATTGGAGAACTTGGTGACAACTGGTAAGATTGAAGGGAACAGACCAAGAGGAAGACCTAGAAGCAAATACCTGGATGGCTTGGCCTCGTGGCATGGTCGAGACAGAAACACAGAGCTAATCCACGACTCTGGCGATCGAGTGAGATGGCAAAACATGACCGCCCACGCTTACCGGCATGGCACATGATGGATGGAATCAGAACCCAGTGGGTGATGAGGTCGATATCATTGGGCTAGAACCATATTTTTATAGACCAATCAGAACTCGGTGGGTGATGAGGTCGATATCATTGGGCTAGAACCATATTTTTATAGACCAATCAGAACTCGGTGGGTGATGAGGTCGATATCACAGCAGCCGCCTTCACTTCCCAAGACATTTCCAGGTTCCCATTTTAGGCTGGGTCGACCTGGGAGCCCAGGTCAGTTTTGAAAATATCTGAATCTCCTGGTCAGTTGGTGAGTGTCTAGCCACTAGCCCACCGCTTGGAGGATAGGCCGGTTTGCATCTGCTGTTTATGATCATTTTAAATTTATCACCATCGCCGAACGTGTTGCATGGAGGGCAAATATCAGAAATGGAATAAAGACATAGGGGAAAATGATTGCAGATAGGTGACACACTGGGCACGTGAGACGTAAGATGACGCGTGATCGTGAAAATGACCATGTGTTCGCATGCATCCATTGTGGACAAACATGTACAGCACGAAATAGTCTGATCAGTGACACTGGCTACTGACTTGGGTTGTAGTTATTATTTTTGAAGCACAATGTAACAAACTATCGTCTATCAAGAATGGCAAGGTGCCTAAACAATTCTCGGTCCTGACATATAGAGAGCTGTGGCTGAGAGGGTAGAAACTAATCTTTGCCAGCCGAGACCGCTCCAGAGACAGCAGCCACTCTCTTCGGACCCACCTCATCTCTATCCTCCTGAGCATACTCATTGAGTCACTAAGGACACATGCCCGATTGAATGTCTGTCTAGAGCAGTGGTTCTCAACCGGTGTGGAATTCCCCTGGGGGGGGGGAAATTTTGGGGTTTCCAGGGGGGGGGGAATGAAGATCATTTAAAGATTGCGTTAATACAAGAACAGATTACTTGATCATGTTTTTCCCTTCATACTTTACGGTTCTGTACGTCTCATCCTTCTAAAATTCATTTTATAAAGTAAGTAGACCCACAAATCACGTTTTATGTTGACGTCTAGACTTGTTTTAGTATGTGCTTTCATTATTACGTATACTGTGTAGGGGCACTGGCCAAATTTTTAGGTAGGAAATACGAAAGGGGAGGGAATGACGTTCTGAAAATATGGTGAGGGGGGCTCGGGCCAAAAAAGGTTGAGAACCACTGGTCTAGAGGAAACGAACCGTATACAAGCTCATTCCCAAGTTTGACACTTGGTGTGGCGCCCTTCTCTCGAAAGCTGAGCAAAGAAGAGGAAGAAGAATCCTTACACACCTGTACCACTGTTACCATTACCATCAATAAAGCACACAACAATCAAAGGTGTGGATAGTGATAAACAGAATAATAATCCAGGCAAGAGGATGGCTTCTTTTAGTGTTCTGTATGGTGTATGTACCCCAGTGATCCATGCATCAGAGTGTGTTCAAGTAGATCACCACAGGGGCAGCTATGGAGGTGGAGTAAAAGGGAGTATATGTGGAATAACAGGGAGTCCCATGGCAGTTAGATAGTTAGTCGCTGTTCCAGTTTCACGGCAACGGGTCATTCCCATTATGTTCTGTTCCTGTGCCAGTGAATATCACACTATGCTCCTCGCTGCCCAATGTAAAAAGTGGAAAAGACAGGAGTCTCGGCAAGCCAACAGCTTGCACAGTTACACTGTGCATAATGCCGCCGCCAGAATGCCAACACAAAAGTCTGCCACGAAAAATACAGTTCATCATCAATGGAATTGGTAGTCACAGAAAGACTTCATTGACCCGGGTTTTATCCCACATGACTCGGTCTCTTTCCGCAGGTCTCTTTTCCAACTTCACAGCAACAGGTCGTTCCATAGTTGTTCCATCCCTGAGCCAGCGGAAAACCACAAGAAATGCTCTCATTGTCCCATATGAACTCGTGAAGGAAACAGTTATTTTGAAACTATCCGTCCTTCACTTTAATTATGAAAACTGTCAGGTCTCATTTTAACAAGGCTAAGTTGAACCCAGAGCCACGCTGGTCAGAAACATTCAATCCTGCCACTGCTGGGAAGTGGCCCACTTCTTCAGCCGGGACAGATCCTCCTAGAACGAGGGGGCTTCAAATTAAAACCTTAAATGTTTTTTTTTGGTGAATATATTCTGAAAAAGTAAAGAACAAATGTATAACTTTTCGGTTAGTCACCACTGTGTTCAATGCAAATTCCCCAGCGCCCATAAAGTTCTTGGGTTCCTGTAGAAAAATCATCTCTGGGGGTCACTATTCGGTGTGCCTGACACGGTCGTGAACAGTCTGTCACAGAAGTCACATCGGTTTGAAACTTCCTACTCCACTCATACACTTGGTGGACTGACAGGCATGCATTACCATACTGGATCTTCATTCGGTGATGAATTTCTTTAAGTTTCACCTCTTCACCGATTTAAAAAAAACGGATAACAGAATGCTGCTCTTCTTTGGTGCATGTCAAAAGAGGGGCAGCCATCTTCAAACTGTGCTTATGACATCACTGTGTTCATCTGAACCATGATGTCACGCTTAACACTCTTGCCATCCTTAATAACAATATTGACAGGTTATAAGACAATGGCAAGTTATTGTAATTTCCATCACACTTTAAGGTTTACATGTGAAGCCCACTCGTAGATTTGGGCTTTTATAGTCATGAAGTATGGGAGCTGTTAACTTTAGAGGTGTCCCAGTCACATCTTAGCGTTTCTGCTGGCTAAATGACAGTTGACTGCCTGCTGTTTGTGTTGTACTCTGTGACACATGTTATGTTTCAGAACACCCGGGGAGCCATCCCTTCCCACAGAACGCCAGGTGGGGGAGCCGAACTCGGTCTCGACTCCAGGGCTAGTTAAACAGTCAAGTCTAGATGATCACGGATTCGATAATGCTATCTCACGTCCACGTCCGCGGCCACACAGCTTGTCGGCGGTGCCGAGGGATGAGGATGCTAGTAGTGCATTTGTACCTTTTGTTTCATCGGTATGTCTGATGCCATTGTTTTATCAAATTGTCTCTCAGTTGTTGTTCATCAGTTTGTTCTTGTCCATTTTTTTTTTATCAGTTTGTCTGATGTCTGTTTTTTAAATCAGTTTGCCTGATGTCTTGTTTGGCTGCCTTTCATCAGTTTGTTTGATGTCCATTCTTTCATCAGTGTGTCTAATGTCCATTCTTTCATCAGTTTGTCTGATGTCCATTCTTTCATCAGTTTGTCTGATGTCCATCCTTCCATCAGTTTGTCCGATGTCCAGTTTGTCTGATGTCCATTTTTTCATCAGTTTGATATTCATTTTTTATCAGTTTGTGTGAAGTTCATTCTTTATAAATACTATTGATCATTAATCCATCCATCATGTGCCATGCCAGAAAGCGTGGGCGGTCATGACTCGCCATCTCACTCGATCACCAGAGTCATGGATCAGTTCAGTGTTCCTGTCTCGACCATGCCATGTGGCCATGCCATCCAGGTATTTACTTCTCAGTCTTCCCCTTGGTCTGTTCCCTTCAATCTTGCCAGTTGTCACAAAGTTCTCTAATTCATTTCTTCTCATAACATGCCCAACAATTTTTGGCTGTCCTCATCTAATGTCTCTAATCAATTTACGATTTTCATTTGTTTCCAGTAGTACTTGGTCACTGGAACATTGATCATTAATACATCTTTGAAATACGAGGGGAAGTCATTAAGTAACAGGAATTTTATGAATGATATTTTTACAATATTGGGAACCGGAAATTGTGTGTGTGTGTTATTTCTCAACATAGTCCCTCTGCCTGGCAACACACTTAGTCCACCTGTCCACTAGCTTGTTGATGCTTTCTAGGAAAAATGTTTTTGGTGTGGCCTTGAACCAATGTTGCACCACCTCCATTACCTCATCATCTGCAAACCTCTGACCCCACAAATGTTCCTTCAAGGGTTCAAACAAGTGAAAGTCTGATAGGCACCAAGTCTGGACTGTGATGCTGGATGTTTCAAGACCTCACATGTCAGAGCATGTAGTGTATTCACTGTGTGCAGCCGTATGAGGGCAGCATTGTTCGATCAGCAACAATACTCATTTTGAGAGAAGTACTCTGCATTTTGATTGTGTCTACCAATTCATATACTTTTCTCTGACTCAAACAAATGTCTCCATGCTGAATCATCATTCTTCTGTAGATTTCATATGGTGTCACAACCTTTGATCACATGAAACGAATTGTTTTTCCACTGTGCAAGAAGATAGTGAGGCAGCCATTTTGTAATACCTATTGCACTTGTGCAAACTGTTCAGTCCTCACAACTCCCACCTGGTGTATTGCTTACGAGCCAGTTTATATCTCGAAACACAATTTTCTGCAGTCCATACTTTTCCATGCACTTTATAATAAAATTTGTGTTACTTAATGACTTTCCCCTCATACATTGATTTAAACTATTAATCTTTGATGCATCTCCCAGACATAATGATTCAGTCTGTTCATCTTTTTAGCAGGGTCCTAACCTGAAATTTCAAGACAAGCGAAAAGACACCCTGCAGCCACCACAGTCACTCTCTGGAATTATGCCTCCCAGGACCGTAGCCACATCACTACCCCAGTTGCAGACTGTGGTTGCCACCAAGCTTGTGACGCCTCCATCATCCAGGCACACATCAGCAAGAAATGATGATGAAGACAGCGATGATGGTTCCAAGATGGTGATCTGTGAAGAAGGTAGAAACCCTTAGCACTACCTGAAGTTATGAGGATACTGTTAGTCTGGGCATAAACTTTACTGGAATTTATGAGGATACTGTTAATCTGGTGATAAACTTTACTGGAATTTATGAGGATACTATTAGTATCATAATATGGCGAACTGTGAAGAAGGTAGTAACTCTTAGCACTACCAGAAGTTTTGAGAATACTGTTAATCTGGTCATAAACTTTACTGGAATTTATGAGAATACTGTCAGTCTGGGCATACACTTTGCTGTAATATATGAGAATACTGTTAGTCTGGGCATAAACTTTGCTGGAATTTATGAGAATACTGTTAGTCCGGGCATAAACCTTGCTGGAATTTATGAGAATACTGTTAGTCAGGTCATAAACTTTGCTGAAATTTATGAGAATACTGTTAGTCTGGGCATAAACTTTTCTGGAATTTATGAGAATACTGTTAGTCCGGGCATAAACTTTGCTGGAATTTATGAGGATACTGTTAGTTTGGTCATAAACTTTGCTAGAATTTATGAGAATACTGTTAGTGTAGTCATAAACTTTGCTAGAATTTATAGGTGTGTTGGTACTTCTGCTACAAACTTTATTAAAATTTGTAAGAATTCTGTTAGTCTGGTCATAAACTTCACTATAATTTATAAGTGTGCTGGTACTTTTGCTACAAACTTTACCAGAATTTGTGAGAATGCTGTTAGTATGGTCAGAAAACTGTTAGTATCATCATAAACTTTATTGTAATTTACAAGTGTGTTGGTACTTCAACTGCGACTTTACCAGAATTTGTGAGAATACTGTTAGTATGGTCTTGAATTACTGTTAGTATGGTCATAAACTTTATTAAAATTTATAAGTGTGCTGGTACTTTTCCTACAAACTTTACCAGAATTTGTGAGAATACTGTTAGTGTGGTCAGAATACTGTTAGTATGGTCATAAACTTTACTAGAATTTAAAAGTGTTCTTGTACCTTTACTTGAATCATGACTGGATCATTATGGATTCGTATGGATAAATATGACTGTGATTAGATTCTTTCTCATTCTATAAGTATTTTCAAGAGCTCAACGCACCATTTAGAGGATGTAACTTCAGGTCAGATGTAATGAGTTTCCTGATAATCGACCTGTTCTCCTTTTATCCCTCTGTCATTGCTAATCAAAACCTCTAATTAAAATTGTTGCTTCAAGGCAGTACTGACATGTGTATGATTGCAGGAGATGACAGCTGTCATATTGGGGGAATTGACTTAAACTGCCAGGAGCAGGTGTCTGACTCCGCCACAGAGAGCGACATAGAGGACGAGGGCCTCATAGAGAACAAAGCATTTCCTCAGCAAAGGTTTTCACCAGTCATGAAAAAGGTACTTCTGACAGTGCTTCTGCATGTATGAAATTCTAGCTAATTTAGTAATAATGAACATCATCATCTTCAGTATGAAATTCTAGCTGAATTCAGTAATAATGAAGCATCATTAAAATTAAATTCTCACTAATTTAGTAGTAATGAACATCATCTTTTTATCAGTATAGACTACAATGTTGACTTGGGGATGTAAATAACAAGTACCTCTGAAGTTGGAGTGGGTTGGCTGGTTGCGATGAACACTGGTAATAGGGAAAGCTAACCCATTTTCAAAAATCAGTCCAGCATAGACTACATGAGTTCAAAGAGAGCGAACAAAGATAAAATTAGTATGAAATTCTAGCTAATGCAGTAACGATGAAACATCATCACCATGAAATTCTATCTAATTCAGTAATAATGAAACATCATCACCATCATCAGTATGAAATTCTATCTAATTCAGTAATATTGGGACATCATCATCATCTTCATCAGTATGAAGTTCTTGCTAATTCAGTAATAATGAAACATCATCACCATCATCAGTATGAAATTCTATCTAATTCAGTAATATTGGGACATCATCTTCTTCATCAGTATGAAGTTCTTGCTAATGCAGTAATGATAAAACATCATCACCATCATCAGTATGAAATTCTATCTAATTCAGTAATATCGGGACATCAGCATCTTCTTCATCAATATGAAGTTCTTGCTAATTCAGTAATAATGAAACATCACCACCATCATCAGTATGAAATTCTATCTAATTCAGTAATATTGGGACATCATCATCTTCTTCATCAGTATGAAGTTCTTGCTAATTCAGTAGTAATGAAACATCATCACCATCATCAGTATGAAATTCTATCTAATTCAGTAATATTGGGACATCATCATCTTCTTCATCAGTATGAAGTTCTTGCTAATTTAGTAGTAATGAAACATCATCACCATCATCAGTATGAAATTCTATCTAATTCAGTAATATTGGGACATCATCATCTTCTTCATCAGTATGAAGTTCTTGCTAATTCAGTAGTAATGAAACATCATCACCATCATCAGTATGAAATTCTATCTAATTCAGTAATATTGGGACATCATCATCTTCTTCATCAGTATGAAGTTCTTGCTAATTCAGTAATAATGAAACATCATCATGGTCAGCTAGCAAGTCTTTTGCAGAATATTGTTTTTATCGCAGCCCAATTAAAAGACTATTGATCCATCAATTTCCCTGCCTCTTGCATTTTCATGCTTAGGGTGTCTTTAATGTCCTGTGCCCACCTTTGTTTTGGTCAATATCTATCTTGTGTACCTATTCCAATGTGCACTGTGGCCTAAAAACGTGATGATCCTAGCACTTATATACCTACATCGGGTTCCTGCTGCTGGAATTTATTCTTTCTGTCTTGTCTTCTAGGAGCTGTGTCTTCTATCACTGAATTTATTACTTCTGTCTTGTCTTCTAGGAGCTGTGTCTTCTATCACTGAATTTATTACTTCTGTCTTGTCTTCTAGGAGCTGTGTCTTCTATCACTGAATTTATTACTTCTGTCTTGTCTTCTAGGAGCTGTGTCTTCTATCACTGAATTTATTAATTCTGTCTTGTCTTCTAGGAGCTGTGTCTTCTATCACTGAATTTATTTGTTCTGTCTTGTCTTCTAGGAGCTGTGTCTTCTATCACTGAATTTATTACTTCTGTCTTGTCTTCTAGGAGCTGTGTCTTCTATCACTGAATTTATTACTTCTGTCTTGTCTTCTAGGAGCTGTGTCTTCTATCACTGAATTTATTTGTTCTGTCTTGTCTTCTAGGAGCTGTGTCTTCTATCACTGAATTTATTATTTCTGTCTTGTCTTCTAGGAGCTGTGCCTTCTATCACTGAATTTATTTGTTCTGTCTTGTCTTCTAGGAGCTGTGTCTTCTATCACTGTATTTGTTCTTTCTGTCTTGTCTTCTAGGAGCTGTACCTTCCACTACTGTTATTGTTATTTTCTGTTTTGTCTTCTAGGAGCTATACCTTCCACTACTGTTATTGTTTACCTTCTCTCCCATTGTTGTATTATTTTATCACATTCAGTCCCAAAGACTGTGTCATTAAAGCACAATACGTTTGGAAGGAAAGTATTGAAATAACACATTTCTCAGACTAAAAGCATTAATATACTTCTATGTTTGAATTCACAGGTGGTAGCTTCAGAGATTCAGTACCCAAAAGCCATTAAACCTGGCAGTAGCAACAACAACAACAACAACAACAACAACAGCTGTGGCTCAGTCACAAGCAGCAACAACATATTCACAACACCTGGCAGTCATTTGTTCAGTTTTGTGACAAAGGATGGACAGCAGGAGCACCTGCAACAGCAACATCTACAGCAACATTCTAGTTTGCCTTCCTTGCAGTCGGCAGTGTTAGAAGCCATGACTCTTCCCAGACCGTCCAGCACCGGCTCAGGATATCAGACCATGAGTGATACTTTTCAGGTTGTTGCTCTGTTTGTTTGTTTGACTGTTTTCATCTCAGTATTTGTTCCATTGCATGTGTGTTCTGGGTGAATCTCTTGGTGGTAGATTACCTATGGATAAGGGAGAGGTGGTCGTGCATCTGTGGAACCAGGTGAAGAAGGTGGAGAAACAGATTGAGAAACCGTATGTGGAAAGAATGAGATTGTAGGGGGATCGGCAAGGGTTCTGGAAGAATCCCAAAACTGAGAGGGAAGACCAGGAGAATTTTCAATCAGATAGCAGTGGGAATACTTAGTAGTATGACTCTTGCTGGCTGTTGAACATAGGGGAACGGAGCATGTATGAGAATGTAATGAGTGCAATGATGTCGATTCTTAGCTCAGCTCAACTCAACAGCTCACTCTTGGTGAATCAACGAACATGAGAAGTGTAATCGGTAAGCTTGACTACAACACAGAAACAAGTGATTGAATGGAGGTTGTAGATAAAGATGTTGTCAGCACACAAACAACATACATACACTGATGATGTTTGTCCATCAAGAATGATGATGACCTTTCATTTCATCCATTGGGTTGAAGTTTGGAGCCATGAGCTCTAAGATGGCTGATAAGGCCTATTTTGGCTCGAAATGTTCTTTGACAATGTGGGCAAAGAATGCTTGATGTTCCAGGAGGAGGATCTCCTCCAGTGGTTTTTTTGTCCAGCCTTTTTTTTTTTTTTTTTACAGCTCTCACAGTCCTGTTTGCTTCCCAAGTGACTACACCCTTGTGTAATGATGTACGCCACAAATTTTGGTCTTTCGCTGCAATCTCCCAAGTGTCGTGATGAATTCTAAAAGCTTTTTGTGAGATCTTCAGAGTGTCTTTAAAGTGTTTCCTTTGGCTGCCTTGGGAGCATTTACCACAGTGCAGCTCACCGTAAAAAATTTGTTTAAGGAGCCTGTGATCTGGCATACGGGTCAAGTAACCAGAATCTGATTCTTCATAAGTAGAGTGTGGATACTGGGTGTGGACACTCTTTCTAAGACTTCAGTGTCTGGAATCATGTCTTGCTATTTCAATCTTCAGTACACTGATAGAACTATATAAACAAATTTACATGAAAATATATATAAAAAGTTACTTTGATGTAGTGAAACACTGCTATGATGTGGTCTCAACATGTGCGACAGTCAGAACTACAAAAATTAGATTTTTAAGGGCATGCATCTTTCCCATTGCAACATACGCCTGTGAGACCTGGACACTTACTAAACTAGCTGAACAGCGCATACATGCCTTTGAATATAAATGTTATAGACGAGTTCTAAGAATATCTTGAGTAAAGAAAAGAACAAATGCATCCATACTTCAAGAGCTGAATATTGAAGAAGATTGGCTATTAAAGACGATAAAACAAAGAAAATTGAAATATTTTGGTCACTTGAAACGTCACAAAAGTTTGGAGAGAACAATAATGGATGGGTGCAGGATGTGACGGATGATCTCCAGATGGGTTTATCGGATGCGGGGCATCTTGCTTATGATCAAGAGGTTTTCCGGAACGTTGTTATGGGAGCGAGGTTCTGCAAAGGACATGCTACTGAATGAATGAATGAATGAGAAAGAGTTTAGCTGTTTATAAAAAGAAGTCTTATCACTGTATAATTAAAAGTACCAGATAACTGTAAATTACTTATGAGAGCAAAGTAACATACGAACATATGAAAGTACGAGTTCAAGAATCAGCATCACTGCACTCAGGGGGTATTCCCACATGTATTCTGTCTCTTTCTTCTTGTAGCCAGTGAAGAGTTTCCCAGGGCCAATAATAGCCAGTGGAAGGCTGATCAAAACTAGTAGATGTTTTGGGTATTTTGTTTTAAAACTTGCTTTATATTTTCTTTTTTTGGTTGGTTAAGAAGCACCAACCAATAGATGATAGGAAAGTACTTTGTGCATTTTTAAGTCCCAAAAATATGCTAGGAAACAAGAAACACCCAGTAAAAGGATAGTTTAAAAGTTAGTTGCATTTCCTTTACAGGACGTTGAGGTAAACCCTAGCATCTTTTGGCTGTTTGTGATTTCTTGGCAAGTTTACGTTCAGTTGTTTGCCATTGCTTTCTGAACGACTTGCATTCATACCATTGTATGAAAATAAGTGCAAAGCAGTCTGCTTCCAAATTGCCCACAGCTGTGTTTCGATAGATGAATAGTGTCCATGACTCCTTCACCAGGGCGCCAGCTAAAAGGATAGTACAAGTTATTAGTTAACAGAAAACACCAGATAAAACAAGGTACCATTCAACAGTAAAGACCAGGTAACAGGACAGTGTTAGATGAAGACAAATATAAACTAGCAGGAAAGTGCTTGACAATAAGAAAGAGCAATTAAAGGTCAGTACTGAATAGCAGGATGGCTTGGAATGTTTAAAATAACAAATCAGGAATGACTAGGCAACAGGAATGACTAGACAACAGGAATAACAAAACAGGAATGACTAAACAACAGGAATGAAAAAACAGGAATTACTAGACAACAGGAATGACTAGACAAAAGGAAAGTGTTAGATGAAAAAAACATAAATCAGGAGAAAAGTACTTGACAGTAATATAGGAATACAGGAAATTCAAAGACCACAGGAAACACCACATGAAAGCACTAGTTGCCAGACAACGGAAAGTGACAGACAACAGGAAGCAAGCACTAGACATCCAGGAAATGCTTAATAAGAAATACCAGATGAAAGAAAAAGCCAGACAACAGGAAATGCCAGATAACAGGAAACACCAGATAACAGAACACATCAGATAACAGGAAATACCAGACAGCTGGAAGTGCCAGATAACGGAATGTACTAAAAGAGGAAACCACTTTATAACAGGTAGTATTAGAAAAGAGGGAAATCTAAACTAAATGTTAGGAATGGGCAAGTTACTATACAACAGGAAATGCTCAAAACAGGTCATCATATGCCCTACCAGCTGGCGTAGACGTTTATGTCTCTCCACATATCTCGGTCTTTGGTCTTTTGGATCAACTCTTTTGATGATATTCCTCAATTCAAACATCATAGACCATCTAGCATAATTTCTCTTGGTCTGCCTTTGCCTTTTCCCCCCACTGATCTTTCAGTTGTCACGATGTTCTCCAAGGCTTCTATTCTCATCACATGACCAAAGAACACTGTTTGTCTCTTTCTTATTGTTGTGTATAATGTTATAGTTTTGAAACGGGTAACAGAAGTCCTCCATTGCATAGTCAGCAGAATTGCATATAGGATTGTTTTCATCTCTAGACACAGCCAAAGATCCAGAGAATGATGTCCATAGGCACTGCAGAGACTTTGACTCGGGGGCCGGTAGGAAGCCAGAGGCCAGAGCTGAAATCATCACGGAGCGAGGATAAACCAGATCCATCCAGACAGCCGTCTCGCCTGTCCAGTTACCAGACTGTGAGTTTTCTGTGTTTTCTTTTAACCTTTTGATAGAAGCATTACCAGTTTACTATTGAGATAACCTGTTTACCAGAGACAGTGGCTTTTTTACCGGAGACAATAAACTGTTTACCAGAGACAGTAACCTGTTTAATAGAGGCATAATCTGTTTATCACCCTGAAATAGGGTGATGCACTATCGCCACTACTCTTCAATCTGGCTCTAGAGAAAGTTGTAAGGAGGGTAAAGGAGGAATGTGATATTGGAGGAACATCCAAGCTGCTTGGTTATGCAGATGATATAGATATTATAGGGGAAAATGAACAAAAGACATTGAAAATATTGACTCACTTATAAAGGAAAAAGCCCAACAGAAGGGGCTGGTTATCAACCAAGATAAGACAGAATATATGGTACTTTCAAGAGAAGGAATGGCTAAAAACTCTGGCCACATACAAATAGATAATATGACCATTAAAAGAATGGAAACACAAATACCTGGGTACAATCTTCAACTGCTCCAACATCATAAGGGAAGAAATACAAACTAGAATCAATTCTGGAAATAAGATATACTATGCACTACAACATCTACTAAAATCAAAGGCGCTATCTCGTAACACCAAGATCACAATATACAAAACACTGATCAGACCAGTTGTGCTGTATGGCTCTGAAACCTGGAGTACAACGAAAGGAGACGAAGCCTTGCTACAAACCTTTGAGAACAAAGTTTTAAGACGCATCTTTGGACCCATTAGGGATACACAAAGTGGAGAGTGGAAAAGAAGAAGTAACAAAGACATTTATGATCTGTTTAAGTCCCCGCTAATCACTGGTATCATGAAGGCTAATAGACTACAATGGCTGGGGCATATAGAAAGAATGGAAGATAATAGGGAAACAAAACTCGCTTACACTCAGGAAATAAATGACCGTAGACCCCGAGGTAGACCAAGAAGACGGTGGAGAGATAATATATATACAGACCTACAAGCACTTGGAATCAACGACTGGCAAGAGAAGGTCAACCAGAGAGATGAATGGAGACGGATTGTATCTGCAGCAAAGAAACTCAATGGCTTGGAATGCTGAAGAAGAAGAATCTGTTTATTGGAGACATGCACAGAAGGCAGAGAAGTAAACACTTGGATGGCTTGGCCATGTGGCATGGTCGAGGCAAGAACACAGAGCTGGTCCACGACTCCGGTGATCAAGTGATTTGGTGAAACATGACCACCCACACTTATCAACATGGCACATGTTGATGATGGTGATGACATACACTTTAATAGAAACATAACCTGTTTACCAAAAGTGTAATCTGTTTACCAGAAGTATAAAATTTCATTGTAATTTATCTATAAGATTTGTCCTTCAGACAGTCACAAGGCATCAACAAATTTGTAAAATGTTTTAATTATATACCATTGCTCCAAAATCGCTCAGCCTGCCAACCTAAGTCAATGATGGTCTAATCCATATTCGTTTGTTCAAAAGTCTTGTAATGAATTTATATCAAGTTTGTGTCTATTTAAAGTCATTTTAACAGCACTGTATAAATAACAACAAAATCTTTTGTGCTAGAATCACCAGACTGTAATGAAATATGCAAAAGCCAAAAAGAACTATAAAGTTTAAAGTTGGTGGTTGGGGTGGTCAGGTGACATTGGACAGATATACAACTTCCTGAAGGTCAGTCATTGTTGCTCTACACCCGCAAAGTGTGCATCAGATCGCTCATTCTTACCTCCAGTGCTGCAGGGTATTATATTTTATTTTCTTGTGCCTCTCTGGGATAATGAGGGAGTGGCTGTGATAGACACTGAGAAATATAGGGCTATATTATTTATATTTTCTTTGTTTCTTGTGGTTTATCAGGTTGAAAAATTGGGCCCAATGAAGATTCATAATATCACAGTGACCCAGGACGATCGGCAGAAAATTATCATGTCTAGCAACACACAGACTACTCTTGGCAGACAAGATGGACCTGTCATGGGAAAGATGTCCAGGGCAAAAGGTGTTAGAGGCCAGGTATGTATGCTGCAGCGTTTTTCATGTTATTTTTATGCTTTTGATAGGCATAGTGGTTAGAGCTTACCTACAAGCAGGGATCTGGGGTCAGACCCCAGCAGTGGGAGGATGTGTTCTGACCACTACATTTCTGTAATTGACTCAGTCGATCAATCGCTGTGATTATATGAGGGTTACAAAGGTGACAAAAAGCATCCCAGTGGCACAAAATGGATTATTGCTTGGCTAGCAAATCCATTACATGGAAAGTCTGAATCGAAAGCTCACTGTGTGGATGCCGTCTGCAGACTGATCTCTCCCTGTTTCCGGAGGAATAGCCTGTGACGAACATAAGGCCCAATATACGGAAGTGAGGCCAAACAACCATATGCAGGACATGACGATTCCTTGGGTAAGCCCAGTACCAGAGCGATATGTGTTGGCACTGCAATGATGGAAGCCTTCTTGGATGGCGGGGAATGCCCATGGTCTGCCCCTCCTTCCCTTGAGGGCTAACCGGGATGTCTTCAGCTGTTCTAAACAGACCAGCTGGGATGGGGATGACACAACAGTGAGAGTTAACCATCCTACGAAACACCCTGGAAGGTTAACCCAGTCAACAAATGCCTGAAGAAGCTAGATGTGTCGGCCAAAAGTTCAAATATCGCAGCTCTGCTGTAAACAAGCACAATACAATTATGTTTTAAAAAAACATTCTGGATGAATGTAGAAGAAGAAGAAGATGCAAGGGTTAATCAGTGAGTAAATCATATAATATTAAGTACACAAATTTATATGGAAATCAAATGTGAAAAACATTTATTATTGTATTTACATCTCTCCTTATATCTCAATGTAATCTTTGTAAACACTGATGTAGTTATCCGATTGTTTCATTAATCTCCCAATACCTGCAATATAGAAGTCTTTGGACTGTTGCCTTAGGCATGTTTGCACCTCATGCTCAACTTCATCATCATCAATAAATCAGTTCTATACCACATCTTGTTCAAGAAACAAATGAAGATTGTAAACTGATTAGAGACATTACACGTAGACAGTCAAAATTTTTTGGGCTTGTTATGAGAAGAAATGAATTGGAGAACGTGGTGACAACTGGCAAGATTGAAGGGAAGAGATCTAGGGGAAGACTGAGAGGTAAATACCTGGATGGCTTGGCCACGTGGCATGGCCGAGACAAAAACACGGAGTGATCCACGACTCTGGTGATAGAGTGAGATGGCAAAACATGACTGCCCACGCTTATCTGCATGGCATGTGATGGATGGACTGCATCTTGCAACAAACACTTGCCGCCATAGACAGGTAACATATATATCCTCGACAGTAAGTCTGCTGGCCTAAAAAAAAACAACTCACAAAAACATGCTATTCTTTGATGGTGCTTCAAGTAAGGCTGACATTTTAAACACCACATGCCCAAGAAACTTTGTATTTGCATGCACATAACGCATGCATTAACTCTCTGCCACAATAGACATCAAGCTAGATGGGTTTGCCATATAATGACACCCTTATAAACTACCAACGACCATTTCTTAGCTGTCTTAACATCATTTTGTGACTTACTTACAGGTTTTTCCATGCATTTCTCAAGGGTTACGCGGCAGTTTATGTGACTGTGGATTAATTTAGGGAAGAAGTATTATTTGTATGATTATTTTATATTTTGATGCTAGAATCAACAAATGGGCAACAACAGTGGCATAATCTCTCAGCAGATGAGTCAGCAGTCTCAACAACAACAACAACAACAACAGCAGCAGCAGCAGCAGCAGCAGCAGCAGCAATTACAACTACAGCATCAACACTTGCAGACACCACATGGCCAGTATATCAGATTTGCTGCTGCAACAACTGCTGTACAGGTGTTAACCACCTCACCGGTAAGACATCATTTAAAGTTAATTTTACAGGTATTGTTTGACACTTATAGAAGACATAATAAAGTAATAATAGAAATTAGTCTGTGTGCTTAAATCTTAATAGACGATAGTTTATAAAATGAAGTTATACCACTCCATAGCACAAAGCCTGAGTTGAATTTAGAGATCATGTGTTGTTCATGTGGCATGATCCCTCTCTCGGCCTGCCTAGTTTACTCAAGAGGAAATATCAAACCAATACTTCTGGAACAAGATAAGCTGCAGATGCTGCTGGATCAGCAAAGCAATGCTCTAACTGTCCTCCTGTTGGAGCTTTCATCCTAAACCAGTTGCCACCCAAGGGCCTGGTCTGCCCTGTCACGACAGTTAGTCTAGGTTGCATTTCCTTACACTAAGGTAAGGCTTGTATCCTCCAAATTGCACTCCTCTGCCTAAAGCCATTAGCACAATGTGGGGCGTCGGGTTTCATGAGCCCTGCCCAACATTCGGTGTGAACAGAAAACAGTTAGTTTTGTTTACTGTTATATGGTAGTTCAGTCATGACTGAATAAGACCTGACTTATAATGGTAAATATTATTCTTATTCCTATTATTTTTTTAAAATGTTTTATGGCATTTTTATTCAAAATCTAACAATTGTGAGGCATATGTCAAGCTTAATTATATTCCCTAACCATTCAAACATCTTCTCAGTACAGATTACCTTCCGCTTTAATAATAGTTTAGTTTCGTCGACAAATCAACATCACAGCACACAGGTGTAACCCATAAGTGCTCTGTTCTACCCCTACTCAAGCCTGAGTCTGGAGAAACTCAACTCAGTGCACGAACTCCATAGCACCAGCGAGGATCCTTAAATACTTTGGGTAGATTTTTAACTCAAAATTTTCCCTGGGCAAAATAATAATAATATAAGGGGCGTTCATTTGAAATCCGTTTGTGTCGCACTGTGCATAATTGCGTACGTTGAACATGATCATGTTATAGTCATGTGATAAGTACTGACCAATGAATAAAAGAGCAAGTGCTTATCATCCCATGATGCATAGGTTCTGTTTCTGACCATTGAGAAAATGGCCGGGTTGATCCAAAATCCGTCCAAAGAAGCTCAAAGAGCGGTGATTCAGTTTCTTTCATTTGAAGGATGTCGACCAGTGGACATTCATCGAAGAATGCAGGCAGCGTACGGTAACAAATGTGTGTCGAAGACAACAGTGACAGACTGGGCACGAATGTTTCTGAAAGGACGTCAGTTCACGACAGATCCTCGACGGCCAGGTCAAGCGCATATTGTTGCAACAGAAAAAAAACCATCGCCAATATTGATGCAGCAGTACAGATGAACCGTTGTTGAAGCATACGTTCGCTAGCAAAAGAATTTGATCAATTGGGACAATTCAAAAGGTCGTTCATAAGAAACTGCAATATCAGAAGGTGTGTTCACAGTGTGTACCACGGATGTTGACCGACCACCAAAAAGAGGAACACATGGGATGGTGTTTGAACCACTAGCTGCATTACAGAGTGGAGGGTGATGCATTTCTCTTCCGCATAGTGGCAGGCGATGAATCATGGCGTCACCACTTTGAGCCGAGCAGCAAAAGAGAAAGCATGCAATGAAAACATGCTGGATCACCAAAAGCCAAAAAATTCAAGTTACTGGTTTCCGCTGGTAAGGTTATGCTGAGCACATTTTTTTATCATGAAGGGCTAATGTTGGCCGACTTTAAAGAACCCAAACACTAGACAAGCTGCAAAAAGCCATCAAGAATAAACGACCCTGCATGCTTTCTCGCGGTGTGATTTTGTTGCACGATAATGCTCGTCTCATGTTGCAAAGATTGTGCAGGAAGCATTAGCAAGGAAGAAGTGGGAAATTCTACAACATCCAGCCTGTAGTCCTGATTTGTCACCATGTGATTTTCATTTGTTTGGACCTCTAAAAAAAGCTCTCAAGGGGCAGTGATTTCACACAGATGCAGACGTAATGAACGTTGTAAATACTTGGTTCAGTGAGCAACCACAATCCTTTTTTGCGGATGGCATTCGCCGCCTACCTAAGCAATGGGATGCTTGCCTGAATGCCTATGGCGACTTCTTCTGACCAACCCATGGTGCATAATTAATTCAAAATGAATGCTATGTTTAATTCTACCACACCTGTTAATGTTTCTTTCATGCTTTTAAATAAAGCCATTGGAACGGGTTTCAAATGAACGCCCCAAGTAATATTAATATAATACTTGCTTGCTTGCTTGTGTTCGCTAGCTGTGAACTCCAGCGTGAAGTCCTGTATGTCGGATGAATACACCCTGTTGTCCAACATCAATGTGATGTCATACCGGACCTGAGGTTTGCGGGAGTATCCGCTGTCCAATGTCTGGTTTATTGGTGTGCAGACTGGTGGTTCCTCGCCATGCAGGCAGATACTCTTCGGCTTTGGAGGAATCATCGATCCTACTGATGTTAGCCAGGTCCCTGAAGAGACGTGTTGCCCAGGACGCACGACGTGGATGTGTCAGTAGGTCTTGGCCAATATTTATCCCGGCCCTGGTGCCTTGGAAACACCTCTGCGTCCCATTAATATAATAATATTAATAGTAATAAAACCTATCTCCTCCTATTTGTATTACGGTATATCTCTCATAACTAATAACAATTGCCTTAGTAATGAATTTTGCACATTGCCCATGCCTTTATAATGCATACATTGATATTATTGTTGCTGTTCTTGGTTAGCCTCATAAGTGATGAATGAATGAAATGTATGAAAGAGAGAGACAGAATGTTAGACAGACCTGCGTGCCCAATCCATAACCCTGTAAAAATGAAGTTTGTTCATTCTCTAACAGATTGTCGTCACAAATGCCAGCACGATGGCCATGGAAGCAGCAACCACCACATTTGCCATCAGCTCCAAACCTATTTCCACTCCGGTCCCCATTGCGTCCAAACCACTCCCATCTGCCACCATGGCTGTGTCTGGGGGTGGAGCTAAACCTACCATAACCACCATCCAGCCTGCCTCCTTGCAGCCACAACAACTTCATCAGCAACAGCAGCAGGGCCTGAAAAATACCGTTGGCACCATCGTGTTGCAAGGGAATCAGTACACAGAACTGGCCGTGGTGAACTCAAACAGGTTCTCTGTGCCATCCACAGTCACGTCAGGTAAACTGTTTACACTTTTACTTTCTGTTTTAAGTCAGTCATTATTTTGTTCATTCAGTAGCAGAACTTCCCTCCCATAACAACCGTCTAGAAAACTTCTCAGTCATAAGCAAGATGCCCCGCCTCCGATACACCCATCTAGAGATCATCTGCCACATCCTGCATCCATCTTCTCTTTGGCCTTCTTCTTCCTCTATTCCCAGGTATATTAGTTAGTTAGTTAGTCTTTCCTCTTGGCCTCAAAGCGGCACATAGGGCAGAAGTAATGGCTCTCCATGTCTGGCGGTTCGTGCCACCTGTTGTAGATCTTGGATGTTTGTTTGGCCGTTGAATGAGCCCTCTCTGATGATGGTTCTACGCAGGGTCTCCTTGATTTGAAAAATGGTATTCCTCTATTAACTAGGGCCTCATTTATTAACTTAATTCAATTAACTCAATTATTAACCGGGGAGTCTCTGTGGCGAAGTGGTCAAGCCGTTTGACTCGTGCTCCGAAGGTTGTGGGTTTGATTCCGGGCCGCGCCCTTCGGTTTACAAGTTAAATGTTTCGGAGACTCCTGTGGGTCGTCGCTAAAAGCTACGGAGTTTGTGCTTTGTGCGACGCTTTCCGCGCTGCGGAAAGAGACCGAGCCATATGGGATAAAACCCTGTGCGATGAAGTCGACCCTGTCGACTTTTAAGCGACTTTTTCATTTATTAACTAGGGCTTCATCTTGTAACCAGGATCTGCTCTCTAAAAGTGGGAGTCATTAAGACTCAATCTTCTAACTTAGAGATTGCCACAATTCCATCCTTCAACCTGAAGATCACTAGTTATCCATCTTCTAACTTGGAGACCTCCAGGACTCCATCCTGTAACTTGGGGATCATTAGAACTCCATCCTATAATGTTGGGATCACTAGGGTTAGTTAGTTAGTTAGTTAGTTAGTTAGTTAGTTAGTTAGTTAGTTAGTTAGTTAGTTAGTTAGTTAGTTAGTTAGTTAGTTAGTTAGTTAGTTAGTTTAGTTAGTTAGTTAGTTAGTTAGTTAGTTAGTCGAGGTTCCAACTTCACAGCAATGGGTGGTCCCCATTATGCTCCATTCCTGTGCCAGTGAATATCACACAAAATGCTCCCCACTGTCCAATGTGACAAGTGGAATAGACAGGAGTCTCGGCAATCCAACAGCCCGCATTGGTACACTGTGCATAATGCAGCTGCCAGAATGCCAACACAAAATTCATCACGAAAACCACAGTTCATCGTCAGTGGACTCGGCAGTCACCAGAAAGACCTCATTGACCCGGGTTTTCTCACATCCGGCTCTGTTTTTTACCACAGGACGACCCGCCGAAAGCGTCGCACAAAGCACGAACTCCGCAGCTTTAGCGCCGACTCCCAGGAGTCTCCTGAAAAATGCACTCGTGAACCGAAAAGGCAAATCAGTCAATTCAGCAACAGTCGGTAGCCATTGTTCCGAACATGCAGGTCACTGTACAGGACAGATGTAAAAGCATTCCATGCGAATTTCACAGCTCACAGTGTCACCTACGCACTCACTCAGTAGCAGGGCGATGGAACCATGTACTACCAGACCAACATGAGGAAATTGCGATTGCAAACCGTAGCTTCAAGCATAAACACGCCACAGGCCTTAACGGTTCAATGCCTAACCGCCATGTTAGCGACCGAGGTCACTACGGTTCTATCCTCTAACGTGGGGATCACTAGGACTCTATCCTGCAACTTGGCGATCACTAGGACTCTATTCTGTAACTTGGGGATCACAAGAACTCTATCCTCTAACTAGGAGATCACTAGGACTCTATCCTCTAACTAGAGGATCACTAAGACTCTTATCCTCTAACTACGGGATCACTTGGACTCTATCCTCTAACTGGGTGATCACTAGGACTCTTTCCTCTAACTAGGGGATCACTAGGACTCTATCCTCTAACTAGAAGATCACTAAGACTATAATCTAACTTGGGGATCACTAGAACTCTATCCTCTAACTAGGAGATCTTATCCTCTAACTTGGGGATCACTAGAACTCTATCCTCTAACTAGGGGATCACTAAGACTCTTATCCTCTAACTAGGGTAGCTTCAAGCATAAACACGCCACAGGCCTTAACGGTTCAATGCCTAACCGCCATGTTAGCGACCGAGGTCTAACTAGGTCTATCCTCTAACTAGGAGATCTTATCCTCTAACTTGGGGATCACTAGAACTCTATCCTCTTAACTAGGGGATCACTAAGACTCTTATCCTCTAACTAGGGTAGCTTCAAGCATAAGCACGCCACAGGCCTTAACGGTTCAATGCCTAACCGCCATGTTAGCGACCGAGGTCACTACGGTTCTATCCTCTAACT
Organism: Cepaea nemoralis; assembly: GCA_014155875.1. Taxonomy (NCBI): domain Eukaryota; kingdom Metazoa; phylum Mollusca; class Gastropoda; order Stylommatophora; family Helicidae; genus Cepaea; species Cepaea nemoralis. The sequence continues at coordinate 153,297 of JACEFZ010004435.1, forward strand.
AGGGGATGACTAGGACTCTATCCTCTAACTAGAGGATCACTAGGATTCTATCCTCTAACTAGAGGATCACTAGGACTCTATCCTCTAACTAGAGGATCACTAGGACTCTATCCTCTAACTAGAGGATCACTAGGACTCTATCCTCTAACTAGGGGATGACTAGGACTCTATCCTCTAACTAGGGGATCACTAGGATTCTGTTCTGTAACTAGAGGATCACTAGGACTCTATCCTCTAACTAGAGGATCACTAGGACTCTATCCTCTAACTAGAGGATCACTAAGACTCTTATCCTCTAACTACGGGATCACTTGGACTCTATCCTCTAACTGGGTGATCACTAGGACTCTTTCCTCTAACTAGGGGATCACTAGGACTCTATCCTCTAACTGGGTGATCACTAGGACTCTTTCCTCTAACTAGGGGATCACTAGGACTCTATCCTCTAACTAGAGGATCACTAGGACTCTATCCTCTAACTAGAGGATCACTAGGACTCTATCCTCTAACTAGAGGATCACTAGGATTCTATCCTCTAACTAGAGGATCACTAGGACTCTATCCTCTAACTAGAGGATCACTAAGACTCTTATCCTCTAACTACGGGATCACTTGGACTCTATCCTCTAACTGGGTGATCACTAGGACTCTTTCCTCTAACTAGGGGATCACTAGGACTCTATCCTCTAACTAGAAGATCACTAAGACTATAATCTAACTTGGGGATCACTAGAACTCTATCCTCTAACTAGGAGATCTTATCCTCTAACTACGGGATCACTAGAACTCTATCCTCTAACTAGGGGATCACTAATCCTCTTATCCTCTAACTAGGGGATGACTAGGACTCTATCCTCTAACTAGAGGATCACTAGGATTCTATCCTCTAACTAGAGGATCACTAGGACTCTATCCTCTAACTAGAGTATCACTAGGACTCTATCCTCTAACTAGAGGATCACTAGGATTCTATCCTCTAACTAGAGGATCACTAGGACTCTATCCTCTAACTAGAGGATCACTAGGATTCTATCCTCTAACTAGAGGATCACTAGGACTCTATCCTCTAACTAGAGGATCACTAGGATTCTATCCTCTAACTAGAGGATCACTAGGACTCTATCCTCTAACTAGAGGATATCTAGAACTCTATCCTCTAACTGGGGGATCACTAGAACTCTATCCTCTAACTGGGGGATCACTAGAACTCTATCCTTTAACTAGGGGATCACTTGGACTCTATCCTCTAGCTGGGTTCAAGGGGGCTGGGTGGGTGTACAAGAGCTTCATTTAGCACCTATTACAACAATAAAAGTGGCAACAAGGATATGCCTTTATGTTGATGATTGGAGGTTTGTATTTCTAAGCTTCTGTACCCTTTGATGATGATGATGAGTATTTGTTGACCTGTAGGTTTTATGACAGCAACATTGAGGAACATGGCCCCACCACAACATGTGTCCGCTCACCACCTACAGCATAGCTCACAACAGCACCAGCAGCCACACGTCCAGGTAGGCATGCATTTGTGATGTGTGGGAGAGTATCCATAGACCACAGTCAGAGTTGAGATGTGTGGGAGAGTATCTATAGGCCACAGTCAGAGTTGAGATGTGTGGGAGAGTATCTATAGACCACAGTCAGATTTGAGATGTGTGGAAGAGTATCTATAGACCACAGTCAGAGTTGAGATGTGTGGGAGAGTATCCATAGACCACAGTCAGAGTTGAGATGTGTGGGAGAGTATCTATAGACCACAGTTAGAGTTGAGAGAGTTGAGATGTGTGGGAGAGTATCTATAGACCACATTCAGAGTTGAGATGTGTGGGAGAGTATCCATAGACCACAGTCAGAGTTGAGATGTGTGGGAGAGTATCTATAGAACCCAGTCAGAGTTGAGATGTGTGGGAGAGTATCTATAGACCACAGTCAGAGTTGAGATGTGTGGGAGAGTATCTATAGACCACAGTCAGATTTGAGATGTGTGGAAGAGTATCTATAGACCACAGTCAGAGTTGAGATGTGTTGGAGAGTATCCATAGACCACAGTCAGAGTTGAGATGTGTGGCAGAGTATCCATAGACCACAGTCAGAGTTGAGATGTGTGGGAGAGTATCATAGGACCACATTCAGAGTTGAGATGTGTGGAGAGTATCCATAGACCACAGGTCAAGAGTTGAGATGTGTGGGAGAGTATCCATAGACCACATTCAGAGTTGAGATGTGTGGGAGAGTATCCATAGACACAGTCAGAGTTGAGATGTGGTGGAAGAGTATCCATAGACCACAGTCAGAGTGAGATGTGTGGGAGAGTATCCATAGACCACATTCAGAGTTGAGAAATGTGGAAGAGTATCCATAGACCACATTCAGAGTTGAGATGTGTGGGGGAGATATCCATAGACCACAGTCAAGTTGAGATGTGTGGGAGAGTATCCCTAGACCACCATTCAGAGTTGAAGATAGTGTGGGAGAGTAGTCCATAGACCACAGTCAGAGTTGAGATGTGTGGGGAGAGTATCCATAGACTACATGTCAGAGTTGAGATGTGTGGGAGAGTATCCATAGACCACAGTCAGAGTTGAGAGTGTTGGGAGAGTGATCTATAGACCACAGTCAGAGTTGAGATGTGTGGGAGAGTATCCATAGACCACATTCAGAGTTGAGAATGTGTGGGAAGAGTATCTATAGACCACAGTCGAGTTGAGATGTGTGGAGAGTATCTACAGACCACAGTCAGAGTTGAGATGTGTGGGAGAGTATCCATAGACCGACAGTCAGAGTTGAGATGTGTGGAGAGTTATGCTATTAGACCACAGTCAGAGTTGAGATGTTTGGGAGAGTATCATTAAGACCACAGTCAGAGTTGAGATGTGTGGGAGAGTATCCATAGACCACATTCAGAGTTGAGATGTGTGGGAGAGTATCCATAGACCACAGTCAGAGTTGAGATGTGTGGAAGAGTATCCATAGACCACAGTCAGAGTTGAGATGTGTGGGAGAGTATCCATAGACCACATTCAGAGTTGAGAAATGTGGAAGAGTATCCATAGACCACATTCAGAGTTGAGATGTGTGGGAGAGTATCCATAGACCACAGTCAGAGTTGAGATGTGTGGAAGAGTATCCATAGACCACAGTCAGAGTTGAGATGTGTGGGAGAGTATCCATAGACCACATTCAGAGTTGAGATGTGTGGGAGAGTATCCATAGACCACAGTCAGAGTTGAGATGTGTGGAAGAGTATCCATAGACCACAGTCAGAGTTGAGATGTGTGGGAGAGTATCCATAGACCACATTCAGAGTTGAGATGTGTGGAAGAGTATCTATAGATCACAGTCAGAGTTGAGATGTGTGGAGAGTATCTATAGACCACAGTCAGAGTTGAGATGTGTGGAAGAGTATCTATAGACCACAGTCAGAGTTGAGGATGTGTGGAAGAGTATCCATAGACCACAGTCAGAGTTGAGATGTGTGGGAGAGTATCCATAGACCACAGTCAGAGTTGAGATGTGTGGAAGAGTATCTATAGATCACAGTCAGAGTTGAGATGTGTGGAAGAGTATCTATAGACCACAGTCAGAGTTGAGATGTGTGGAAGAGTATCTATAGACCACAGTCAGAGTTGAGATGTGTGGGAGAGTATCCATAGACCACAGTCAGAGTTGAGATGTGTGGCAGAGTATCTATAGACCACAGTCAGAGTTGAGATGTGTGGGAGAGTATCTATAGACCACAGTCAGAGTTGAGATGTGTGGAAGAGTATCTATAGACCACAGTCAGAGTTGAGATGTGTGGGAGAGTATCCATAGACCACATTCAGAGTTGAGATGTGTGGGAGAGTATCCATAGACCACAGTCAGAGTTGAGATGTGTGGAAGAGTATCCATAGACCACAGTCAGAGTTGAGATGTGTGGGAGAGTATCCATAGACCACATTCAGAGTTGAGAATGTGGGCAGAGTATCCATAGACCACATTCAGAGTTGAGATGTGTGGGAGAGTATCTATAGACCACAGTCAGAGTTGAGATGTGTGGGAGAGTATCTATAGACCACAGTCAGAGTTGAGATGTGTGGGAGAGTATCTATAGACCACAGTCAGAGTTGAGATGTGTGGGAGAGTTATCTATAGACCACAGTCAGAGTTGAGATGTGTGGAAGAGTTATCTATAGACCACAGTCAGAGTTTGAGATGTGTGGGAGAGTTATCTATAGACCACAGTCAGAGTTGAGATGTGTGGGAGAGTATCTATAGACACAGTCAGAGTTGAGATGTGTGGGAAGAGTATCTATAGACCACAGTCAGAGTTGAGATGTGTGGAAGAGTATCTATAGACCACAGTCAGAGTTGAGATGTGTGGAGAGTATCTATAGACCACAGTCAGAGTTGAGATGTGTGGGAAGAGTATCTATAGACCACAGTCAGAGTTGAGATGTGTGGGAAGAGTATCCTATAGACCACAGTCAGAGTTGAGATGTGTGGGAAGAGTATCTATAGACCACAGTCAGAGTTGAGATGTGTGGGAGAGTATCTATAGACCACAGTCAGAGTTGAGATGTGTGGAAGAGTATCTATAGACCACAGTCAGAGTTGAGATGTGTGGAAGAGTATCTATAGATCACAGTCAGAGATGAGATGTGTGGAAGAGTATCTATAGATCACAGTCAGAGTTGAGATGTGTGGAAGAGTATCTATAGACCACAGTCAGATTTGAGGTCCAGGTCCAATTTGAAAAAAAAACAAAAACTTTCCACCTTGTTTCAACCAGCCCGTGCGGCATTGGTTATAATAACGGTGGTTCATGGTGCATGGATTATTACTTTCTCTGCGTGCCAGTGAAAAAGCTGGCTTATCTGTTGTGCAGTTTATGTCTGTGACTTCAGCTTAGGGGATTCGTTGGCCGGCAAGTTTTCCTTTTGTGTCTTTTTAGGCAGTTTCTTCTGTCAGTGTTGGCTTATGGCTCTTCTGCTGTGCTAGGGTGCTGTCATTACACTGGCTTCTTGTACGGTTATTGGTTAGTCTTCCTCTGATGGAGTGTCCCATTCGATTTCTCGTCGGAGGCGTTCTTCTCTCGTTTGCTGTTTGCTGAGCTTCGTTTCCTTTTGATATTCTCTGTACCCTCTGGGGCTGCTTTTAGGCATCGTTATGTCTTTTATCAGCTGCCTTTTCTTCCGATTTGGGGCAGCTTGCCACACCGCATTGTGTTTTTCGTGTGTTCCTGATTTCTTGTATACGCCCCAGGCGTCTTCCGGTTTGTTGGTGTTTTCCTCCTCACTTTCTTGATGAGTCTGGTTGGTTTCTGGTTTCTCCTGGTTCTTGGGCATCACAGCAGGGCTGGTGTCAATAGTTTGCTGTTTTTGAATGACCAGGGTGTTGTCTTCCTCTCGCATCTTCTTTTCTCCTTTCTTGTGGATTGTCGTCATCAGTTTCTCGATGTTTTTCTGTTGAGTTTCATCTGGCGGTGTCTCTGCGTTCTTTTCATTGGGTTCATCTGGCTTGTTTTGGGATAGTTCCATTTCAGCTTTTTGCATTTGTCTCTCCGCCTTGATGTCTCGTAGAATTTCTTCGTTTTTCTTGGTCGCCTGGATCATGTTCTCCACCTCTTGTGTTATGTTTCGCTTGATCTCTTTTAGTTCAGCGAGCAGCTTTTCACTGTCGCTGTTCAGTGCCGGTGTTTGAAGTATCTTGATTTGTCTTTTTAATTCGTCAATCTGGCTTTGCAACATTGATTTTTCCGCTTGCGAGATGCATGGTGCTGTCTCGCACCTCCGTATTGCTTCTTTGAATGGTGTTTTCGTCGTTATGGCGATCTTTAAGACATCTCTATGTCTTTGGAGGTATGGACAGCCCAGGTACCTTGCTCCATGATTGCCCATGCAGTTGGCGCATTTCCTCTTGTTGTTGGGTGCTCTGAAGTCGGTGTCCTGTTTTGCCAGCGGACACTCCCTGAATGCGTGGTGATCAGCACAGTAACGGCAGATTTCAGTCTTGCTGCGGCAGATTGTTCGACTGTGGCTGGCCCTCTGGCATCTTGAGCATTGGTTGATTCTTGGTATAAACCATTCAGGCTGTTGAGTTATGTTGTTGATTGACACCTGGTGTGGAATCTCGTTGCCCTCAGTCGTCACCACCGCCAGTGTAGTTGGTATCTTTGAGTATGTCAAGATCCGCTGTGCCTTCAGAATTCTGATGTGAATGTTTTCCTCCTGTAGCTGTTTCAGGATTTCATCGTCTGACAGCTCCACTTGAACACGTTTTATAACCCAACTGGCTGTCTTGAGATCGGTTTTACCGGCTCTGGTGTCTTTCTCCTCCTTCTCAGCTGTCTTGGCTCTTGTCTGTGGTGGGCTGACATCCGTTTTTCTCGTGGTAGCATCACTTGATTTGACTGTAGCTAAATGGTCTTTAGTGCAGCTTGCAGGCAGGTTCTCCACATTCGTCATCTGTGCAGGCTTGGCGGCTCCAACGCTGCACATCTTTGAGATGTGTGGGAGAGTATATATAGACCACAGTCAGAGTTGAGATGTGTGGGAGAGTATCTATAGACCACAGTCAGAGTTGAGATGTGTGGGAGAGTATCCATAGAACCCAGTCAGAGTTGAGATGTGTGGGAGAGTATCTATAGATCACAGTCAGGGTTGAGATGTGTGGAAGAGTATCTATAGACCACAGTCAGATTTGAGATGTGTGGGAGAGTATCTATAGACCACAGTCAGAGTTGAGATGTGTGGAAGAGTATCTATAGATCACAGTCAGAGTTGAGATGTGTGGAAGAGTATCTATAGACCACAGTCAGAGTTGAGATGTGTGGGAGAGTATCCATGGACTACATTCACAGTTGAGATGTGTGGGAGAGTATCCATAGACCACAGTCAGAGTTGAGATGTGTGGGAGAGTGTCCTTAGACCACAGTCAGAGTTGAGATGTGTGGGAGAGTATCTATAGACTACAGTCAGAGTTGAGATGTGTGGGAGAGTATCTATAGACCACAGTCAGAGTTGAAATGTGTGGGAGAGTATCTACAGACCACAGTCAGAGTTGAGATGTGTGGGAGAGTATCCATAGACCACAGTCAGAGTTGAGATGTGTGGGAGAGTTATCTATTGACCACAGTCAGAGTTGAGATGTGTGGGAGAGTTATCTGTAGACCACAGTCAGAGTTTAGATGTGTGGAAGAGTTATCTATAGACCACAGTCAGAGTTGAGATGTGTGGAAGAGTTATCTATTGACCACAGTCAGAGTTTAGATGTGTGGAAGAGTTATCTATAGACCACAGTCAGAGTGTAGATGTGTGGAAGAGTTATCTATTGACCACAGTCAGAGTTTAGATGTGTGGAAGAGTTATCTATAGACCACAGTCAGAGTTGAGATGTGTGGGAGAGCATCCATAGATGACAGTCAGAGTTGAGATGTGTGGGAGAGTTATCTATAGAGCACAATCATAGTTGAGATGTGTGGAAGAGTATCTATAGACCACAGTCAGAGTTGAGATGTGTGGAAGAGTATCTATAGACCACAGTCAGAGTTGAGATGTGTGGAAGAGTATCTATAGACCACAGTCAGAGTTGACATGTGTGGGAGAGTTATCTATAGACCACAGTCAGAGTTGACATGTGTGGGAGAGTTATCTATAGACCACAGTCAGAGTTGAGATGTGTGGGAGAGTTATCTGTAGACCACAGTCAGAGTTTAGATGTGTGGAAGAGTTATCTATAGACCACAGTCAGAGTTGAGATGTGTGGGAGAGCATCCATAGATGACAGTCAGAGTTGAGATGTGTGGGAGAGTTATCTATAGAGCACAATCATAGTTGAGATGGGTGGAAGAGTATCTATAGACCACAGTCAGAGTTGAGATGTGTGGAAGAGTATCTATAGACCACAGTCAGAGTTGACATGTGTGGGAGAGTTATCTATAGGCCACAGTCAGAGTTGAGATGTGTGGAAGAGTATCTATAGACCACAGTCAGAGTTGAGAGGTGTGGGAAGCATCCATAGATGACAGTCAGAGCTGAGATGTGTGGAAGAGTATCTATAGATCACAGTCAGAGTTGAGATGTGTGGAAGAGTATCTATAGACCACAGTCAGATTTGAGATGTGTGGAAGAGTATCTATAGATCACAGTCAGAGTTGAGATGTGTGGAAGAGTATCTATAGATCACAGTCAGAGTTGAGATGTGTGGAAGAGTATCTATAGACCACAGTCAGATTTGAGATGTGTGGAAGAGTATCTATAGATCACAGTCAGATTTGAGATGTGTGGAAGAGTATCTATAGATCACAGTCAGAGTTGAGATGTGTGGAAGAGTATCTATAGATCACAGTCAGAGATGAGATGTGTGGAAGAGTATCTATAGATCACAGTCAGAGTTGAGATGTGTGGGAGAGTATCTATAGACCACAGTCAGAGTTGAGATGTGTGGAAGAGTATCTATAGATCACAGTCAGAGTTGAGATGTGTGGAAGAGTATCTATAGACCACAGTCAGAGTTGAGATGTGTGGGAGAGTATCCATGGACTACATTCACAGTTGAGATGTGTGGGAGAGTATCTATAGATCACAGTCAGGGTTGAGATGTGTGGAAGAGTATCTATAGACCACAGTCAGATTTGAGATGTGTGGGAGAGTATCTATAGACCACAGTCAGAGTTGAGATGTGTGGAAGAGTATCTATAGATCACAGTCAGAGTTGAGATGTGTGGAAGAGTATCTATAGACCACAGTCAGAGTTGAGATGTGTGGGAGAGTATCCATGGACTACATTCACAGTTGAGATGTGTGGGAGAGTATCCATAGACCACAGTCAGAGTTGAGATGTGTGGGAGAGTGTCCTTAGACCACAGTCAGAGTTGAGATGTGTGGGAGAGTATCTATAGATCACAGTCAGGGTTGAGATGTGTGGAAGAGTATCTATAGACCACAGTCAGATTTGAGATGTGTGGGAGAGTATCTATAGACCACAGTCAGAGTTGAGATGTGTGGAAGAGTATCTATAGATCACAGTCAGAGTTGAGATGTGTGGAAGAGTATCTATAGACCACAGTCAGAGTTGAGATGTGTGGGAGAGTATCCATGGACTACATTCACAGTTGAGATGTGTGGGAGAGTATCCATAGACCACAGTCAGAGTTGAGATGTGTGGGAGAGTGTCCTTAGACCACAGTCAGAGTTGAGATGTGTGGGAGAGTATCTATAGACTACAGTCAGAGTTGAGATGTGTGGGAGAGTATCTATAGACCACAGTCAGAGTTGAAATGTGTGGGAGAGTATCTACAGACCATAGTCAGAGTTGAGATGTGTGGGAGAGTATCCATAGACCACAGTCAGAGTTGAGATGTGTGGGAGAGTTATCTATTGACCACAGTCAGAGTTGAGATGTGTGGGAGAGTTATCTGTAGACCACAGTCAGAGTTTAGATGTGTGGAAGAGTTATCTATAGACCACAGTCAGAGTTGAGATGTGTGGAAGAGTTATCTATTGACCACAGTCAGAGTTTAGATGTGTGGAAGAGTTATCTATAGACCACAGTCAGAGTTTAGATGTGTGGAAGAGTTATCTATTGACCACAGTCAGAGTTTAGATGTGTGGAAGAGTTATCTATAGACCACAGTCAGAGTTGAGATGTGTGGGAGAGCATCCATAGATGACAGTCAGAGTTGAGATGTGTGGGAGAGTTATCTATAGAGCACAATCATAGTTGAGATGTGTGGAAGAGTATCTATATACCACAGTCAGAGTTGAGATGTGTGGAAGAGTATCTATAGACCACAGTCAGAGTTGAGATGTGTGGAAGAGTATCTATAGACCACAGTCAGAGTTGACATGTGTGGGAGAGTTATCTATAGACCACAGTCAGAGTTGACATGTGTGGGAGAGTTATCTATAGACCACAGTCAGAGTTGAGATGTGTGGGAGAGTTATCTGTAGACCACAGTCAGAGTTTAGATGTGTGGAAGAGTTATCTATAGACCACAGTCAGAGTTGAGATGTGTGGGAGAGCATCCATAGATGACAGTTAGAGTTGAGATGTGTGGGAGAGTTATCTATAGAGCACAATCATAGTTGAGATGGGTGGAAGAGTATCTATAGACCACAGTCAGAGTTGAGATGTGTGGAAGAGTATCTATAGACCACAGTCAGAGTTGACATGTGTGGGAGAGTTATCTATAGGCCACAGTCAGAGTTGAGATGTGTGGAAGAGTATCTATAGACCACAGTCAGAGTTGAGAGGTGTGGGAAGCATCCATAGATGACAGTCAGAGCTGAGATGTGTGGAAGAGTATCTATAGATCACAGTCAGAGTTGAGATGTGTGGAAGAGTATCTATAGACCACAGTCAGATTTGAGATGTGTGGAAGAGTATCTATAGATCACAGTCAGAGTTGAGATGTGTGGAAGAGTATCTATAGATCACAGTCAGAGTTGAGATGTGTGGAAGAGTATCTATAGACCACAGTCAGATTTGAGATGTGTGGAAGAGTATCTATAGATCACAGTCAGAGTTGAGATGTGTGGAAGAGTATCTATAGATCACAGTCAGAGTTGAGATGTGTGGAAGAGTATCTATAGATCACAGTCAGAGATGAGATGTGTGGAAGAGTATCTATAGATCACAGTCAGAGTTGAGATGTGTGGAAGAGTATCTATAGACCACAGTCAGATTTGAGGTCCAGGTCCAATTTGAAAAAAAAACAAAAACTTTCCACCTTGTTTCAACCAGCCCGTGCGGCATTGGTTATAATAGCGGTGGTTCATGGTGCATGGATTATTACTTTCTCTGCGTGCCAGTGAAAAAGCTGGCTTATCTGTTGTGCAGTTTATGTCTGTGACTTCAGCTTAGGGGATTCGTTGGCCGGCAAGTTTTCCTTTTGTGTCTTTTTAGGCAGTTTCTTCTGTCAGTGTTGGCTTCTGGCTCTTCTGCTGTGCTAGGGTGCTGTCATTACACTGGCTTCTTGTACGGTTATTGGTTAGTCTTCCTCTGATGGGGTGTCCCATTCGATTTCTCGTCGGAGGCGTTCTTCTCTCGTTTGCTGTTTGCTGAGCTTCGTTTCCTTTTGATATTCTCTGTACCCTCTGGGGCTGCTTTTAGGCATCGTTATGTCTTTTATCAGCTGCCTTTTCTTCCGATTTGGGGCAGCTTGCCACACCGCATTGTGTTTTTCGTGTGTTCCTGATTTCTTGTATACGCCCCAGGCGTCTTCCGGTTTGTTGGTGTTTTCCTCCTCACTTTCTTGATGAGTCTGGTTGGTTTCTGGTTTCTCCTGGTTCTTTTTGGGCATCACGGCAGGGCTGGTGTCAATAGTTTGCTGTTTTTGAATGACCAGGGTGTTGTCTTCCTCTAGCATCTTCTTTTCTCCTTTCTTGTGGATTGTCGTCATCAGTTTCTCGATGTTTTTCTGTTGAGTTTCATCTGGCGGTGTCTCTGCGTTCTTTTCATTGGGTTCATCTGGCTTGTTTTGGGATAGTTCCATTTCAGCTTTTTGCATTTGTCTCTCCGCCTTGATGTCTCGTAGAATTTCTTCGTTTTTCTTGGTCGCCTGGATCATGTTCTCCACCTCTTGTGTTATGTTTCGCTTGATCTCTTTTAGTTCAGCGAGCAGCTTTTCACTGTCGCTGTTCAGTGCCGGTGTTTGAAGTATCTTGATTTGTCTTTTTAATTCGTCAATCTGGCTTTGCAACATTGATTTTTCCACTTGCGAGATGCATGGTGCTGTCTCGCACCTCCGTATTGCTTCTTTGAATGGTGTTTTCGTCGTTATGGCGATCTTTAAGACATCTCTATGTCTTTGGAGGTATGGACAGCCCAGGTACCTTGCTCCATGATTGCCCATGCAGTTGGCGCATTTCCTCTTGTTGTTGGGTGCTCTGAAGTCGGTGTCCTGTTTTGCCAGCGGACACTCCCTGAATGCGTGGTGATCAGCACAGTAACGGCAGATTTCAGTCTTGCTGCGGCAGATTGTTCAACTGTGGCTGGCCCTCTGGCATCTTGAGCATTGGTTGATTCTTGGTATAAACCATTCAGGCTGTTGAGTTATGTTGTTGATTGACACCTGGTGTGGAATCTCGTTGCCCTCAGTCGTCACCACCGCCAGTGTAGTTGGTATCTTTGAGTATGTCAAGATCCGCTGTGCCTTCAGAATTCTGATGTGAATGTTTTCCTCCTGTAGCTGTTTCAGGATTTCATCGTCTGACAGCTCCACTTGAACACGTTTTATAACCCATCTGGCTGTCTTGAGATCGGTTTTACCGGCTCTGGTGTCTTTCTCCTCCTTCTCAGCTGTCTTGGCTCTTGTCTGTGGTGGGCTGACATCCGTTTTTCTCGTGGTAGCATCACTTGATTTGACTGTAGCTAAATGGTCTTTAGTGCAGCTTGCAGGCAGGTTCTCCACATTCGTCATCTGTGCAGGCTTGGCGGCTCCAACGCTGCACATCTTTGAGATGTGTGGGAGAGTATATATAGACCACAGTCAGAGTTGAGATGTGTGGAAGAGTATCTATAGACCACAGTCAGAGTTGAGATGTGTGGGAGAGTATCCATAGAACCCAGTCAGAGTTGAGATGTGTGGAAGGGTATCTATAGATCACAGTCAGGGTTGAGATGTGTGGAAGAGTATCTATAGACCACAGTCAGATTTGAGATGTGTGGGAGAGTATCTATAGACCACAGTCAGAGTTGAGATGTGTGGAAGAGTATCTATAGATCACAGTCAGGGTTGAGATGTGTGGAAGAGTATCTATAGACCACAGTCAGATTTGAGATGTGTGGGAGAGTATCTATAGACCACAGTCAGAGTTGAGATGTGTGGGAGAGTATCCATAGAACCCAGTCAGAGTTGAGATGTGTGGGAGAGTATCTATAGACCACAGTCAGAGTTGAGATGTGTGGAAGGGTATCTATAGATCACAGTCAGAGAATGTCAACAAAAGAGACCTAGTTGTAACTGTTTAATTCATGATGATGTCATTGGCCGATTGAGGGATTCAATCATTTAGTTGATTTATTTGGTTATTTTGGATTTGAGATTTAAATATTGAGCACAACCCACTACTGGCAACGCTGATCGTATTCTGGTATGAACCTAAGGCCCATCCACGTCAATGTGGAAGCACTCTACATTCACTTCCACATTGATGTGGATAGGCCTTAGGTTCATACCAGAGTACGATCAGCGTTGCCAGTAGTGGGTTGTGCTCAATATTTCAATCATTTAGAGCATATTATAGTGTTGATACAGTGGGAATAGGCTATAAGATTGGTTAACTGGGAGAGGATTATAGAGTTAATTATCAGGACATTGTCGCAGTCTAAATTATATAGTAGGGGTTAAATTTTTAAAAATATGAACGTTAGTAGACAAGATGGTGGAGGAGTCAATACAAACTCATGTTGACATTACAGGTGAGGCAGTTGACCTAGATTAGGGACACAGTGTGGTAGGACGGTACACAAAGGAAGGCCATGAAAACAGAATTCCCTATGAAAAATCGCAATTGTCTGCAACAGATCATCCTCATTGCACATTGAATCATTCAGTCCATAAGTGCTTGGATCCCTCGCTCAGTAAATCCTGCAGCGTGTGACATCTCACGACACCAGTTATATGTTGGTTTATTAATCTTCTTTGGCTTCCTTCATAGTGCTCTTGTCTGGCCACACCTCTTTTAATTTGCCGTTCTGGCAGTCTGACCATGGTTGTAGATTCAGTCATCACTTGGTTCTCGTAAGTCTTACTTCTTGTAGTGCATTCATTATATCAGCCTGGCCCATGGCTCGCCCGCTCTCCACAGTAGCCTTACCTGCAAGCCTGTCAGCCTGCTCAATTCCTTGTACACTCGCATGCCCTTTTCTAGTACTGTGACTAAGAAGATGTAGTTTTTAACACAACAGCATTGAGTGCATATAGAGTAGATGTAGTTTTTAACACAACAGTGTTGAGTACATATAGAGTAGATGTAGTTTTTAACACAACAGAGTTCAGGTGTATAGCTGCTTGTGATAAAAATGGATGCTATCACAAAGAGAAATAGAGGAAGATCTAAACAGACATGGAGAAGAGAAGTAGAGACAGAAATTAATAATATGGGAAGGACATTGACTGAGCTGCATGGGGTAGCTAAGGATAGGAGGGCTTAGGGTGAATTGCCTATACTTCTGTGGGGAATAAATGGCAAAAGAAGAAGATACTGTCCTCACTGTGAATCATATCATGCCTGCCCAAGTTTGAGGCAGACATTGTACCTCAAATCCACCCAGCTTAGCACAGTATTTCCAATATGTCTGGGGGGCATGTGAATAGTGTTCTAACCTTTCACCTTAGTGAAGGGATATATTCATAACAAATAGACTAAGTCCAAGTAATATGTGTTCAGACATGTCATGATATGTTTATTCAACAGCAGACGCTATTGTTGAACAATCTGGTCCTCAAAGCAACGCCATCAACACTATCTTCGGGCCTGGCACAACCACAGAGTATACAAGCTCTCAGCTTTTCTCCACAGCAGCCCACCCACGTCAGGTAAGTCTATGCATAAATATGTTTCTATCCTCTACTGTGTACCCTCCTTGTAGTGGTGGAGGGGCCTGCCTATTCCAATTACCCTAAGAACTATGCTGACAGCAGCGCAGCTACAAGTACCGTGTTTTCCCAAAAATAAGACTGGGTCTTATATTAATTTTAGCTTTAAAAAATGCACTAGAGCTTAATTTCGGGGGATATCTTATTATTTATTTTATTTTTTTCAGATAGAAAAATCAACATTTATTCATGTATAAAATTCTACATTTATTTAAATACAGCCATGTCTTCTTCTGGAACATCGTCCTAACTCTCCAAATCCCGAATTCCGTCTGATCAATTGTCGTTTGAGATCCTAGTCCCATAAACACTGCAGTATCATCCATGCCAATCACGTTGGAGAGCTGGTATTTAGAAAATGCCATCAACAAAGTACCTTAATGCAAGTAGAGGGATATGTGTCGGCTCTGCAATTATGGAAGCCTTTTTTTATGGCGGGGAATTCCTATGGTCTGCCCCTGCCTTCCCTTGAGGGCTGACCGGGATGTCTTCAGCTGTTTTAAATGGGCCAGCTGAGATGGGGATAACACCACAACAGTGAAAGTCAAATGTCCTACGAAACTCCCAGGAAGGTGACCCAGCCAACAAATGCCTGAAGAAGTCGGATGTGTCGGCCGAAAGGTTCAAATATCGCAGCTCTGCTGTAAACAGGCACAATGCAATTACGTCTAAAATAACATTCCGGACAAACGCAGAAGAAGAAGAATGCAAGTGAATGTGTAATAACTTCATTCTAGCTGACGACCTTAACTAGGGCTTATTTTAGGAGTAGGTCTTATATTAAAAGCATCCTGAAAAATAGTGCTAGGGCTTATTTTAGGGGTAGGTCTTAATTTCAGGGAAACAGGTAGTCTCCGATGTCAGACATATCAAGAGGCAGGGACCAGATGATGTGATACACAAAACTGCCTTGCAAACCCGAAACAGTGCTTGTCGAAATTGGATATACTGAGCCACAGGCTTGATGAAACAATGCAATACAACTCACTAAATGATGAAATGATGCATAGGAGAACCAGAGGTGCAGCTAACGAGATGAACACATTCAGAGACTAATGGCTTGACTGTGAACCAGGGTCAGCAGGCCTTTACTAAGATCCTACTCCATCTATAGCCGGGGCTGTGGTGAGGGGGTTACAAACACGATTTGCAGTCACGTGTTCGAAACACAGTGCGATTTGGAAGTAGACTGCCTTGTGTTGCTTTTCATACAATGGTATGGTTTTCATACACTGCTGGTCATTCAGAAAGTAATGACAAACTACTGAATGTAAACTTGCCAAGAAATCACAAACGCCACAAAATTATGAGTTGACTGCAACATCATGTAAAGAATATATGTAACTAACTTAACTCCATCTGTAGTTGGTGGTTCTGGGAATGAGCTGCAGCGCTGTAGTCTGGCAGGAGAGCATGGGGATCCAGTATATAGGCAAATTCAACCCTGGAGAATGCTTTAATATAGAGGTAGCCTAGTGTCTAGACACTCACCTTCCATTACCTTAGATGCGAATCTACAACAATGGTCAGACTGCGAGAACAGCAAATTAAAAGAGGTGTGGCCAAACAAGAACACTACTCAAGAAGCCAAAGAAGATTGATAAACCAGCACAGAATCGGTGTCGTTAGCCATTACACGCTGCAGGATTTGCTAAGGAGGGCATCCGAGCACTTATGGGCGGAATAGATCGATGTTCAATGAGGATGACCTGTCGACTGACTAACTACCTACCTTCCTACCTACCTACCTACCTACCTACCTACCTTAGATGGAATCTGTCTAGAGAAAGCAAACTTTACATAAATGTGTCCCGAAGATAAGACACTGACTTAATGTCTAAATTGGTAGGACATACTTCCCTCGAAAGGGGAACACAAAAGAAGATATCTGCATGTAGTTATATTGTTTGCCTGTTTTTGTGTTGTTTGCTGATGAAAGTTTTTTAGCCTCAGCACTCACTCTGTCATGTTTGATTATGTTCTTAAGAAGCTGATCATTTCCAGTTCCTGTTTTTCTTGTGGTCATTGCCAGCCAAAGGTTGCACACCACATTCTAAATGATCCCACTTAGTATACATAATTTTAAGTTCCCACTTCTATGGGCTGTGGTGTAGTGGCTAGACACTGGACTGCCATTCCTGTGGTCAGGGGTTTGATCCACAATGGGGTAAATTCAAATTTTAAAAATTAACCTGCACTCATTCAGCATTACTGATCATGTCTCTTCTGGTGATATTAAGTATTGTTGACAGACATTTGATCTCAGGGAGCTGGTGTTGTGTGGTGGCTAGATGTTCACCTCCTGACCTGCTGCTCATGGGTTCAGATTCTGAAACTTGACCCAGACTGCCAGGTCGACCGAGCCTAAAATAGGAACTAGGAAATGCCTTGGGAAGTAAAGGCCACCGGCTCTATACTGACCACATCACTCACCGAGTGTTGATTGGTCTATACAAATTATGGGTCTAGCAACTTACGCACAGTACACCTGAAGGCATGGACAAGAAACCTTTAACTTGCTTACCAACAATATTGAGCAGACAGTAAGTAAGCCATTGTCTTCACACAGGTACATCTTACCTTCTCTACAAGTCCAGCCCATGCAGGGAAGCAAGGTCCTACAGATGGCATTGCCAGGCAGCACAGTTCAACCTGCAAATATTCTGACTGTAGCAAGCTCTGCTGCGTCTGGCCAGGCTAGCCCGGTGCCTCCTGGGAAGATTCAGATCCATAAAGTTGTCTCGTCAGCTTCGAGTTCCCAACAGGTAAGCCGCTGTTAGTCAATAGGTCATTCTCATTGCCCATTGAACGATTAGTCCATAAATTTGTCTCATCAGCTCTGAGTTCCCAACAAGTAAGCATCTGTTAGTTAGTCAATAGGTCATTCTCATTGCCCATCAAAATGTTAGTCCATAAATTTGTCTCGTCAGCTCTGAGTTCCCAACAAGTAAGCATCTATTAGTTAGTCAATAGGTCATTCTCATTGCCCATCGAACTGTTAGTCCATACATTTGTTTCAGCATCAAGTTCCCAAAAGATGAGCATCCATTAGTTAGTCAATAAGTCATTCTCATTGCCCATCAAATTATTAGTGCCAAGTGCAAAATCCTGTTCTCAGTGTGTCTCCTTCAGCATGTAGCAACTAACAACACACAGTTCTGTGTTGGTTGGCTATTCTTCTTTGGACTGCCACATGGTGCTGTAGTCTAGCTTGGCTCTGTTTGATTTGATATTCTTGCAGTTGCAGAATCACATCCATCCCTGGAGTCATTTACTGGTTCAGTCTCCCTGAGGGCATTCAGGATGCTGGCCTGGTCCATTGCTCGTCCGCTCCCCACAGCAGTCAAACCCTTAAGCCTATCTGCTCATGTGTTCCCGTGTACACCCATGTGCCCAGGCACAAAAATGAAATATATATTAGTGACCTCCATGGTTACACTGCTCGTAGTCAGCAAGCACTGCTATATGCTTGTGAAACCTTGACTGTTTACCAGCGACATGCCAGGAAATTAAACCACTTCCACACAGTCTGCTTTAGGAAGCTGTGTGTCTTTCCTCTCGTGCCTAAGGCGGAGCATAGGGCAGAAGTCGTGGCTCTCCATGTTTGTGCGAAGCGTCAAACATTTGAAGCCAGAAATCTGATTCTGTAACAGTTGAGTTTTATGATGGTGGATTGTCAAGCCTTAGGAAGCTATTGAAGATTAAATGGCAAGACGAGATTCCAGACACTGCAGTCTTAAAAAGAGCATTCATGCCTAGTATCCACACTCTAATAATGAAGCATCAGATTCGCTGGGCTGGTCACTTGACTCGCATGCCAGATCACAGGCTCCCTAAACAATTTTTTTTACGGCGAACTGCGCTGTGGTAAACGCTCCCAAGGTGGCCAGAGGAAACGCTTTAAAGACACTCTGAAGATCTCACTAAAAGCTTTTGGAATTCATCACTTGGGAGACTGCTGCTAGAGACCACAATTCTTGGCGTATATCATTACGCAGGGGTGTAGTTACTTGTGAAGCAAACAGGACTGCAAGACCTGTTAAAAAAAGGCTGGACAAAAAAAAACACTGCAGGAAACCCTCCTCGTGGAACGTCAAGCATTATTTGCCCACATTGTCACAGAACATTTCAAGCCAGAATAGGCTTTACCAGCCATCTTAGAACTCACGGCTGCAAACTTTCAACCCCACTAGATGAAATGAATGGTCATCATCATTCTTGATGACCAAACACCAGTAAGCAAGCATCTGGATGTCTCAAATGCTTTATTAGGCAATTTAATTCAGCAATGTAAAGAGGATTAAAGGAAATTTTATGTTGCCCTACTTTCTTTCTACCTTGTGCAGATAAGTTAAAAGCATATCTATCTACAGTGCAGAATTGGTTTCCCTACTTTCCTTCTCTGTTATACAGGTAAAGAATTTTCCCCTAAAAACAACTTTATTCCTTAGTTATTTAGATAATTAAAAATTTCTTCACCATTAGTTTCTTTTTAGTCCCCTGCTTTCTTTAATTTCCACACATAAAATTAACTTTTTCTCCATCTTCCCTTTTTTGTCTCCCACTTTCTTCAATTTGCACGGATGAATTGCATTTTTTGTTCTCCAGCTTCTTTTTATTTTGTCTCCCTGCTTTCTTTTATTTAGATGTATAAATTGAACTTATTTCCCTGTCTTCTCTTTATTTTGTCTACTTGTTTCTTAAATTTGCACAGATAAATTGAACTTACTTTCTTGCTTCAACTTTAAAATTAAAAAAAAAAAACATTTGTGTGTTTGTTGTCAGCATTTGCACAAGTAAAGTGAACATTCTCCTCTAGTTTCTCTCTTTGTGTGGGTGGGTGGGGATGTGGATGGTTTGTCTGCCTACTTTCTACATTATTCACAAATAACTCTCTCTCTCTCTCTCTCTCTCTCTCTCTCTCTGTCACCCACACACACATATTAATCCCCCTCATCCCCCCGACTCTCTTTATTGTGTGGTTTGTCTCCCTACCTTCGACATTATGCACAAATAAACTCTCTCTCTCTCTCTCTCTCTCTCTCTCTCTCTCTCTCTCTCTCCTCTCTCTCTCTCTCTCTCTCTCTCTCTCTCTCTCTCTCTCTCTCTCTCTCTCTCTCTCTCTCTCCCACGCACACATGCACGCACATATATATTCATTACCCCCACCTCACCCCATTTTGTTTATCTCCCTACTTTAATATGTCCAAGTAATCTAGAACTTCCCTCATCTCCCATTTTCGTAAATTAAGAAAACAATGTATTTAAAAAATGCAGGTTGCCATGTTGGTTCAGTCGCCGGCAACCATCACGTCTGGAGGCAGCGAACAAATGCAGATTTCTGCTGGGACATATGTGCAGCCAATAGTCTGTCTCGCTGTAGCCACTCCACAGAACATTCCAAGTCTCCAGGCAGCACCGACGAGCATCGTCACTCAAGGCACAGCCATCGTACAGGGAGGGATGAGGCACAATCAGCAGCATATACTCCTGCCCACCACACAGAAGTGAGTTCAGTGGCCGTCTTGTTGTGTAAGCGTGTTTGTGAGGTGCTGTAGTAGACAGAATACTGTGAAATGTTGTTATATACATGTGTGAGAGATTGTATCCATGATATTCTGTTAAGGAACTAGACTCCGTGAGTTGATTTAGTGTAGATTGCTTTGTTTATATGCATGTTTGTGAGGTGCTGTACTAGACAGAATACTGTGAAATGTTGTCTATATACACGTGAGAGATTGTATCCATGATATTCTGTTGAGAAACTAGACTCAGTGAGTTGATTTAGTGTAGATTGCTTTGTTTATATGCATGTTTGTGAGGTGCTGTACATGGCATGCTTTTGAATAACTAGAGTGAGTTGAGTAAAGTATTATTCATATACAAGTTTCTGAGGTTCTGTGGATGACACTCCTTGAATAACTAAACTGAGTTGAGTAAAGTGGTATTCATATACAAGTTTCTGAGGTTCTGTGGATCGCACTCTCTTGAATAACTAGACTGAGTTGAGTAAAGTGGTATTCATATACAAGTTTCTGAGGTTCTGTGGATGGCACTCTCTTGAATAACTAGACTGAGTTGAGTAAAGTGGTATTCATATACAAGTTTCTGAGGTTCTGTGGATGGCACTCTCTTAAAGAACTAGAATGAGTTTCAGTGAAGGTTTTTGTTCATATTCACATTTGTGATATTGTATATATTGTATTGTTTTGAAGCATTTGACTTGGTCCAGTGCTGAAGTCTTGTTTATTTACATGCTTTTGAGATTTGTAATTTTTGCTTCTTTCTGTGGACTTATTCATTTTGATGTCTGAAGGTGAACGAACGAACAAACAAACTTTTATTTTCAAAGGGTCACTAATTGGGCACACAGGCCCTTCTTAAACTCAACCCTACCATTCACCCATCTTCCGTTCATCAATTATCTATTGTGCATGTTACATTCACATAGGAAAAAAAACATTGTCAAATGAAAGTTGTGAACATAAACAACGCATATGACCATGTTATGAGACAAGCAGGCAGCAGCCATATAAACATACACACTCATATGCATATATACACACATACATAACTGCATGCATACTTACATCATTTACACAAACTCTCACAGTTATGCACCCACTCAATAACACACAGATACACACTCTCTCGTATACACATATGCACACTCACAAACAATCACAAACTCACTAAAAAAAAGTTTGAAGAATCCTTGTATGTACTGAAAGAATTCAGGACTGGTGAATATTTGGCTGCATTTAAATAGACAAAGAATACACTCACTTTGGGCATTCTCCTTGAGCTCGCCACATGAGGTGTACAAAACATGGATACTGGTAATTTTTCATCATTATAGGGGAATTTCTGTGACCCTCTGGCAATCATTAAGCATGCAATGGTTGTCGTCATCAGCAGGTTTTATCGCAGCAGAAATCATCACAGTTTCTCCCTTCATTGGGAAGACTGGGTGTCGATCTTGTAGCTGCAAAATACAATATCAGACATACAAGATTATGTACAGAAAATAACACAAAGATGTGACTAAGAAGCTTGTCGGACAGATGAATAAAAATGACAAAATCCAGAGAACGTTTTGACCAAAGTTTGCTATGTTTTAAAAATGTTTTTATTATGAGTTTGGTAGCAGCAAACCATTTTTATTGATATAAGATGATGTGGCTGTTTTAACACTTGTATGTTTGCCGTCTGCTACAGAGTTCAGCCAGCCATGAACTTGACCCCAGGAAACAAAGGAGACACATTACAGAAAGTCCACTATATACCAGCTTATGTCAGTCCTGTACAGCCTGGTAATGCTATTTTAACTCTTTGACTTTTGGTTTAATAAAGATGTCATTTTGATTTTAACTCTCTGATTGCCATGTTCTGCTAATGGTGTTATACTTCGTGCAGCTGGGATGGTAATTAAATGTATGCCTTAACTCATCTGTGTTGTTCTTATACAACAAAGAGAAAGGAGTTATTTTAACTCTAGACTTTTAGCTTAATAAATAATTTTTCTTTTCATATCCCTTACAGGACGTTGCAGTCAACATCAGCATTTGTCAGCTGCTGATGATGTACTAGGCAAGATTACGCTCAGTAGTTTGCCATTGCTTTCTGAGCGACCAGCTCACATACCCCATAAGTTACCAACGCGGCGAGAACTGCTACCGATTCTCGCACAGGTTATGTTACTCACGATAATATACAGGATTACAGAGAAAGACGTTAACTCCTAGGCCAGGGAGACCGGCTAATAAATATGTTATTGTGATTTTTAACTCTTTGATTGCCATGTTCTGCTGTCATATTTTGTGCAGCTGGAACAGTAATTAAATGTAAGCCTTAACTCATCTGTGTTGTACAGATACAACAATGACAAACATGTTGTAAATTTGACAGTCTACAGCTGAAGTTGCAGGTGTCTGTGGAGTAGAGACAGTGAACCTAGTTTCATGATCATGCATGCTGGGTTTGAAATCGGCCATATGCTCTTTAGAAGCAGACTGCCTTAAGTTGATTTTCACAATGGCATAAGTGCCGGTCATTTGTAAAGCATTGTCAAACTGCTAAATGTAGCGTTGCCTAGAAAATTAAGACATCCAAAAAATGCAAGGGTTAATTGTGACGTTCTGTGAATGACAGGCAACTAACTTTCAACAGCTGTAGTTAACGAACAAATTAACTTTATTTTTCAAATACTTAGCAGACAGTTGATGGTTAAATACATACATTAGCTGTGTTTGGGTAAATGTTTAAATTAGGAGCCACTGGCCCAGTGACTAGAATGCTGTGTTCTCCTTCAGGAGACCCAGGTTCAAATCCTCGGTAAGGTGTGCACTTTTTTTTCCTGTTGGAGGCAAGCAGAAAACTCACTTGCACAGTTCACGGTGACTGCACTATCCAGGAGGTCTTAATTCCTCAGGCTCAAGACACCTCCCCTGTCCAACATCGCCAGGTACTATAAGCAGTAGATGACAGTCTAAATCAACAAACATTAGAAGTAGAATTGGTAAGTTGTACCGGAACATAATGACAAGAGACAAATGGGCATTGTGGAGAGAGCCTTCATCAGCACACAAACAACAGACAGACACTGATATAACTTCAGTAACAATATCCACAAGTTACTTCCCAGAGTCAGTTTCTTGCTATGGGTCGGTGATGTGATAACGCCATCACATTTTGTAGGACTGAATGCAAGGATAAATAGTTGACCAAACTTTTCCCTCACTTTAGCTGGCAATGAGCCCAGGCATGGAACCCTCATCTGTTCGAGCTCGTGACATTATTAGTGCAGCTTGCTATCAACTTCATTGACGCGCCTGCCAAAAGTGACTTAGCTGATGTTAATTTGTCATCTGTACAGTTGTGTATCCTGTTTTGGATGTGCAGTCGAGTGAGGTGATTGTCTAACAAGGCGACCTCTGACGTCTGGACTCTTACACCATAAGTAATACTTTCTCAACAACTTTCTGTTTTTCAGGACAGCAACTGGTTGTGCAGTCGCCGCATCCAGTCTCATCCCCTAGCCTGTCTGTGAGCCCAGCGACAAGTACAATGTCCAGCCAGGTACACTTTGCCAGTGGGACATTGACTGGGGCACATTTGCATGCCGTGTCCACGGCTGGCGGTGTGCCTACCACACAGCTGCAGATTGCACCCAAGCCGGTACATGGTATGATGAGTGTCCAGTCATCTCCTCAGGCAGCAAATGCTAAAATGTACCCAGGTATGGCCACAAATGAAAGGTATCTTATGAAATAAGTCTAATCATTGAATGTAATGAAGAGAGTGCTGAAATGCTATATAGAACAAGTTTTGCTGCATGGCAGTACATCCTGGTATGTAAGTGAACAAATTAGGAAGAACTTGGAAGCAACAGAGATGTGGTTCCTGAGACGAATGTTGCGAACTCTTTGGACTGTCAGAGAAACTAATGCCGACTGCCTGAAAGAGGTTAATGAAACTAGAACACTATATTCAGCAATAACAATGAGACAAATAGCTTTTGCTTGATTATGTGATGAGAAGAGAGGCATTCGAGAAGATTGTGATGACCGGAAAGATCAAGGGGAAGAGAGGCAGACCAAGAGAAATGATGCTGGATGGACTAAAGACAGTGGCATGGAGGAATATCATCAGCAGAGTTGATCCAGAACACTAAAATCCGAGACCTGTGGAGAGACATGAACGCCTACGCCAACTGGCAAGGCACTTGATGATGATGGCAACATAGACTAGTGCTTTTATGGTGAACAAAGATAGCAAGCAGTATAGAATATGGCAGATTCAGGAGACACTATCACAAACAAGAAATATTAAAGTATCTCCTTTATTTGTTGTGAAAATAGAGCATTATATAGTTGGTGTAATGGCTGGAACATTGCGATGACAAAGGAATGAGTGCGATTAGATTAGGTTCAAAGCCTGTACTCACTTTTCACCACATGAGGTAAAAACTAAGAGTGTTTGTTCTTAAACATCATGTAATTTCTCTTACAAATGTACAGTTATCGTTGGTTTCTTGAAGAACTGTCTCATTAGTATTTCTGTCCATTCATGGTATTCTTTGCATTTTCCTCTGAAACCACATGTCCACTGCCATTGGATGTTTCTCCGCTTGTCTACTATATTTTTTTTCGTTCGCTCGCTTTGAAATCAAGCGTTGTTCGTACACGTGCTACTACGTCCTAGTACCACTGGACTAAGTTTTGCATGTGGATTAGCTTTCCCTATTACCAGTGTCCCTTGCTATCAGGTGAACCCACCCTGACTTCTGAGGTACTTGTATTTTAAGCCCCCAAGTCAAGGACAGACAAGTCAACATTTTAATCCAAGTGACCGATGTAGGGGTTGAACATGCTACCTCGGCATCAGCACACCGGAAGTTTAAGAGTGAGGGCTCTTATCCATTCGGCCGTGCTGAACACCACTTGTCTGCTTATTGTCCATGTTTTACATTCATAACATTTTTATATAGCACTTCAAGCATTCTTTTCGTTCTTTTTCTCACTGCAGTTGATGGATGAATTGATGAATCATTATTTACTACTTATCTGTAAAGACGCTGGTGCTTACCTTCTGGACAGTGGTCATAATGGTCGTTCACCATAAGCCATAATATTAGACACTATATCATCATGAAATGTCTTGCTGGCTGGCGTGGGCAATGATGCCTCTCCACAAATTACGATCTCTGATGTCATGGATCTGTTCGTGTGTTGAGTACCTTACGTGCCATGCCACAAGACTGTCAAGAATCTTCTCCTGCTGTCTTCCTCTGTCTCTCCTTCCACAAATCTTTCTGGTTGTCACATGTTCCAGTTTTTGTCTTCTCATAACGTGGCCAAAAAACGATAACTGCCTCTTTCTGATGTTTGTGATAAGCTGTCTATGCTGACTCAGCTTCCCTTATAACGTTCGGATTGCTCATTTCGGCTGTCCAAATAATTTTCAGCATTCTTCTATAAAACCACATCTCCAAGGCTTCCAGGGATTTATTTTTGCTTGTTTACTAATTGTCCAGGATTTGCAGCCGTATGTTAAAACTGTTCTGTGTAACAGACACTATATGTCTCAGTTATAACCAGGAAGGTGAGCAGAGGCAGCAGTGTGGCTAGATGCTTGCCTGCTGGCCCGGCGGGCATGAGCTCAAATCCGCATCCACCCAGCCTAAAATAAGTACCCGGAAATGCCTTGGGAAGTAAAGGCAGCCGGTGTGATACTGACCACATGACCCACTGAGAGCCGAATGGTCTCTACAGATATGGGACTAGCACCATATGTCCAACACATCTAGGGTGTGAAGATTGGGTCCTTTAGTTTATAACCTGAAGGGTTGTACATTTAACGAGGTGCTTAGGGGTTTAGGAACCAATTTGTAATCCTGCATACCATGTTTGAAACATAGCTGCGGGCGATTTGGGAGCAGATCGCCTTGCGCTGGTTTTCATTCAGTGTTATGAGTGTTGGTCGTTCTGAATGCAGTGGCAAACTACTGAACATAAACTTGGCCAGTAGCCAAAAAATGCTGGAGTTGACTGATAATCCTGTAAAGGTATAGAATGATGGTGGTGGTGGTGGTGGTGGTAATGGTGATGTGCAGATGTAACCAAATTGCTGCTCAAATTCTTGCATTGATATGGTTGCCTTGTGTCTCTATCTTGTAGGCAGCACCATGAAAGCAAATACGGTGTCTGTGCCAGTGGAAGGCAAAGCAGCCGAGATAGGCTACATCAGCAGTCCCAACTTTCACACAAAATCTAACCGGGTCAAGGCAACCACAGCTATTGTTCCAGTGGCGACGGAGTGCATGAAAACACCACTCTCTCAGTGTAAGGATTTGTTTCATGGCCAGCAAATGTTGTCATAGTGAATGTTGTTTATCGATTCCTGAAGCAGCCACCAGTTTGTAGAGATTGATGTGAGCTTCCAGCTCACACAGCTTACAGTGGGCTTCCAGGTCCACACAGCCTACAGTGGGCTTCCAAGTCCACACAGCCTACAATGGGCTCCTAGCTCCACATAGCCTGCAGTGGGCTTCCAAGTCCACACAACCTACACTGGGCTCCTAGCTCCACACAGCCTACAGTGGGCTTCCAGGTCCACACAACCTATAGTGGGTTCCTAGCTACACATGGCCTACAGTGGGCTTCCAGGTCCACAAGCCTACAGTGGGCTTCCAGGTCCACAAGCCTACAGTGGGCTTCCAGGTCCACACAGCCAACAGTGGGCTTCCAGGTCCACATAGCCTACAAGGGGTACTGGGGATGTGAGTGCGGCCTGCTTGATATTGACTACAACTCTCCTTAAGTATCAGTTCGTCACCAAGTGCCCTGCCAGCTGGCATAGGCGTTCATGGCTCTCCACAGATCTCAGACTTTGGTGTTCTGGATCAACTCTGCTGCTTGCCACATTGCGTTTAGACATAATGACATCATCGGAAAAGGCGGTAGAAAATCATAGAGGAAAACACCACAAGAAACTAAGAAACTGTTGATAAAGAACACAAAGGAGTGACGTCAGTTATCAACAGAAAGGACAAGGGAGAGGACCTTGGGTGATTCGGCTGAAGCGCGACATATTGTGTGAAGCCCGTGTTCGTTTGGAGATTTGGTTGTGAGAAGGCAAAGGCTTGGCTGAGGACTATCAGGTGGAGGATGTCTAACGAAGAAAGTGTCAATATCGAGCAGAGGACCTGAAGGCATGGAACACCTAGACAATATGTGAAAATGAGAACAGCGAGATAGATTGAGCTCCTAACTACAGTCGGACATTACTGGGATTGAGTCGTAAATATTTTGTGTGAATGCCGTTCCTGTGTTAAAAGGGACAATTCATTTTCTCGATGAATCCATTGTATTGATCCAGCGCATCATTAAAAGAATGTGTGAGTACTGTTGTTTAGGATGGTGTCGGTTGATTCTTCGCATTACAGTTCGATAGTTCACGTGAGCTTATTATTGCTTCAACGTTAACGTTGCCAATTGATAATTGCGAGAGTTGCATTGTGGCAGATGTGGTGGCATCGATCCGGTGCTCAAGATATTGATTATCAAGTAAATTATTGTCAAGATAACCCCTACCAGAATAGTCGAAAGTGAAGAACGCATAAAGATGAATGCACACCATAACTCAAAGTAACGCACGGTGCAACACGGGAAATGAAAGAGCACAGGAAGATGCGGTGCTTAAATATGTCGGCCAAATAATAAACTGAGTCAGAAAACAGAACAGGAATTCGTAAAGAATAGTGTTATTCTGAAAATACCTGTGTAAGGTAAGAAGTATATTAGATTATATATTAATATATCTTGTTATTGGACACACACAAGAGCTGACGTGTCGAAATATATACAAATAACTACGAATGCTGCAAGATTACAACAACATTTGCGCGTCACAGAAAGAACGGCACACATTATAGTTATACACGCACCATTGGAAACATGCTGAAGAACACGACACGGCATTAACGAAGATGGAAACACTACGGCCTACAAACGCTTGAATAGTATACACACATTGAGTTGTCTGTGGAAATGATATACACAATTGACACGACACATTGGACACTTAAACATATTTGATACGCAACTGTCAACGAAGAAAATGACACCAAACATGATGATATTTGCTGCCGACACTCTATCATGAATTCATTATCGGCGCAAAGGACATTAGTTACTAACGTGATTTGTTATACAATTATCTGAACACTTACACTTGCGGACATCAAAACCCCAGTCACAAAAATATCTATTTATATACGTTGTTCATATTATGGATTCGTGTCTGGCACCAACTCTGCATAAGACATATTATTTACACAACATGTATGTTGGAGGAAATCTGGAGATGAACTGCACACGTTGAACTGTCCCTCCACACCCTTGCTTCCCTCAACATAATCTCTTCAGGACATTTTCCCTCACCGACTTTCCCTCCACAAGATTCCCTCACGCCATTTTCACTGTTTTACCACTTGCTAGTCCCATAAAAGTCATTGTGTCTGCACTGTTATGTGTCAGGTTAATTCTCTTGATGTAAAAAAATGATTACATCATTTTAAAAGGGAGGGGGGCATACTGCCACATTGCGTTTAGACATAATGACATCATCGGAAAAGGCGGTAGAAAATCATAGAGGAAAACACCACAAGAAACTAAGAAACTGTTGATAAAGAACACAAAGGAGTGACGTCAGTTATCAACAGAAAGGACAAGGGAGAGGACCTTGGGTGATTCGGCTGAGGCGCGACATATTGTGTGAAGCCCGTGTTCGTTTGGAGATTTGGTTGTGAGAAGGCAAAGGCTTGGCTGAGGACTATCAGGTGGAGGATGTCTAACGAAGAAAGTGTCAATATCTGAGCAGAGGACCTGAAGGCATGGAACACCTAGACAATATGTGAAAATGAGAACAGCGAGATAGATTGAGCTCCTAACTACAGTCGGACATTACTGGGATTAGAGTCGTAAATATTTTGTGTGAATGCCGTTCCTGTGTTAAAAGGGACAATTCATTTTCTCGATGAATCCATTGTATTGATCCAGCGCATCATTAAAAGAATGTGTGAGTACTGTTGTTTAGGATGGCGTCGGTTGATTCTTCGCATTACAGTTCGATAGTTCACGTGAGCTTATTATTGCTTCAACGTTAACGTTGCCAATTGATAATTGCGAGAGTTGCGTTGTGGCACTGCTGATATTCCTCCATGCCACCGTCTCAGTCCACCCAGCATCATTTCTCTTTGTCACTCTCTGCCTCTCTTCCCCTTGATCTATCCAGTCGTCACGATGTTCTCCAATGCCTCTCTTCTCATCACATGACCAAAGATAGTTGTTTGTCTCTGTCTCATTGTTGTATATAATGTTCTAGTTTCACTAGCCTCTTTCAGGCAATTGTCAGTTGTTTTATAAAATGGGACAACCACCATATGCCCATATCCGTTTGTTACCTGGACCCATAAGGAAAGTAAAAAAGCATCATCATCTCATCTTGTTCTTCTTGTACCTTTCGGTGAGTGCAGGAGAGTGTCCGTTTATGGTCTTCATATATCGAGATTCCCATGGACTCTGTTACAATCCTTACAATTAAGTTATCTAGAGTGGAGTCATTAAATTAATGGCCCGCTTTGTGGACCAACTATGAATGTCATCGTCTGTGTTACAGCGACCCTCACAGGTAGTAAACAAACCATGCATAGTTGTATGCGGCAACAAAGGAGGGGTGCATCTGTGTTATCGAAGTCCGTAGACGAAGCAAGGCATAGTAACACTTAACACAAAGGTCATAAAAGGCTATCAAGGAGGGTTAGTCTGTGAGCTGGCTGCCCCATTTCATAGAAAACTAGCTGCAAAATCAACCAGCCATGAATTAGTCTAAAGATATAAGAACTAGACACAGATTCATAATATGTGGAGAATATCTTAAGAGTAGGAGGAGGTAGCAAAAGACAGGATGGCCTGGTATGAAATGGCTAAGGGAATATGCATGCCCCATTTGGAAGAGAAGGGCAGAAGATGAATGTCATATGGCCAAAGACAGGCGCTGTCCACAAGAGTTACAAACTCAATCTATGGGGACCTGGAACAACTGCAGAAGGTCTGTATCTTCATAAGAATGGCATTGGATTGCCATGAGTATACAGTTTAGCAGTTTTGGGATCAACAGCATATTGGCAAGAAGACAACTACTGACAAGTATACAAAAATAAGCATTGGCCACAATATCAGGCATGGTCTACTGTTGAAAAAAGGAATGGTCTACTGCAGGAAAAATGGAAAAGTCAATTTGGAATGGTCTGTTTTTTTTTCCCCATATCTTTTTTACAGGACATGACTGTCAACACCAGCATTTTACTGCTGTTGTTGATGTCTTTGCAAGTTTACGTTGAGTAGTTTGCCATTGCTTTCTAAGCGACCAACTCCCATACCAACTTGTTAAAACCCAGCACAATGCAGTCTGCTGCCAAATCAGTCACAGCTGTGTTTTGAACACGGGTAAGCGGGCTTACGAATTGCATCCGTAAGCTCTTCGCCACTGAGACCAGCATGGAATGGTCTACTATTGATAAATAGAATGGTGTATTTGGTATGATCTATTAAAAAATGAACTTGTCTGTTATTGAAAAATGGAATATTTTATTGAAAAATTTAATATTTTATCGAAAAATGGAATGGTCTACTATTGCTACATTTAATATTGTTACTGTAGTATATTTTCCATTGTTTGTGTTTTGCATTTCCTTCTTGTTTGCTAATGAAGGCTCATTACTGCAACAACCCCTTGTTTTTTGGTTGTATTTTGTAAAGCTGTCTTCACCGTTGATGTTTATTAATTGTTTATATTTCCACAGTTTTACCATAGTTTCATTACCACATTTCATTTATATTTATACCATGTCTGCTATTGAGATTAAAGTTAGTTCCATATCCTTTACAGGACATCGCAGTCAACACCAACATTTTTTGCTGAAGTGATCTCTTGGCAAGTTTACGTTCAGTAGTTTGCCTTTCCTTACTGAACGACCGGTACCCATACCATTTTATAAAACCCAATGCAAGGTGGTCTGCTGCCAAATCACCCATAGCTGTGTTTCAAAAGCGTGTATGTGGAATTACGAACTTCCTCTGTTATCCCTTCGCCACAGAGGCTATTGAGATTATGGGAAACAAAATCGAGGGGGAAAAGAAAATATTTTGAGGAACAACTACAATACATGGACATGCAAGTTGACAACCTAGTGCCATTGGTTTTAAAGGTGCATATTCTCCGCGGCTGTACTAGGAACCCATAGAGTGTGTAACTGTTGGAGATGGCTGTCATAATTTTTCCATTGTTGGTTAACTAAGTGACATGAACTTTCTTCTCTTGTTTAGCCCCTAGAGGTCACGTAATGAACTCCCCAATGGCTAGTCCTGCATCCACCCCAGCACCCACACCGTCCCCATCTCCAGGTATGATACATCAAATTCAGAACCTCGGCAGTCCAGGTCAAAGTAATCAGTTTTGTAAGTTGTGACTTTTCTTTAACTCTGTTACTTTTAAAATACTGTTACTGTTCTTAAACTTTGATACTTTTACAGTACTGTTATTCTTCTTAAACTTTGATACTTTTAAAATGCTGTAACTTTTCTTAAACTTTGTTACTTTTAAAATACTCTTACTTTTCTTAAACTTTGTTACTTTTAAAATACTGTTACTTTTCTTAAGCTTTGTTACGTTTAAAATACTGTTACTTTTCCTACTGTTACTTTTCCTACTGTTACTTTTCTTAAAATCTGTTACTTTTAAAATACTGTTAAATTTTCTTAAACTTTGTTACTTTTAAAATACTGTTACTTTTCTTAAACTTTGATACTTTTAATATACTGTTACTTTTCTTAAACTGTTACTTTTAAAATACTGTTACGTTTCTTAAACTTTGCTACTTTAAAATACTGTTACACACTTCACAATGTCGTTCGTATGAATGGAATCGTGCATTACGGCTAATATGATTGGCTGATACATGGGCTCTCACTTGTTTGAAACATTTACTATAAAGACTCATCTTTTTATTTTTTCGTTCACAAGCTTTGAACTCAAGTGTAGTCCACACACACATGCTGCTACTTCTAGTACACGGGACTGATCTTTACGTGTGGGTTAGCTTTCCTTATTAACAGTGTCCCTCGCCTTCGGGCGAACCCACTCCGACTTCAGTGGTTCATAATCTGTTATTAATTACATACCTGTTTGGTGAAAATGGTTGAAATATAGATATAGGTGGCTAATTGAAAGCATTGTATTACAATAATTTTCTTGCATAAAACATTTTAACAACATTGTTATTTGTCTCATAGTCTATTAATGTTTGTTAAGTATTATATCTTTTCCCAAACACTGTTTCTTTTACTCCTCGTTACTTTTTATAAACACTACTACTTGTCATAAACAGTGCTACATTTTCTCAGCCATTGTTGTTGTACTTAAACTGTTCTCTAAAACACTATTACTATTTTGTTACTCTTTTCACTTGTGCAAATGTTAATAAAAATAACATTGGCTGTTTAGGAAAGTTTGTTTACATTTATTGGTTAAAATTTAGTACAGCAATGTTCTGTAAGAATTAAATTGACTTTTACTGGGGAAATTGGTCAGATGTTTTATTTTGCATTAGTGCAGCTTTAGAGGATTGGTCAAATGTGAGACACAGATTTGTACTTTGTCTATAAAATTTAGATAGTGGACTTCCATCCAATGTGGTGAACAGACAGGCAATCCATTAAGGCCTTAGGGTGTTTTTGCTTCTGACTACAGTTTGCTTATGCATCTTCCTTATTTTGGATTTGTAGTACTTATTTTCATATAATCGCAGGTAGTTTGTGCTGTGAACTGCATTTTCTGAAAAATGGCGGGTGGCTGGTCACTAAACTATTTGGTTTGCCTTATGTAGTAATATGTGTGCAACTGCTGCTGTTTTTCTGGTGACTGCTACATCCATTGGCAAACTGCAATTTTAGTGGCGGATTGTTGTGTTAGCATTCTGGCAGTAATCTTATGCGTGTGCGTGCTGTTGGCTTTTTTTATGGGATTGCTGTCTGTTCCGAGCATTTTTTTTTTTTACCTGAGCATTGAGGAGCATCTTGTATAGGAATAGAGCATTATGGGGGTGACCCATTTGCTGTGAAGTTAGAACAATGACTAACATATATACAAATTAGTCACTTTTACTGACAAGATTGGTCAAATCTCTGACCCAAACTGGTCAAATCTCTGACCCAAAATGTGACCTTAAATACAACTATAAGAAATAAAGAAACAGCATTTTGTTCATGTGATGAAAAGAGAGGCATTGGAGAACATTATGGCAACTGGAAAGATTAATGGGAAAAGAAGCAGACCAAGAGAAATAACGCTGGATGGACTGATATGGTGGCATGGAGGAATATCATCAGCAGAGTTGATTCAGAACACCAAGGACCAAGATCTGTGGAGAGACATGAAAGAATATTTCAGCTGGCAGGGCACATGATGCTGATGATACAATGTTATCTTTATCTGTAATATTTAAGCATAATTTACTAGAAGATTTGTGAAAATCTCACTTTTATGTTCTGTAAGATTTAGTCATTATTATTGGACGGTTGGTCTAATTTAGAATCAACATGTTCACCCTACCTAATGTTGCAGGTCCACCAGTAGCACAGAATCCAGGCCAGGTTAGAATTACATCAGCATCAGACTTTCAGCAGTTACAACAACAACAGCAGCAGCAACAGCAACAACAGCAGCATCAGCAGGAGCAACAGCAGCATCATATTTCAGATGAAAATAAAGGATCGCCTGCCAAAGGAAAGAAACCCAAAAAGGTGAAAAAATCCCCAAAATGTTGGATGATCTGTTTTTAAGCTTGTTCATGGCCATAGTTGTCATTTGTGTATTAAAGTTCCTTAAAGTGATATGGCCAGCATTGTAAATTCAAAATAATTTTTTCCTGTAATGAATTTGAATAACGAAGACACAAACACTCGATTGCATGATTTATTGTCTGGCATATTTCACTGCATCTCGTCAGAGTATTAGATTTGTCTGTGAACGAGTCTCAGCATGACGCATTGTTTTCTTTTATAAGGATTCGTTCCCCAGGGGCCAGAGCCGCCCCATGAGGTGCCGCATCACTGTGTGTCATTGTGATGACTGCCTCTGCAGGTGGCCCTGGCCAGATCAATAAGTGCAGATACTACACTGAACTGAGCCAAAAGACCAAGAAGCAAACCTGCATGACAATATTATCAAAAGTTGATGTAGTTCTAGAGTTGAAGCCAACTATTCCAATTCCGATTTGTAGAAAGAAAAAAAAAACTTTCCACCTTGTTCAACCAGCCTCAGTGGTGTTGGTTATAGTTTTGGTGGTTCAGTGTGCGGGTTTAGTTTCTCTCGTCTTCTGTGTCAGTTTTAGCTGAATTTTCGATGTCATTCATGCCTGTGATATCAGCTTTTTTTTTTTTTTCAACGTTTATTTCATACAAAGCATTGTATATTTACAAGGTGTAATGTGTTTTTCTTTGTTTGTGTATATTACAGAGCGTTGCCGTTTGTTAGTGTTATGTGTCACATGCGTTAATAAAACAAATACATGCATATACAGTTATGATAATATGACATTTATGGCATAGTGCATGTAAACACACAGTCCTCGTTTCATTTGTGACATCAGCTGGGGGTTTGGCCGGCAGGTTCTCCGTTGTGACAATTTCTTTAGCCAGCTAAATTATTTTGTTATTAAATAGGCAAATAGGCCTATGAATCATATTTACAGAAATGTACATATTTGTGATTGTCAGGGAAAGATTGTGAACATGACAATATTATCAAAGCTGTAGGTGCAGTTCTAGTTTTAGAACCAGCTAAATTGTTTTGTTATTAAATAAGCTAATGGAATTAATGAACCATATTTACAGAAATGTATTCAATCTCAAATGTTTATACAGGTGAGGATGCTTTCCCCTGATCTAAGCACTAACCGTAACTCTCCAAGTTTAGCCAATACGCAATATATGGACTATCCACTGCAGCAGCAGCAGTATGTTGGAAGCAATCCTGTTGCTGGTACAGCTTCACAGTCACAGCAACATCAACAGCAGCAGGGTCAAGTTGGTGGATCGGGGTCAATGTCTTCAGAGCAGGATATTATCTCCCCTACTGCCCAGGTAATGTACTTGTCACAGAGATGTGTATTTCAACTGTCTCTTAGAAACGTTTACAATTATTTATCGCCTGTTGTTATCAACACCTTGAGTATATTATCGTCATCATCACAGCTAATTCTTCCTTTTTCCTAACAGATATGCAAATTGTTCTTGGGAAACCGTCGTAGTTGGTTATGTTTACTGCTTCATGCAGATTACATCACATTGATTTCCAGTCCACTAT
The DNA here is from genome assembly GCA_014155875.1 of Cepaea nemoralis. NCBI lineage: Eukaryota > Metazoa > Mollusca > Gastropoda > Stylommatophora > Helicidae > Cepaea > Cepaea nemoralis. Next base: position 188,809 of record JACEFZ010004435.1, read on the forward strand.
GGCGGATAAGTTGATGAGCATTATGGCGTGCCCTTTGCCATGAAGTTGGAACCGCGACTAACGTACGTCACCTTTCATGGAAACAAAAAACAAACAAATTTTGAGATCCTAAGAAAGCTGGCAATAGCAACCTGGCTGATTTAAAGAAGATATAAAAAAGGGACATTAAATATTTTGGCCATTTTAATAAAGTATTTGTTTGTTGTAAATTATGGTATCACGAAAATTGATGGGGAAAGAGCAAAGGGAAGAGATAAATACCTGGATGGCTTGGCCACATGGCTTCATTCTTGATTGTCTGTCTCATAAACTCATGCATATTCTCTGCTCTTGATTATCTGTCTCATAAAACTCATGCATATTCTCTACTCTTATTGCCTGTCATAAAACTAATGCATATTCTCTACTCTTACTGTCTGTCATAAAACTAATGCATATTCTCTGCTCTTACTGTCTGTCATAAAACTCATGCATATTCTCTACTCTTACTGTCTGTCATAAAACTAATGCATATTCTCTACTCTTACTGTCTGTCATAAAACTAATGCATATTCTCTGCTCTTACTGTCTGTCATAAAACTCATGCATATTCTCTGCTCTTATTGTCTGTCATAAAACTAATGCATATTCTCTACTCTTATTGTCTGTCATAAAACTAATGCATATTCTCTGCTCTTACTGTCTGTCATAAAACTAATGCATATTCTCTACTCTTACTGTCTGTCATAAAACTAATGCATATTCTCTGCTCTTACTGTCTGTCATAAAACTCATGCATATTCTCTACTCTTACTGTCTGTCATAAAACTAATGCATATTCTCTACTCTTACTGTCTGTCATAAAACTAATGCATATTCTCTGCTCTTACTGTCTGTCATAAAACTCATGCATATTCTCTGCTCTTATTGTCTGTCATAAAACTAATGCATATTCTCTGCTCTTACTGTCTGTCATAAAACTAATGCATATTCTCTACTCTTACTGCCTGTCATAAAACTCATGCATATTCTCTGCTCTTACTGTCTGTCATAAAACTAATGCATATTCTCTACTCTTACTGCCTGTCATAAAACTCATGCATATTCTCTGCTCTTACTGTCTGTCATAAAACTAATGCATATTCTCTACTCTTATTGTCTGTCATAAAACTCATGCATATTCTCTGATCTCAGGCCAAACAGAAACACAAGCCCCCACCTTTGAATGTGCCAGCCCACGTGTTACAGCCTCCCAGTGCAACAACATCCCCAACAGTTGCCAGCAGCCCACGTAAAGGAATCATTAAGAAGTCAAAAGATGATGGAATGGACAGGTGAGTCCTACAGGTGTTGTTGTTGTTGTCAGAGTCCTAACTATTTGCTCCTTCTAGCTCACTGGACTTGGACAGGCAAATTACAACATCTACGACACATATACTAATAACACATGAATGCAATCGGAAACTCGCAGGAGCTATCTCCTGAACAACATTTATTACAATATATATTACAGGCTAACAACATGGTCGCACTTCACGCTCAAACAATCGTTCAACACCAGCAGCCACGCGCTAGCTCACATGGGCGATATTTACACTGTCGCCCGTATGACCATTCGCAATCACAGCCTCACATCATCCCGCACATATCACAGTTAGTACATTCCTCGAATATCAATACACAACGTTCATCTCCATCTATCCGTCACAAACACTATCGTTCTATCGTTCTCTAGATCTCCACACGTCCGTCTCTATTCGCTGTCTCACACACACTGCCTCCGTTCTCCTTGACCTTCCCACATCACGTGGGTCTATCCACGGACTTCTTGCCTGACCATCCGTTCGCCAAGCCGTGGTGTCTCCTACTGCCCTTGACCTCAGCCATGCTTACACTGACTCTCGCTTACATACCGGCACTTACACTATTACTTACATATAAGCCCCTGACACTCTCCCCCCGCACAAACAATGTGGCACTTTCCTTTAGAAATGTGACACATTCTGTTGTTGTTCTTATTACCTCTTTGTAACCTTGTCAGGTGATTGTATGATCATAAGTATACGCTTTTTCCCTCGAGATTAAATTTACTTATTCTTCTCTCTTTTGCAGTATTGAGGTTTCTCTCAAGGTTTTGTCGTGGTCTGGCAAATGTTCTGGTTGGGTCTACTTGTCATACCTCGTTATATTATTCACTCCCCACTCCGTGACATTACATTCTGTTCATGTTTCTCAATCGATTTACTGTGCATTATCATCTCATAGTTATTGTGGCTATGCTGGTTTAAGGATTCTCCATTGATTCACGCCTCGTCTAAGGCTACAACTTCCTCTTACAGCATTCTTAAATTTTCTCTCTATTCAGACGTGGTCCCCCTCGTCTCTATTTAATGCACCCTAATCGATTCTTTATGAGCACGCTATGTCAATGTTGTGGTCATGGTTCGAATATACTTCATGTATATAATAGTCCCCCTTACCTCTTTTATGTCAGACCTTGACTTGTTTCCCTTTTTGGGTGCACCTCGTTTACCGGTTATGGAAGTTGTTAATAATCTCTTTTGGTTGCATCACCCTGTTGGTATGTTCCTTCTTGTTACAATATTATTATGTTAATTTTGTACCACTATTGCTAAGCGTCATTCGTCGGGCTATCCACCATACGCGAAAGCAAGTTTGGTACCACTCGCGTATTGGGATCGCCAGGCGTTGATTCTCAGCATTACAACCTATACTTTTCGCCACTATACTTACGCTCATATGTACATATCACATTATAACAATACAAAGTATTATAATAATAAAATTAGACATTGGATGTCCTGCAGTTAATACATATACAATAAAATGTTCATCGTGGCTGCCTTTATACACGTATAGGATACTGTTCTTGTCCTGTGAAAGTTATGCACACGTAATTAAATCACTCGTGTTCAATGTTCATTGCGGTGCTGGAATGTTTGGCATTTCTTCTTTCTGAACCGATTATTGACGTCTTCTGTATATCATGATATTGTCTTTCCTTCTGTATAGTGATTAAGACTTTTCACCAAGTTTGGACAATTTGTAAGTCCGTTCTGTAAAATTGCTGGAATTCACACATATAAAATACGAATTAATGTTTTAAGTTCGGTGGCCTTAATTATGAGTGTGGCCATGGTGCGTCTGTCTGTGACTGTCTTTGCCATAGTTTGTAGGTTGGCATCTGGTTCATTAAACTGTTCACTGGAAATGAGTGTCTGTACTTGTGAAGTTACTGTCGTAGTTAGTCGATTTCAAAAGGTGGATTCTGTAGATACTCGTTTGAAACAAAGTCAATATGGGTATATCTTACTGTTTGATACCTGAAATCACATGTTGAGTCTTACTGTTCTGTTGGTGACACTTTTCACGTTGAAGGAACTTTTATGTTGGTCTATACAATGGAGTGTGCTAGTATCATAGCGCTGGAGTCGTACAGCAGACAAGGCAACTCTGGAGTTACTCGATCTACAGATATAAAGTGGGTTACGGTTAAAATTAATTTCCCGATGGGTGGGGATTTTCAAATTTCATGTTGAGATCATTTTGAGTGCTATCTCCAAACCTGCACTCGTACATGTGTGTATACATCCAATAGTTCAAATAATAATAATAATACACCATGTATAGTTTTGAACTGTAATCGTGCATGTTTGTACATTTTTCTGCAATTTGTGTATATTTTACAAAATATGTAGGGTACTTTGTTGCTGATTTTTGTCAGTAATTCCACCGACTGATGATTTACATTGTTCAGCATAAGTATGTGTCTGAGTTGATTTGACATAGTGTTTATCAGTGGTAACAACAAACTTTGGTTCACCAGTACTGATGTAAGTATCAGAGTTAGCTGGCCTGTCATGAGTAATATCATCTGTGTTGCGTCATGATGATGTGTGAATAAAACTGTTAGTGAAGTCATTTGTTTTGTATTTACAATGAGTAGTGCGAGTAGAACCATCCATTGTGTGCACTTGGGCATGTGTGTAGTTAACAGGAGGTATAGCATGTACCATGATGTTTTGTGATCTTTTCTTGCCCTTGTGAAATGCTTGTTATCTGTACCTTCTTTTCTTTGATGATACACACCAGTTTCTGTTTTTTCTTGTTGTGAGATGGTAATCAAGTTGGTATGGTGTGGTACCTTGGTCTGTTCATCATGTTGCTGTATGATGAGTGGTGTAGTTAAGGCAGTGTTTGTTGTGGTGTTAACTTTCTGCCATGTCTGGGTTGTGGACTCTGTGTGGTCTGTTACATTTAATACATTTCCAATTAATAAATCGCAGCATGGATTGTCTAATAAAGCACAAGTTACTCTGCCTGATAGGAAAGGCGATTTTATATTGGCCCATGCCATAGGATATTTCTCTACTGTCCCTGAAACAGTTCTGCAATAGATGTACTCATCTAGGTAGTCTTTAGGATCAGCTAGGGTCTTCCGAAGACCGATAAGACAGGACCCTGTGTCGCGTACACATGTGCATACTGTGTCATTAATGTATCCCTCATGGAATGTTAGTTTTCCTACCGACAGTCTGGAGGTTTTGTTCATTTCCTCACTTTCTTGTTGAGTATTACCCTCTTTTACTAAGGAATGAGGCTGAGTGATGTTAACAACATTATTGAAATATGGTACAAAGTCTGTGGGTAAAACTCAGTCTGTTCTGAATTTGCAGTGTTTGGTCTTGTTTTCGTTTCTGTGATGTTTACTTTTTCTAAGTTCTTTGCTGAACTGTCTGTTGTAATGTTTATGGCTGCATTTGCTTTTGCTTTCTGTATTCTTTTTACTCCTTCACATTCGAAACGTCTGTGGCCATACGCGAGGCAAAAATGACATTTGATTCTATATTTCCTTTGATTTACCTTCCCCAGTTTTTGTGCTATAATAGTATTCAGGTATTCTTGATAAGTGGGATTTTTATCGCATATTCCATTTTCTGTATGTGGAGTGTTACAATGTTTGCACAGTACTGGTTTTGTTTTCTGTGGTTTGTTTTGACAATCTGTGGCTGCAGATGCCGTTGCTTTCACAGTACTCTTCTGTTGAGTGTTCTTAACCAGGTTCATACTTTGGTTGTAATATTCGCGGCATTTTTCTAGTAAATTTTTGATAGGCTCTTTGTTATGTGCTTCTAAATATTTTGCGCATTCGGCTGGGAGTGTTGCTTTTAGTTTTTCCACTAACAAGAAATTTATTGCTTCTTGATTGTTGTCTGTATATTTAATTTCAAATGTTAGCTTTATGAGAAATTCTTCTATTTCCCTTATATACTGGGTGAATGACTTGTCTGTGGCTGGTTTCAAATTTTGTACCTCTACTTTTAGAGTCTCGAAAGAGGTTAGATAGTGTTTTAATATTTTTGTCTTATAATATTCATAGTCTGTACTTGAAAAATCTGGTATGATCTCCGATAGTTTTCTACCTTTTATTGGTACGTGTCCCGTGTACCATAAATTCCAATACTCTTTTGGGATTTTGTAGTCTTGCATTTTCTTTTCAAATTTCTGTGTCAAATCACGTATTAGGTCATGTTTTCTATTACAATTTGCTTTGTCTTGTGCCCGTGTACTGTGAAAAAAAATCCGTCAACTTTTTGTACTGATTTGTGCCCCAGAAATATGATTGATTTTCATCATCCGACATCATTTTCTGTTAATTAATATTTAACTACCCCAATGATGATTTATATACAAGCAAATCAAAGAATGCAGATTTGGGTACTTAGCAATCAAAATTAATCAACTTATCTTTATCTGCTGTCCACTCGAACGCTTGATGTACAGGAACGTGATTCTCGTGCTGGTTACCGTTGACCTGTTCTGGTTACGTCGGTCGCTTTGTAGAATTGAAACCTGCTGTGGAAAGAAATGATGTTATTTTCGTTCTGATTCTATTAACAAATCTCCGATTTACAACTTTTTACAAAATTATGCAATTGATCTTCTTCTTTACATAAGTAGCATTCTTTTATGCGTTTTACATGGGAATGTGGTTCATGTGTACTTCTGACACCATTATACCTGTCAGAGTCCTAACTATTTGCTCCTTCTAGCTCACTGGACTTGGACAGGCAAATTACAACAACTACGACACATATACTAATAACACATGAATGCAATCGGAAACTCGCAGGAGCTATCTCCTGAACAACATTTATTACAATATATATTACAGGCTAACAACATGGTCGCACTTCACGCTCAGACAATCGTTCAACACCAGCAGCCACGCGCTAGCTCACATGGGCGATATTTACACTGTCGCCCGTATGACCATTCGCAATCACAGCCTCACATCATCCCGCACATATCACAGTTAGTACATTCCTCGAATATCAATACACAACGTTCATCTCCATCTATCCATCACAAACACTATCGTTCTATCGTTCTCTAGATCTCCACACGTCCGTCTCTATTCGCTGTCTCACACACACTGCCTCCGTTCTCCTTGACCTTCCCACATCACGTGGGTCTATCCACGGACTTCTTGCCTGACCATCCGTTCGCCAAGCCGTGGTGTCTCCTACTGCCCTTGACCTCAGCCATGCTTACACTGACTCTCGCTTACATACCGGCACTTACACTATTACTTACATATAAGCCCCTGACAGTTGTTTTCTGTGAGCTGGGGGGAGGTAGTGGCCAGACACCTGTAACCCACACTTCATGAAATCATCTTTAATTTATTTACATACTTCACAAAATCACCTGTAACCAACAATTCAGGAAATCATCTTTAACCAACACTGCATGAAATCACCTGCAACCAACACTGCATGAAATTACATGTAACCAACACTCTGTAACCCACACTTCATGAAATCATCTTTAATTTATTTACATACTTCACAAAATCACCTGTAACCAACAATTCAGGAAATCATCTTTAACCAACACTGCATGAAATCACCTGCAACCAACACTGCATGAAATCATCTGTAACCCACACTTCATGGAAATATCTTTAATTTATTTACATACTTCACAAAATCATCAGTAACCATCAATTTAGGAATTCATCTATAACCAACATTTTATCATTTCATCTGTAACCATTTTATTAACTCATCTGTAACTAACATTTTATGAATTCATCTGTAACAGTTTCTTGAAATTGTCTGTAACTTATTTACATACTTCATGAAATCATCTGTAACCAACACTTCATGAAATCATCTTTAACTCTTTCTGTCTCAAGAACTGTACAATGTGTGATTGGCAATACTTACATGTACCAAAAATTTGTCAAGTTTTTTTGGTACTTCTTACATTTATTCAGTGATTGTACTTCAGTGATTTACTTTTTAAGTTCAGTCAGTGGTTGTACTTCTTACATCCATTCAGTGATTTACCTCTTATGTTCAGTCGGTGATTGTGCTTCTTACATCCAGTCAATAATTGTACTTCTTACATCCATTCAGTGATTTACCTCTTATGTTCAGTCAGTGATTGTGCTTCTTACATCCAGTCAATAATTGTACTTCTTACATCCATTCAGTGATTTACCTCTTATGTTCAGTCAGTGATTGTGCTTCTTACATCCAGTCAATAATTGTACTTCTTACATCCATTCAGTGATTTACCTCTTATGTTCAGTCAGTGATTGTGCTTCTTACATCCAGTCAATAATTGTACTTCTTACATCCATTCAGTGATTTACCTCTTATGTTCAGTCAATAATTGTACTTCTTACATCCATTCAGTGATTTACCTCTTATGTTCAGTCAGAACATCCATAATAACTCTGACAAACTGTTTGTTTACACATTTATTACGTGGTGTGTATGACTGACCCCTGTGAAAGTAAAAGGTAAATCAAATAGTAAAGTACCCTTCTATATGCCTTAAAACTTATTGGGCACGTGGTCACTCGCTCGTTTGACGTGTTCGGGCCCTGTTCATCTGTCTGTCTATCTGTTAGTTAATTGGGGCCATTATAGTGTTTCTTTTCTGCTGGTGGAAATAGAGCTGCGTGTTTCGCTTCCTGGTTTCTAGGCATTTCTTGCTTGATGTTGATTTATTGATTTTTGCTGTACTCTTGTCTGGTCAGGTTCGCACACATGTAGGGCCTGGTGGTGTTAGGCTCTTTCCTTACACCCCCTCCTCCCCCATAGTGTTCTTTCATCAGGAAATGATTCATCGGTAGTTGAACCATTGGTGGCTCCATCTATCTACCAGTGGTGCTAGACCCATATTTTCATAGACCAATGGCTCTCAGTGAGTGGTACAGTTTGTATCTTGGTGGTACAGTTAGTATCTGGGTGGTACAGGTAGTATCTGGGTGGTACAGTTAGTATCACGGTGGCTGCCTTTACATTTTGTGTGATATTCACTGGCACAGGAATGGAGCATAATGGGGACGACTCGTTGCCGTGAAGTTAGAACCTCGACTAACTAACTAACAATTCTTGGTACCCATTTTAGTCTAGTCAACCTGGCAGTTGTAAAAGTCTGCCTCAATGCGATTCTGAACCCAATGACCACTGGACTGACTGGCAAACATGTAGCCACTACTTTTTTTTTTCCAGCACTCTCGCTTTTGAACTCAAGCATAGTCCATACACATTACTTCTATTAGCACTGGACAGAAATTTGTATGTGGATTAACTTTCCCTATCACCAGTGTCCCTCGCCATCAGGCGAATCCACTCTGATTTAAGAAGTACTTGTAATTTACATTCCCAAGTAAAGGATGAGAAGTTGAACCTCTTACCTCAGTCATCAGCACACCGGATGTTTAAGAACGTGCAATCTTACCCATTCAGCCATGCTGACCTCCTAGCCACTATCCTCCTACCGCTCCCAAGAAAGTAATAAGGGTTGTGAATTTGCTGTCATTATTCTTTCAGTCCCTGATAATGTCATTCTAGTTTACAACATCCTTTGTTTTAGATCCAGATCTACATGTAGAAGCTTCATGTGGCTTTTTTGTTTTGTCCAGGGTGTTGGAACAAGTGGAGTTTGAGAAGCATTTCCAATCCTTACCCAAGTTCAACCCAGAAGAGACAGTATCAACAACGCCTGTAGCCCAGTCTCCACGAGGGATTATCAATGTCTACAAACAGAAGAATAAAACTTCAAACCTGGGTATGTACTTCTGTGTCCGCAGGTTGTATTTTTCCAGTCTGTGATAGTCTTTTAGCGGGCATGTTGGTGTAATGGTAGGACATTATGAAGGTTCAGCGCCAGCTCTCATGATTTGTTGCTAGAGGTGAAGACTGTGTAGTTTAGTTTAGTCGACAGATCAACATTATGGCACACGGGTGTAACCCATAAATGCTTTGTTCTACTCCTAACTCAAGCCTGAGTCCAGAGAAACTCAGCTCAGTGCACGAACTCCGTATCACCAGTGAGGATCCTGAAATACCTTGGGTAGATTTTTAACTCAAATTTTTGCCCGGGCAGCGCCGTTAGTCTACTCTTTTTCGATTTCCAACTGCCAAGGGATTTTATTTTTACATGCACAACAATACACATGGGCGTTCGATGTCACTACCCAGAGACCAGGGGAAATTTTTTTTACTAAAAGTCCACGTAAAAAAATCCCAACCTGGGACCTCCAGCACTCGAAGCGGACACCATACCTCGAGACCACTCAGCAGTGCAGTGATGTCAGCTCTTAGCTCAACTCAATTTAACATCCCTGCCAGCCTATTCAGCCTGTTCATTCTCCCGCACTCCCGCATGGCCAGGACAAAAAATCCATACAATTCTCAGTCTGTGACCTCTGAAGCAAGGTGAGCATTCCACACAAAACATTCCTTTCTCCACTTTACTAAGCATACTCCTTGAGTCCGTGACAAAGACAACGTGTGTTGCAGTGGTCTTCTCTAACCAGATGATGGGAGCATGTGAATAATGCAGAAGCACAGACAGACTATCATGGTCTAGAGAGAATGCAGCAGCAAAGGGTGGTCAGAGGATCTGGTCGACAGTCGTCACTCAGAGGTAAAGCCAGATGGACATATAATCAGATTGCAATGGGCACCATTGTATTGGAACTCTTCGCTGGCTTTTGAAGAGGACTGAGCTCTTATGGGAGTGCCCGAGTGCAGTGATGTCGGTTCTTGACTTAACTATAAAATACTCGCATATTCTTTGCAGATTAGAGAGACTAAAATTGTATGATAGCATTAACAATGTGGATTCAGGAAGACAATGGACTTTCACAATTGCCTTTTAATTCAGTTTGAGTTTCCAGATTATGCTGAGTTAAACTCATGGCTTCTCTCCAACACCACCCCCCCCCCTCCCCCAATTTCCCAGAATTCTTTTTCTACCATGAAATTCTAAACTGCCTTTTCTGAGATTTTACCCATGTTCCTGGTCCACTAAGATCAAGGTTATTCCACACTTGTTAGTTAGTTAGTTAGTTAGTCGCGGTTTCAACTTCACGGCAATGGGTCGTCCCCATTATGCTCTGTTCTTGTTACAGTGAATATCACACAAAATTCTCATCACTGCCCAATGTGAAAAGTGGAACAGACAGGAGTCTTGGCAAGCTAACAGCACGCATAGGAACACTGCATAATGCCACCGCCAGAATACCAACAGAAAAGTCTTCCACGAAAAATACAGTTCATCGTCGATGGAATCGGCAGTCACTAGAAAGACTTCACTGACCCAGGGTTTTATCCCACATGGCTCGGTCTCTTTCCGCAGGGCGACCCACCGAAAGCGCCACACAAAGCATGAACTCCATAGCTCCAGCAACAACTCCCAGGAGTCTCCTGAAAAATGCACTTGTGAACTGAAAAGGCAAACCAGTCAATTCAGCAACAGTCGGCCGCCATTGTTCCGAACATGCAGTTCACACTATACATATGATCCCAACGAGCCCTGACTACATCTGCCTTGTAGTGTGCATTATCATTACCATTTATGTCTGACATAAACCACACGGAATGACACTATCCAGTGCCGCCTACCAGGCGCTGGAACGCAAATTATTCCTCCCCACGACATTTGACGATAGAAGTGGAAGATGATGATGATGATAAACTAGTGTAAAATTTAAAAAGATTAATAAGTTTAGTTTTTGTTATCTGGGCTTACCAGGATTTTTGTTTAAATCTATGTGTTTGTTTTTGTCTTCAATAGCCAAAGAAGGACAGGATGGTGACAGCAACAAGCTTTCAAGTGAGTCCGAGGCAGCAACACCAACTCCCAAGACACCAAAGAGTGGACGCCTGGACGATCGTCGCTTCTTTGGAGAGAACTTTAATCTTGACCTTGCCAGTACAAGTGTGCAGAATGTCAAAGTGTTTGGTAAATTGCTGATTAATGTTGGATAGTGGATGTTTTGTTTGTGATACGTTGATTCAACATTGTTGGTTGATAGTGTGCTTGCAATATTTGTGTCTCCATTTTGGTTGATATTGTGTTTAATGCATGTGTATCTCTATTGTTGGTTGATATTGTGTTTGTAATATACGAAGGTGAGTCAATAAGTAAGTCACACAGTTCTGTGGGCTGGCAGGTAAATGTAGTTGGTGTTTTCTACAGGTGTCATTAGGTGACAGCAACATCGAACTGTATATTTCTGTTTGTCAGGTGGCGCTAGGTGTCTCGTGCACATGCGCAGCGCATATACAAAATGGCGACTGTACTACGGAGTGTACAACCAAAGAGCAACATGCTGTTGTGTGATTTTTGTGGGCAAAAGGACTGCCTGCAAAGGACATTCATAAGGAAATGCTTCCTGTTTATGCTGACAAATGTTTGTCTCGTAAAGCGGTGCATAGCTGGGTAGAAAAATTTTCTCAAGGATGCTCTAAAATTGTTGATGAAATCTGATCTGGTCGTCCTGTTGAGATTATCAACAGAAGCATCTGTGCAGCGGGTGGAGGAGATTATTAGAGTTGACAGGCGAGTAATGATAGACTCTGTAACATCTGCAATAGGGTGCTCACTTGTTTCAGCATAATGCATGATCGATTGAAATTTAAGAAAGTGTGCTCAAGGTGGGTACCCAGACAATTGAAGGAGAAACACAAAATGAACCGATTTGGCCTGTCCTTGCATCATCTCTATCGATATGAAGTTGAAGGAGAAGACATGCTGAACAGGATTGTTACTGGGGATGAATCGTGGGTACATCACTACTAGCCTGAATCCAAGCATGCTTCAATGCAATGGAAACATCCTTCTTCACCTTGTGTCCAAAAATTCAAGGTTACGCCATCAGCAGGGAAGGTTATGCTGACAGTGTTCTGGGATTGTCAATGATCGCTTTTAACCAATTTCAAGAAGAAAGGTGACAATGTGAATTCTGAATCGCACTGTGAAGTTCTATCATGATGCAATTCAAAGAAAACGTCCAGGACTGCTGACTAGAGGAGTGTTGCTTCTTCATGACAATGCCAGACCACATACGGCTCAATTAACTCAGGAGAAAATTAACCAACTAAGATGGGAAGTTCTGGAACATCCACCTTACAGCCCCAACTTAGCCCCTAGTGATTTCCACCTGTTTGGTCCACTGAAAATCCGCCTTGGCGGGAGACATTTCGCGAATGACGCCGAAGTTGAATGTGAAGTGAAAATGTGATTTAGAAAACACAGCATGCAGTTCTATGAAGCCGGTTTGGGAAGACTGATAAAATGATGGGATAAGTGCATCAATGTTGGTGGAAATTATGTAGAGAAATAAAGGGTCAATGTATGTATAAAACTAACTGGTTTCAAGTTGTTATCATATTTAGTTATTTTTCTACAGCCATTTGTGACTTACTTATTGGCTTCCCCTCATATGTATCTCCATTGTTAGTGATATTGTGTTTGTAATATGTGTATCTCCATTGTTGGTTGATATTATGTTTGTAATATGTGTATCTCCATTGTTGATTGATATTATGTTTGTAATATGTGTATTTACATTGTTGGTTGATATTGTGTGTGTAATATGTGTATCTACATTGTTGGTTGATATTATAGTTTGTAATATGTGTATCTCCATTGTTGGTTGATATTATGTTTGTAATATGTGTATCTCCATTGTTGGTTGATATTGTGTTTTTAATATGTGTATCTCCATTGTTGGTTGATATTATGTTTGTAATATGTGTATCTCCATTGTTGGTTGATATTGTGTTTGTATTATGTGTATCTCCATTGTTGATTGATATTATGTTTGTATTATGTGTATCTCCATTGTTGGTTGATATTATCTTTGTAATACGTTATCTCCATTGTTGGTTGATATTGTGTTTGTAATATGTGTATCTCCATTGTTGGTTGATATTATGTTTGTAATATGTGTATCTCCATTGTTGGTTGATATTATGTTTGTAATATGTGTATCTCCATTGTTGGTTGATATTATCTTTGTAGTACATTATCTCCATTGTTGATTGATATTGTGTTTGTAATATGTGTATCTCCATTGTTGGTTGATATTATCTTTGTAGTACATTAACTCCATTGTTGATTGATATTGTGTTTGTAATATGTGTATCTCCATTGTTGGTTGATATTGTGTTTGTAATATTTGTATCTCCATTATATGCTAATGTTGTATTTCTTATATGTTATCTCCATTGTTAGTTGATATTGTATTTGTAATATATGTCTCTTGCACCTGAGGAATTAAGACCGCCTGGCTAGTGCAGTCGCCTCGAACTGTGCAGGTTAGGGTTTTCTTTTTGCCCCTGACAGATTAAACTACCCACACTTTACCAAGGATCGAACATGAGTCATCCAAACGGGAGCTCAGCATTCTAGCCACTCGGCCAGTCGCTCTTCAACCCTAACACTAATTTTTAAAATACTATTAACATGGCTCAGAGTTTTCTCGGTACCTAGCTTTGCTTGTATTTGCCAGACAAACATTGTTTGTGTCCTCAGTATTCAAATTCACAATGGGAAAACATTGTTTGTGTCTTCAGTATTCAAATTCATCATGGGAAAACATTGTTTGTGTCTTCAGTATTCAAATTCATCATGGGAAAACATTGTGTCTTCAGTATTCAAATTCATCATGGGAAAACATTGTTTGTGTCTTCAGTATTCAAATTCACAATGGAAAAACATGTTGTGTCTTCAGTATTCACATTCACAATGGGAAAACATGTTGTATCTTCAGTATTCACATTCACAATGGGAAAACATGTATCTTCAGTATTCACATTCACAATGGGGAAACATGTTGTATCTTCAGTATTCACATTCACAATGGGAAAACATTATCTCCAGTTACTAAACAAATGTTCCCTGTCCTTTGCAGGACATTGCAATCAATCCCAACCCAAGTTGATTTTTCTAGGAAACTTTACATTCAGTAGTTTGCCATTGATTTCTGAGCGAGAAGTCAACATTTAATTCCATCCGTCCCGTGCAGGGAATGAACCCTGTACCCTGCATCAGCACTCCGAAAGTCTAAAACCTCTCTTATCCTTTCGACCTTCCTGACCTATTTTGAATTACTTAGTATCAGCTGGTGTTTGTGTTTGCTGATGTTGGTTTGCAACCTCAACATCCATACTGTCATTTGCGATTATTTTTGTGTTTGCAAAGCTGACCTGCTTTTGTGTGATATTTTTTATTGCATCTTCACTGCTTTACCACAGTTAACCTCACTCCATGTTTTTATTTGCCTCAGACTTTGAAGATGTCAACTCACCCCGCACGCCTAAAACCCCAAGCTCGCCAGGTGCATTCTCTAATCGACGTATTCTGGACCAGAGACGCCAGCTGGTCATGCAGTTGTTTCAGGATCATGGACTTTACCCCTCAAGTAATGTCATCATTTAGTCTGTGTGTGTTTTTTTTAAACAAATACTTTAAGAGCAGCGCTATTGGTGTAGTGGTTAGAACAACATGCTGACAGTGGCATGAGCGTGGTCAAATGAGGGTTTGTTGCCAGCTCTCTGTGGCCAGCTCTACAGGAGGGAAAGACTGGGCACCTCATGAACTCAGGTCAACAAGACGTGATGGTTCTAACACTTCACATACAGCTCTCTATGTTTGCTACAGGAGGGAAAGACTGGACACCTCATGAACTCGGTCCTACAAGATGTGATGATCATAACACTTCACATACAGCTCTCAGTGTTTGCTACAGGAGGGAAAGACTGGACACCTCATGAACTCTGACCTACAAGATGTGATGATTCTAACACTTCACATACAGCTCTCTGTGTTTGCTACAGGAGGGAAAGACTGGACACCTCATGAACTCTGACCTACAAGATGTGATGATCATAACACTTCACATACAGCTCTCTAGTGTTTGCTACAGGAGGGAAAGACGTGATGGTTCTAACACTTCACATACAGCTCTCTGTGTTTGCTACAGGAGGGAAAGACGTGATGGTTCTAACACTTCACATACAGCTCTCTGTGTTTGCTACAGGAGGGAAAGACTGGACACCTCATGAACTCTGACCTGCAAGATGTGATGATTCTAACACATACCCTACTACTACTAACAACTAGGGTTAGAATTAAATTGTAAGATTATGGTCGTCACTAGGAAGAAGGAAATACCACAATGTAATATACAAGTAAATAGGAATATTCTTTAACAAGTGAATCAGTACAATTATCTCGGAACAGTCATAACATCTGATGGCACATGTCTTGAAGAGATTAGTACAAGAATCGCCATGGCAAAGGATGCCATTTGCAAGTGTGAAATGTGGAGAAAGAGCAGTCAAGCTGAATATCATCTGATGGCTGTGGAAATGTGGTTTCCGAGGAAAATGCAAAGAATACCATGGACAGCTAGAAAAACCAATGACCAAGTCCTACAAGATACAAATGAAAGCCGTAAACCGATTAGAGAAATTAGATGTAGACAGTCACAATTCTTTGGTCACGTTATAAGAAGAAATAAATTGGAGAACTTGGTGACAACTCGCAAGATCGAGGGAAGAGAACAAGGGGTAGACAGAAAAGTAAATACTTGGATGGCTTGGCCACATTCATTGTATGGTTAAGACAAAAGCACTGAGCTGATCCACGACTCTGGTGATTGAGTGAGATGGTAAAACATGACCGCCCACGCTTACCAGCATGGCACATGATGATGATGATGATGATAGTGCACACTTATCCATAGCAGGGTCTTCCTATGGGACTTTGTCTGTTGTTATACTTTAAGCTTGGTTTATATAAAGGATGTAAAACTTCAAGTAAAGGACCTTATTGCATGCCTAGGGGCATATTTGATATTTTAAAAATTGACTTGAGGTCCCATGTTGACCCAGCCTTATATCAGTACCAGGAGATGGCTTGGACAGTAAAGGCAACCAGTGTGTTGTTGTTTGTCCGTCAAGAATGATGATGACCATTCACTTCATCCAGTGGGGTTGAAAGTATGGAGCCGTGAGTTCTAAGATGGCTGATAAGGCCTATTTTGGTTCAAAATGTTCTTTGACAATGTGAGCAAAGAATGCTTGATGTTCCAGGAGGAGGATCTCCTACAGTGGTTTTTCTGTCCAGCCTTTTCTTCACAGCTCTTGCAGTCCTGGTTGCTTCAAAAGTGACTGCACGCTTGCGTGTTGATATATGCCACAAATTTCTGTCTTTGGCAGCAGTCTCCCAAGTGTCATGATGAATTCCAAAAGCTTTTATTGAGGCCTTCAGAGAGACTTTAAAGCGTTTCCTCTGGCCGCCTTGGGAGCGTTTACCATAACACAGCTTGCTGTAAAAAATTTGTTTAGGGAACCTATGATATGGCTGAAGAGTCAAGTGATCAGCCCCGCGAATCTGATTCTTCAGTAGCAGAGTGTGGATACTGGGCATGGAGACTGTTTCAAATGTGATACCACATCACCCACTGAGTGCCATTGGTTAGGAGTGCAAAAGGTTCCTTTACTTATTCTACTTATATTTGAATTGACGTAGCAAAGATTCTGTCCCCACCCCTCATGTAACAACCCTCTCCTCTTTGCTGTATCTTCTCCATCAACTCATCCCTAAATTTCGCCCCTATTCCTCGACCTGTAGTTTGTGAAAACTATCACTAACAATAAAAAAAACTATGTCCCTCTCTTTCATGGTGATGTAGGTCAGGCAACAATGGCGTTTCAGAACAAGTACTCTGAAATATTCCCCAACAAGACCTGCTTGCAACTGAAGATTCGGGAAGTCCGCCAGAAGATGATGGCTGTGGCACAGGTAGGTTGCCATGATGTAAACCCTCCTTCTGTTCCATTTGTCTGTTTCATGAACCTAGGTTTTGTGTTTATTACTTTAAGTCTTCTATATTTATCTGTTTCATGAATCCAGGTTTTGTGTTTATTTAACTCTTCTATATTTTATCTAATTCATGAACTTAGGCTTTGTGTTTATTACTTTAACTCTTCTATATTTTATCTGTTTCATAAACCCAGGCATTGTGTTTGCTACTTTAAGCCTTCTGTATTTTATCTGTTTCATGAACCTAGGTTTTGTGTTTACTAATTTAACTCTTCTATATTTTACCTGTTTCATGAATCCAGGTTTTGTGTTTATTACTTTAACTCTTGTATATTTTAGCTAGCTATTTCATTAACCTAGGCTTTGTGTTTTTTACTGTAGATATTTCTGTGTTCTAGCTATGTTTCTTAACTTATTCATCTTATTTATTACTGCAATTCCTTCTACATTCTGAATTTTTATTTCACCAACTCAGTCGTTACATTTATTACTGTAATTCATTCTATATTTTGTTTGACTAACTCATTTGTAACGTTTATTACTGTAATTCTTTGTATATTTCTGTTTCACTAAATCTTTCGCACAGTTGTTACTGAAATAACTTCTACATTTGAACTATTTGTTTCACTAGCTCAATTATCATATTTATTATGGTACATCCTCTGTCTCAGCCCTCTAACAACTGTCTCAGAAAGAGACTCGTATTTTTAACCCTTTGTATCCTGAATTATTTTATCTATAACTTTGTAACCATTTTATTTTTCTAAATGGTATATTTTAATACATATACAACTAAGATATGAGTCTGGGAAAAAAAAAAAAATTTTAACAATAATATTTTACAATTTGTTTTTTGGGACTTTAAAGTACCAACAGGAACCAACACATAATTTTTTTTTTTTTTTATTATGGTACATCCTCTGTCTCAGCCCTCTAACAACTGTCTCAGAAAGAGACTCGTATTTTTAAACCCTTCCTTTCTAAAATGACTGTTTAGAGTTTTTGTCGTCGATGTGTGTTTCTTGCTTACAAAGGAACCAAGGTGACGTGCTATTTTAAAAGGTGTGAGTAGGTGAGAGAGAGGGTGAGTTAGTTATGACGAGGATAGGGTATGAAATGTGAAAAATGAGGTAGAAGACTAGATAAAGGAAACATAGTTTATGGGAGAAAACAGCAGAATGGAGGAATAGCTTAAGGAAAAAATTGACATAATAGACAAAAAGTCTATGTTTGATTGTTGAATTAAAGCTAGCCACTCTGCCCAAAGCATGCCTGTCTTCACCTTTCACATTTTAGTTTGTGTCCATCACATTCACAACATGTGTGTGTGCCATTTGTCCTCCAGCCAGCGGAACGCCACTGTGACATTGAAGAAAATGGGTAAGAGAAAACAGGACAAAGTAGCCAAGAAAAACCTTCAGAAAGTATAATGGGTAAGAAAGAAAACAGAATAAAGAACATTTGGTGAAAGAACATAATTGTTAATGTCACTGATTTTTTCTTTTCTTTTTTTTTCCATCTGTCCCATTCAGAGCACACCCAAAACTCCTACCACGCCCTCAGCCGCTTCCTCTTCCTCATCATCATCATCAGAAGTTCAAGATGCAGGAAGAGCATCACAGCCAACCGGGTCGTCGCCATCAAATGCCCAACTTTCAGTACAGACTACTGGTCAGCTGGGTGTTTCCTTAAGTGTGCCCATGACCACTCAAGGAGGGCAGCCGATGTTGGGCGTGGGCAGAAGATCGTCTCCACTAGCCAAATCTCCTCTTGCTTTCAACAGCGTGCAGTGACCTCTACTGGGCGTACTTTTATTGTTGAGAGCTCAGTTTTCACTTGTCGGCCACCTGTGGTATATATATATATATATACAGAGAATGACAGTTGAGATTCATGTGTGGTACAGATATTGTATAATGATTTACAGCACAAGAGACAGAAGGTTGTGGACAGACTTGATCACCAGTGCCATGTGACATGGACTGTAAGAAGTAGAATATATATACGAAATATATAAGAAGTATATATATATATATATATATATATTGAAGCTACTGGTGCAGAGCCTGTTTACATTATTAATCCAGTGGTTTTACTGTTGAACCTAATGGTGTAACCGTTTAACCAGATGGTTTAGCTGCAAATGATTCCATTTTGAAAGCTACTCCAACAAAGCCTATGTATCATGCACTCAAGTTACTGGCTTCATCCTTGAGTTTATTTCCACATTTTGTTCATTGGTTTAGTTTTGTTGTCAGTGGATCTTTCTTTCTTTGGGTATATGTAGTTGATAGTGATGCACTGGAGTTATGCAGTTGATAGTGATGTAATGAAGTTATGTAGTTGACAGTGATGCACTGGAGTTATGTAGTTGACAGTGATGCATTGGAGTTTTATGTAGTTGACAGTGATGCATTGGAGTTATGCAGTAGTCATTTTTTGTTTTAACAGTTAAGTTGAAGCATAAGTATATATATATATAAAGTTGTTACCCGTTGTTATATATATTTAGTTTAGACTGATTTTAGTTCTTGCTTTGTTTGTGTGTGCATGTTTTGCTTTTCATGCAAACATCTCTTGTCCAGCAAGTCACATTGACAATCTATACATTGCAGTTAATTCTTTTCGTGTAGGTAATCATTCTGGACCATAAAGAGAACACACTGTGCTCCATATATTTACCTGGTCTAACAGTTTCACCAGTTAATTCTTAAAGGAGGCCAGGGTTCTCCTCATTGTTAACGTAGGATTGATCTCTATATTATATACAGTAGAAGGGTTAGATCTGCCCATGTGTTTTTAAATCTATATGGTTATTTTAGCTAATATTTCAAAAGTATGACTAGAACAGAAATGAAAAACAAACTGTTGGGTACAAGGTACCAGTCCAAAAAGTATGATTAAAACAAAAATGAAACAAACTGGTTGAAGTTACCAGTCCCAAAAGTATAACTAGAACAGAAATGAAACAAAATGTTTGGTACAAGTTACCAGCCCCTAACTCTGGCTTCGTTGTTTTTTAAGTGTTAAAGGATTGGTTTACATGTTAGCAAACAACACATAGTGTTGGTATGAAGCTCGAGCAATAACATGTAGTGTTGATATAAAGCTTGTCAAGTAATGTGTAGTTTTGATGTAGTTTCATCGCATATCAAGATCAACTTGCGCAGTAAACACATCTAGAATAATTTGTTGTCTCAATGTTAAGTTTGGTAGACACAGTTATAACATCATATTCCCTCTATATTGACTTTGGTCAACACAAGAATAATAATTTGTTGTCTCAATGTTAAGTTTGGTTGACACAGTTATAACATCATATGGCCTCTATATTGACTTTGGTCAACACAAGAATAATAATTTGTTGTCTCAATGTTAAGTTTGGTTGACACAGTTATAACATCATATTCCCTCTATATTGACTTTGGTCAACACAAGAATAATAATTTGTTGTCTCAATGTTAAGTTTGGTTGACACAGTTATAACATCATATGGCCTCTATATTGACTTTGGTCAACACAAGAATAATAATTTGTTGTCTCAATGTTAAGTTTGGTTGACACAGTTATAACATCATATGGCCTCTATATTGACTTTGGTCAACACAAGAATAATAATTTGTTGTCTCAATGTTAAGTTTGGTTGACAGTTATAACTTGTGGTTGCAATATTGAGTTTGGTAAACACATGCAGAATAATTTATTGTCCTGATATTGAGTTAGGTCACCATAAGAATACTAATTTGTTGCCCCAATTGTTTATTTGGGCAACACATCAGTAATAATCTGTTGTCCTGATATCAGATATAGTTTATGAGGTAATAATGTTATGTCCTAATATTATTTTTGGTCGAGACATTGAGAATAATTTGTTCTGACATTGAGTTTGGCTGGAACAACACAACAGCTAATAAACACTTGCATGTAGCACTACATGGCACTGGGTCGGCGGGTGGACATCCACCCGGGTGCTGCTGGGTTGGCAGCAACACAGACTGTGATATCGGTGACAAGACTGACGGATCTGACTTCAGCACTGTATTCTTGGGACCAGGTTTGCTTTCCCTCTCTGACAACTGTTCTGTCAGTCAAGCTTTGAGCCACTAACTGCATTTATCTCTTTAGCTGTGTCCCAACTAGAATTGTGTTATTTTTTAAATGCTCTTTGTTTTCTATTCAAGAATGACTAACAGATTGCTGGTTATGCTTCAAAATGGACTCCTTCCAGAATACAAATGTCATTCTTTAGTGAATAGTCTCATATTCATCTCATTTTGTTCCTCTTGTACCATGTGGTGTCAAGGTGAAGCATATACAGCAGGAGAATGTTTAAAGACAGAGTAATAAATGTGGGGAAACATTCACAACACGAGTAGATAAATTGATTAAAGCTGACTACAGAATTACTGTATCTATTCCCTTTGTTATGGATTGGGAAATCCAGACTATTCAGACAATGTAATTATGTATATGTTATAGTTTGTGTTGAGAGGTCTGCATGGCCGAAAGGTTTGTTACACTTGTGTTTAAACTTCCTGTGTGTGCTGGCGGTGGGGTAGTGGGTTTTTTCCCCTATGCTGGTCAGTTGGATGTAAATGTTGACTTCTCGTTCAGAAAACAATGGCAAACTCCTGAGCATACAATTTTCTAGAAATTCAATTTAAACTTGATCGCAGTGTCCCGTAAAGGAATGCAACATTTTTTAGAATTTTTTAAAATTAAATTCACACTGAAAAGTTTTCTCTTTCTCAGGGTGTGTCCTATCAAGGGCCAGTGTTGGTTCCTCACTTCTTGATCCTCTGTAATCTATTTGCTGCCCAAGTTCCGCATTAGTGATTCTGTTATACCATGTTAGTCCTTCTATTTGGCCAGTGCGTGATATGCTGAACAGTCTTGTAAATGATTTATATACATTCATGATGGACAAAGCGTACTCTTCAAGATTTTAGCTGTAGCAAGAGTAACTTCAGAATTACTAAAGATTTATTGTCACCGTGTTTGACCGTCTTCTTGGTCTCATAACTTCTTTTGTGTTAATCATTTGCCTCAGTAACACACCTTATTTATGTGTGTGTGTGTGTGTGTTTTTTAAAGAATACCCTCTAAATTGCAAGTGATTTTTTCTTTTAGCTTTTGAAATTGTTTTTCATTGTGATTGTAGCAGTAATGTGTAAGTTGTACACATTTCTTGTATAGTAATCAACACCGCTTGTACATTTATAAATATGTTTGTAAAATAATAAATATAGTTTGTTTAAACTTAAATGTAAATTTTATAGTGCGATAAATGTGTTTGGTGAAGAGCATAAAATCTTGTGCCGCGTGCATATGATGTGTCAGGTGTGGTATGAGAAGCTGGATTTTCATGATGCCTGATGGTTTTATTTAAATGTTCGTGAAGCTGGCTTTTAGGTGATGCTGGGTGGCCGGGGTGCTGTAGAGAAATGGTAATGTACTTGAAAACATGGGTAGAATGTGTACTGTGTGGATGGACGGATTGTCCGGTTGTGGTTAGTCTGATGATGATGTGTGTGTGTCAGAGAGTGGATGTGATACAGTGATATGTGCTGTGGAAATGGGTTATAGAGACATGTGTTTTGGAATGTGTTGTGTATATGTTATAGAATGTTGTATGGAGGAGTGCTATATAGACATGCTGTATAATGTTGTGTGGAGGAGTGCTATATAGACATGCTGTATAATGTTGTGTGGTGGCATGCTATATAGATATGTTGTAGAATTTTGGCTAAAGGGACATGCTATTGAATGTTGTATGTAGGTGCGCTATAAAAATATTTCCTACTCTATAAGGACATATGCCATATAAACATAAGTTTTTGTGCACAGTGGAAGGAATTTATCCATTGTGGGTTGAAAAACTATATTTCACAGTTCATCATCATCATCAAGCGCCATGTCAGCTGGCGTAGGCGTTCATGACTCTCCACATATCTCTGTCTTTGGTTTTCTGCTGATGATATTCCTCCATGCCACTGTCTCAATCCATCCAGCATCATTTCTCTAAGTCTGCTTATTGTTAGCTTGTTAATATTAACTTGCTAATAAATTTCTTTGCCAAAGAACAAATCAAGACAAATACCGGCTATGAAAGAATCACTTGTGTCTGTGGGGAAACGTTGACAACAATCTCATGACTTGTCGTGATTCCTGGTCAAAACATATTCTCTGGGGGGCATAGTTCAAAGGCAGCTAGTGAACATACATACAGATAACAGAAAATATAAACACGACAGAAGAAACAGATAAAGGTATTGCCATGAAGTGTCGTGGAAGAGCTTGGCTGTCAGATATATTCATTGTGGCATCCCGGCTGCCCACAGATTGGGTTGTAAGTGAGAAGTTAGTGTCTAGATGATGTTTTGGTTTCCAATAGTAGGCCTCTTTCAGTCCTAAAGGAGTATAGAGTTGTGCCGCTGGGGAGGCACCTGGCAGCGCCGCTGGTGACTATAGTCCAATGCAAGAGTGACAATCTCTGCCACAGTTTCCGCATTTGTAAGACAAGGCAGGTCCCGCCAGTGGATCACTGTGGTCTGGCGGGGATGTGACAGCGTGGAGTGGCGGGGGGATCTGGCCGATGCTCGGCGCTTGGAGGAAGGGCGAGACACATATATAATCAGATTGCTACTGGTACTATTGGGGTTGGAACTCTTTGCTGGCTTCTGAGGATGGGGATGGAGCGCTTATGGGAATGCCCCAAATGCTTTGATGTCGGTTCCTAAATCAATCAATCAATCAATCAATCAATCTTATTGTCGGAGATATTTTTGTCTAAGTTATTAGTATATTGTTTACCTTTATTGATGGTACAAAATCCTACTGGGTCCCCATCTCTTTATCTAGCTCATGATTGGCTCCTGGAATTTCTCTTGTGTACGGCAATGCCCACATCCCAGGCAACAGTCCAAGCTGACTGGCTAAAAACTATATGCATGAACTCAAGGGAAATCATGATTAGCTCTTTCAAGTCCCAGATCCTGATTAACTCTTTCAAGTCACAATCAATGTGTTCTCTGTGCTGAGGTCTTCTCTGTGAATCCTAGTCATCACATAATGTGTTTCTCCTACTTCTTTCACATGTAGCCAGAGGATACTAATGCCAGTGTGTTATCGAGACCCATATGAGAAGCAAAGAATAGTAAAACTGTAACGATCCATGCGTGTCATAAGAGGTGGTCAGTAAGGGTTGGTCTGAGGCAGGCTAGCTTTTTCTGTAGAAAACTTTAGCTGCAAACTGCAGCTGGTCATGAACAAGTCTACAAAGAGCTTGCCATGAGTTAGTTGAGGGTCTATGATTCGCTGAGAGAAGAAAGGCAGAAGAAGAACATGCTGAAGACACCTGACTCCCCCATGGTGTCTTACATTGTATGTTTAGCCTGGTGTGGAAGTACTGTAATGATGATTCTTCATAGCAGTCCACCTCCTCTTGGGCATCTGCTTGCAAAGTCTTCTAGGACTAAAAGGGTTCAGGAAATATTTAAACTTTAACCCTGGTACAAAAGGGTGAGACATTGAGTGAGGCATCATCATGTGCCTTGTTGATAAGTGTGGGCAGTCAGGGTTCTCTGTGTCATGCAATCACCACAGTCTCGGGGCAGGCCTGTGCTCTTGTCCTGACCATGCCATGGGCCAAGCCATCTAGGTATTCATCTTTCTACCTTCCCCTTTCTCTTTTCTCATTAATGTTGCCAGTTTTATCATGATGTTTTCTAGTTTATTTCTTCTCGTATTGCGCCCCAAACATCTTGACTGTTTACGTTTAATTTCTCTAATGAATTTATGGTTTTCATTTAATGCTTCTAAGCTTTCTCATTTGTTTTCTGTCTTTCCATGTTGTTCTTTGCATTTTCTTCAGAAACCACATTTCCACTGCCAGTAGATGTTTCTCAGCTTGCCTGCTTCTTGTCCATGTTTCACATCCATATACCAGTGTAGGTTCAGTACAACACGTCAACACTCTTTCGCTCACTGCAGTTGACAAATTTTGTTTGAGTGAAGCAGGCAGGCCTGAAAGATCAATGGCTCTTGAAGCAAAAGGGGCAGCTGGCATGCCAGAGGCACATTGTGACAAATGGAACCATTATGGCTGGCCATCGCCTTTTTTCCTTTACAAGACATTGCTGTCACCATCTTTCAGCTGATTGTTGATTTCTTGGCAAGATTACGCTCAGTAGTTTGCCATTGCTTTCTGAGCGACCGGCTCACTTCCGACGCAGAGAGAACCGCTACCAATTCTCGCGGACGTCATGTTACGAGAGTATACGGGATTACAGAGAAAGTCGTGTAACTCTTACACCAGGGAGACCCTTAGCCTGTCTAAACCCAGTAGTTGACAATGGGGTAGAACATATGTTTAATACAGATAGGTTCAAGTGGCCTTCACTTGGCCTTGAGTGAATGAATACTGTTATGTTTAGGGACCAGCATGGCTGAGAGGTTTAAGACACTTAGTGTCATTGCTGATCATGACCTAGTGGGTTCATTTCACACCCTGGGAGGTTTGGACTTAAATTTAGCTTCCTGTTTGACTTGAGGGTGCAAATTACAAGTACCTCAGAAGTCAGAGAGGTTTTACCTGGTGTCCGGGGACACCAGTAGTAGGGAAACTAACCCTCATGCAAAAATCAGTCCTGTTTATTCAAGTGTGGTAGCAAGTGTGTAAATTACGCTGGAGCTCAATGTGAATGAGCTTGGCATTGAGTGAATGGAAACTGTTGTGCATGTAGAGTTTATAGAATGTGATACATGTTTGTTGTTTTATGGAGTTGTTATTATCAAGTCTTTCACACAGTCTTTTTTTATTCTAGCAGTTTGTAGCAGAAAGTGTTATCACTGGGCAACTGTGTTGTATGGATGTGGGGTGTTTTCTTGTTGTTTGAAATAACATAACCATTAAGAAGTAGATGATGTTGTTTTTACAAGCTATTGTCGCACTGAGGGCAATACTGGCTGCCTCTGCCTCCATGTTCTTGGCCTACAAAATGTGACAGAGCTCTCACACCACAGACCTACTGCTGGAAGTTGCTACAGGACAATTTTATAAAAAGATTGTGTTTATACCATGTCGCTAATGTCATGCCATGTCAGGTAATGTCATGTCATTTCATTTAATGTCATGCCATGTCAGGTAATGTCATGTCATTTAATGTCATGCCATGTCGGGTAATGCCATGCCATGTCATTTAATGTCATGCCATGTCAGGTAATGTCATGCCATGTCAGGTAATATCATGTGATGCAATTTAATGTCATGCCATATCAGGTAATGTCATGTCATTTAATGTCATTCCATGCCGGGTAATGTCATATAGTGTCATGTCATGCAATATCAGGTAATGTCATGTAAGGTCATGTCATGTCTGATGAGTGGCATACAGTTTTGAAAGTGATTTCACTTTGGTCTAGATTTCCAACTGGCTTACGGTCAGACCTCACATCGAGGCAAATTTTTTATAGTTCACCTGGGCTGCCAGGTTGACTCAGCTTAAAAAGCGTACCAGGAATTGTTTTGGGGAAAGTAAGGCAGCTGGCATGAAATTCACATCGCCCCTCGAGTCCCGATTAGTCTATAAATATACAGGGCCAGAACTATATGTCTTAATGTGTGGAAAAGAATCCAACCCCAAATGCGCTCCGTCCTCATTCAGCAGCCGGTGAAGAGTCATACTACTAATCGTTTCCACCACTATCTCATTGAAAGTTCCCCTGGTCTTCCCTCTCAGATTTGAGATTCTTCCAGTGCCCGTGTTGATCCCCCACAATGTCCCCCTGATCTATTGGGTAGTGAGATGGGATACATAGCTTTCTCAGATAATGGCTGAAGCAGGATGTCTCTGGTGCAAGTTGGAAATCACAAAGAGTAGGCTGTAATGTCTCCTTGGCAAAATTGTTTGGATCGAAACCCTACCTATGTGTTGTCAGAGATAGGAATACCATCTATTCATCCTGTCCTGCTAAAGTGTAATCAGAGATAGGAATACCATCTATTCAGCCTGTCCTGCTAAAGTGTAGTCAGAGATAGGAATGCCATCTATTCAGCCTGTACTTCTAAAGTGTAGTCAGAGATAGGAATACCATCTATTCAGCCTGTCATGCTAAAGTGTAGTCAGAGATAGGAATACCATCTATTCAGCCTGTGTTTCTAAAGTGTAGTAAGTCTAAGGAATTTGTAAGTTCAACATTTGTCCTCCTAAAGCACAATCATAATTAGGAATATCATGTACCATCCTCAATTTTAAAGAATAGCTTATACAGTTTGAGCGATTTGTAAATTTGAGTGACTTACAGTGCTTGTGAATTAGCATGTCTTTATATCTCCTTTAAGTGTGTAGAGGTGGGTGTATGTATTTTATTTGTTTGTACATACATAAAATACTTGGACTGATATATCAAAGTTTTCAGTGACAGAAATGTTTGACTGGCAAATACTTTGTGACAACTTTGAAATGAAAATATGTTAATAGAAAATAATGTATTTAATGTATTCTTGAATGAAAAAAATATTTGAATGAAAAGAATATTTAGCATAACTTTTAATGAACATTTTGATGAATGGAATACATAAATTTGTATGCAAATATTGATGAATGGGTAATATTTGTATTATAACTTTGCATGGAAATATTGATGTATGAAACAATCTGTAATATATCTTTGAGTTGAATTAGTCACGAATATAAAACGCATATAGCGTAAATTTTAATGGAAATGTGATGAATGCAAAACATATATAACATAACTTTTCATTAAAATGTTGATGAATGGGAAACATATGTAACATAATTTTTAATGAAAATGTTTATAAATGGGAAACACCTGTAACACAACTTTTCATGAAAATGTTGATTAATGGAATTTCATGAAAATAGGGAATCAGAAACAAATGTAACATTTTTTCATGAAAATATTGATGGATGTGAAGTAAATGTAACAAAACTTTTCATGAAAATGGAAAACACATGTAACATAACCTTTCATGAAAATGTTCATGAATGGGATTTCATGAAAGTAATTAATGGGAAATCAATGTAATATAACTTCCCATGAAAATGTTAATAATGGGGGTTTCATGAAAATGTTGATTGATGGGAAATAAAGGTAAGATAACTTTTCATGAACATGTTGATGAATGGGAAACGTGTAACATAACTTTTCATGAAAATATTGATGGATGGAAACATATGTAACACAACATAAATGATAACATTACTGAATAGATACCCCATATCGTGAGCTACACATGTATGTTAAGTATGTTAACAGCATCAGAAGCAGCTGTCGTGAGATGATTGTCACCGCAAGCCATTTTTGTGGTGGCGTTATTGTCTGAAGTCTTTCATTTGTCTTAACCTGAGGAATGCAGCATCAATACTTAATATCATATACGTTGTTTTGTTGTGTGTCTGACAGCGTACGAGGATCAGGGGGTAACCTAACCAAGGTTTAGAAAATGTAGTTGCTAGTAACATAGTTCAGTAGAAATGCTATATGAAGGCTTAGTTCAGTGATAAAACTACAGTGATATAGTAGAAAAATTATATGAAGGCTTAGTTCAGTGATAAAACTACAGTGATATAGTAGAAAAATTATATGAAGGCTTAGTTCAGTGATAAAATCTGCATGAGTCAGTAGAAAAGCTATATGAAGGCTTAGTTCAGTGATAAAACTACAGTGATATAGTAGAAAAATTATATGAAGGCTTAGTTCAGTGATAAAACTAAATTCATCTTGTGGAAAACTATTTGAAGGCTTAGTTTGTTGTTTATTAGTAATTCTTTTAATCATTTTCTATATTTCTGACAACATACAATGGTAACAATTTAACATTGGAGGTAAATATTCTAAATTTGGTGTTAAGTTCTAACTTCCTTTGACTTTCATACGTTTACTAGTGCTATGAAAGCTCTCTTGCCTTTGTATTCTTATTTTAATATCACTGTCTGTACCTCCATCTTTGTTTATACTACTGCCTAAATATGTGTATGATTCTGTCTCTTGAAGCATGATTCACCGAGAGAGATCGGGTTGTTATTTGCTTGGTTTGATCTCATTATCTTTCTCTTTCCCCTATACATTTTTAGACCCAACTGTTGTGACCTCCTATTGCATATGAGTGTGTGTGGGACCTGGAGTGCAGTGTCATTAGTGAAGTCCAGATTATCAAGTTGCTATTTCAGGGTCAATTGAATTCCATTTCTGGCAGTAATTATTGTTATCTTCATAATCCAGTCTATTGTCAGTAGTTCATTCATTCATTCATTCATTTATTCATTCAGTAACATGTCCTTTGCAGAACCTTGCTCTCGTAACAACCTTCCAGAAAACTTCTTAATCATAAGCAAGATGCCCCACATCTGATACACCCATCTGGAGATCATCCACCACATCCTGCGCCCATCTTCTCTTTGGCCTTCCTATTCCTATCTTCCTGAACATATACCCATCCATGATAGTTCTCTCCAAACTTTTGTGACGAAGTGACCAAAATATTTCAATTTTCTTTGTTTTACCTTCTTTAGTAGCCAACCTTCTTCAATATTCAGATTTTGTCGTATGGATGCATTTGTTTTTTTCTATATCCAAGATATTCTTGTTTAGTAAGTGTCCAGGTCTCACAGGTATATGTTGCAATGGGAAAGATGCATGCTCTTAAAAATCTAATTTTTCTAGTTCTATCTGTCCAATGCCATAATTTATTCAGCTGTTTTAGTTTTTGAAGAACAATAAATAGTCATCTTAGTTTCATTGTGTCACTATTGTTGGCAATTAATGACCCAAGATATTCAAACTTTTCCACAATCTCCAAGCTTTCCTCATTAACATATATTTCTGTCTCCATATTAGTTTTATCTGTGTGCATTATCTTTGTTTTTGTTGTGTTCAGATATAATTGTCAGTAGTAGTAAAGGCATCCCTGTCGCACACTTGTTTTTATTTAAAATGAATCTGTTAGCTTTCCCTCATGAAGAACTCTACATTTCACATGAAGATCAATTTACTGTGTATCATTTGTTCTAGGGACTCCATACACAGGCTGTAGATATGTTGATGTGTTTATTTTGTAGATAGTTTTGTTTTAGGAAAGCCAGAAGAGGTTTATAATGGCACTGGTCTTGTTTTTGCTACTTCTACTCTGAGGTCCAAGATTCAGTGACATATCTTGAGGTCTTGTTATTTTTTGTTGTTGTTGCTTAATAACACATTCTCTCTCTCTCTCTCTCTCTCTCTCTCTCTCTCTCTCTCTCTCTCTCTCTCTCTCTCTCTCTCTCTCTCTCTCTCTCTCTCTCTCTCTCTCTCTCTCTCTCTCTCTCTCTCTCTCTCACACACACACACACACACATAAATACAGTATGTATATGGAAGGTGGAGGTGATAGATACAGTATGCTTGTGATAGGTAATTTAGTAAAGCTTGTGAGAGGTGATACATACAGTATGAAGAAGGGTGACGCCGTACTGAGAGGTAATTCAATTAGAAGCGGTAACACAATACATTCTGAGGTAGGCTGTGCTGATGGTTGACGGTTGACTCGTGTAAATAACTTTAGATCAAATTTATTTTTCTTTCTATGTAAATTAGTGTATAGACAAATATTATCTTGTGTCATTTTGAAATAAAGTTATTGATTTGTGATATTTCATATCCCATGTATATAGTAGATCATTGCTATGTGTGTGTGTGTGATCATTAATAGAGTTTACAGTGATGTCATAGTTTGTACATGAAAATAGTGAGAGATGCCAGGATGTCATAGTTTGTACATGAGAATGGTAAGAGATGCCAGGATGTCATAGTTTGTACATGAGAATGGTAAGAGATGTCAGAATGTCATAGTTTGTACATGAAAATAGTGAGAGATGCCAGGATGTCATAGTTTGTACATGAAAATAGTGAGAGATGCCAGGATGTCATAGTATGTACATGAAAATAGTGAGAGATGCCAGGATGTCATAGTTTGTACATGAGAATAGTTAGAGATGCCAGGATGTCATAGTTTGTACATGAGAATGGTTAGAGATGCCAGAATGCCATAGATTATATATGAGAATGGTTAGAGATGCCAGAATGCCATAGATTATATATGAGAATGGTTAGAGATGCCAGAATGTCATAGATTATATATGAGAATGGTTAGAGATGTCAGAATGTCATAGATTATATATGAGAATGGTTAGAGATGCCAGAATGTCATAGATTATATATGAGAATGGTTAGAGATGCCAGAATGTCATAGATTATATATGAGAATGGTTAGAGATGTCAGAATGTCATAGTTTGTACATGAGAATGGTAAGAGATGTCAGAATGCCATAGTTTGTACATGAGAATGGCAAGAGATGTCAGAATGCCATAGTTTGTACATGAGAATGGCAAGAGATGTCAGAATGCCATAGTTTGTACATGAGAATGGCAAGAGATGTCAGAATGCCATAGTTTGTTCATGAGAATAGTTAGAGATGCCAGGATGTCATAGTTTGTTCATGAGAATAGTTAGAGATGTCAGAATGTCATAGTTTGTTCATGAGAATGTTAGAGATATCATAATTATGTTGCAGGTTTGTAAGAATGCCTGTTTGCATGTGAGAATTGCTAGAGATGTAAGGGTGTCCCTGTTTATATGTGAGAATATTTAGATATATCAGAATGTCCCTGTTTGTGTGTGAGACTGGCTAGAGATGTCATGATGTCCTTGTTTGTGTGTGAGAATATGTAGATATATCATAGTGTCCCTGTTTGTGTGTGAGAATATGTAGATATATCATGGTGTGCCTGTTTTGTGTGAGAATTTGTAGATATATCATAGTGTCCCTGTTTGTGTGTGAGAATATGTAAATATATCATAGTGTGCCTGTTTGTGTGTGAGAATATGTAGATATATCATAGTGTCCCTGTTTGTGTGTGAGAATATGTAGATATATCATAGTGTCCCTGTTTGTGTGTGATAATGGCCAGAGATGTCAGAGTGTTGTTTGTATGTGAGGATTGACAGAGTTGTCGGAATGTCCCTGTTTGTTTTCAAGAGTGGATAGGGTTATCAAGGAGTCTGTAGTTGTTTGTGAGAGTGGATGGAGTTATCAAGACTTCTGTAGTTTGTGAGAGTGGATAGAGTTGTCAAGATTTCAGTAGTTGTTTGTGAGAGTGGATAGAGTTGTCAAGAAGTCTATAGTTGCTTGTGAGAGTGGATAGAGTTGTCAAGAAGTCTGTAGTTCCTTGCGAGAGTGGATAGAGTTGTGAACAAGTCTGTGGTTGTTTGCGAGAGTGGATAGAGTTGTCAAGAAGTCTGTAGTTGCTTGCGAGAGTGGATACAGATATTCTGCATACCATATGTACAGTGTTAAGCAATCAATAAATGTTACTGATTTGTTATGGATGTTATACATTTGTTATATATGTTTCTGTGCTATGTTACACATGTTAACAAGCTATATCTCTCTGTTGTTGTGCATATGTCCTCTTTTTATATTATGCACAAAATGTTGTGCACGCAGTCTGTTACACACTTGTACAAAGTCCTGTTGAGATCTTTGATATATATAAAATAACTGTGCATGTAGAAGACTGCACTTGTTACCTCTCTATATGTTGTGCGGTAACCACTTTACATAGGGAACACCCTCTGTTTGCTGGTTTATTATGTTCTTCTTTCATTGTACTCACGTACAGGCCACAAATAGAATCAGTCTTCTGCGTATCATTATGTGAGACTGGATTGTATATGTTGACATTTGTACGTGTCTTCGTTAATGAGTAATCTTGGCATACACTAAATATGGTAATTAGTGCCGAAATATTACTTTTGATCAGTTTTATTATTATTTTTTTTTTATTTGAAAGTATTCGGCACCAAGCAATTCACTGTATGTTTATTTGTTACTCCTTACATGATACTCTTTTCTTAACTCGTTATGTCCCATCCAGTTATTATGTTAACCCATTCTATCTCAGTTATTGTTTGAATTCATTCTGCTGCATAGTATTATTTTTCCAACTGTTTCAGACACCAAAGTTTATTTATTACTTTAAAGTCACAACTGTTTAAGATAAAAGGAGTTAAAACATCTCCTGGTTGGGACAGAAGGAGATAGCCAGAAGAAGTAAGACACAAGGGAAGAAGTCGATACAGAACAAGGTCATATCTGATGTGGATTGTGTACTTGTTAGTGTGTCTATGCCTCCGGCTTTTTTGTGACTCCGTCACATGTGAGGTCTGTCTCTTGCTCTGTTTCTGCTGTTTGTCAACTGTATGCAATATTGCTGCCTGCTGCTTGTCATTTCTGTATGCAATATTGCTGCCTGGAGATTGAAAGACACAAGGAAAGAAGTAGTTACAAGGCCATACTTTATTTAGGCTTTATTCTAGTTAACGTTCATTGCCCCTTGTTATTTGATGTCTCCATTAGGCCTCTTGCTCTGTTTCTGCTGTTTGTTCATTCTGTATGCAATATTGCTGCCTGGAGATTGAAAGAACCAGGGAAAGAAGTAGTTACAGAACAAGGCTATACTTTATTTAGGCTTTATTCTAGTTAGTGTTCATTTCCTCTTGCTATTTAATGACTCCATTAGGTCTGCATCTTGCTCTGTTTCTGCTGTTTGTCAGTTCTGTATGCAGTATTTCTGCCTGGAGATTGAAAGACACAAGAAAAAAAAGTCAATACAGAACAAGGCTATTCTTTATGTTTAATGTGTACTTTTTAGCGCTCATTGCCTGTTGCTGTTAGCGAATCCATCACATTTGAAGTCACTCTCTTGCTTTGTTTCTGTGGTTTATCAAATCTTTATGCTGTGTTGCTGCTTGAGATTGTCTTGTTAAGACTTGACGCTTTCACTAACATCCACTGCTGGCATTGCATTCGCATGCTTCAGCGTTACTGATCATGTCTCTTGTGGTGATATTAAGTGTTGTTGCCAGGCATTTGATCTCAGGGAGCCGGGGTTGTGTGGGGACTAGATGTCCGCCTCTTGGCCTGCTGCTCATGGGTTCAGATCCTGAAACTTGACCCAGATTGCCAGGTATTCCAACCTAAAATAGGAACCAGGAAATGCCTTAGGAAGTAAAGATGGCCGGCGTGATATTGATCATGTCACCTTCAAAGTGCCAATCAGTCTCATACAAATATGGGTCTAACACCATATTCTCAGTATTGTAACAGGGGCCTTGATTTGTCCTGGCCTCAACTACATGGTTGTGTCACTGTTTGTCTCACTAGTTGTCTGGGCTGTATCTCTGGCTGTCACACAATGTCTGAGTTGTAGCTGTCACACTAGTTGTCTGGGTTGTAGCTGTCACACTAGTTGTCTGGGTTGTAGCTGTCACACTAGTTGTCTGGGTTGTAGCTGTCACACTAGTTGTCTGGGTTGTAGCTGTCACACTAGTTGTCTGGGTTGTAGCTGTCACACTAGTTGTTTGGGTTGTAGCTGTCACACTAGTTGTCTGGGTTTTATCTCTGGCTGTCACACTAGTTGTCTGGGTTCTATCTCTGGCTGTCACACTAGTTGTCTGGGTTTTATCTCTGGCTGTCACACTAGTTGTCTGGGTTCTATCTCTGGCTGTCACACTAGTTGTCTGGGTTGTAGCTGTCACACTAGTTGTCTGGGTTGTAGCTGTCACACTAGTTGTCTGGGTTGTAGCTGTCACACTAGTTGTCTGGGTTGTAGCTGTCACACTAGTTGTCTGGTTTGTAGCTGACACAAGTTGTTGTTTGGGTTGTAGCTGTCACACTAGTTGTCTGGGTTTTATCTCTGGCTGTCACACTAGTTGTCTGGGTTCTATCTCTGGCTGTCACACTAGTTGTCTGGGTTTTATCTCTGGCTGTCACATTAGTTGTCTGGGTTATATCTCTGGCTGTCACACTAGTTGTCTGGGTTGTAGCTGTCACACTAGTTGTCTGGGTTGTAGCTGTCACACTAGTTGTCTGGGTTGTAGCTGTCCACTAGTTGTCTGGGTTGTAGCTGTCACACTAGTTGTCTGGGTGTAGCTGTCACACTAGTGTTTGGGTTGTAGCTGTCACACTAGTTGTCTGGGTTTTATCTCTGGCTGTCAACACTAGTTGTCTGGGTTCTATCTCCTGGCTGTCACACTAGTTGTCTGGTTTGTAGCTGTCACACTAGTTGTCTGGGTTGTAGCCTGTCACACTAGTTGTCTGGGTTGTAGCTGTCACACTAGTTGTCTGGGTTGTAGCTGTCACACCTAGTTGTCTGGGTTGTAGCTGTCACACTAGTTGTCTGGGTTGTAGCTGTCACAAGGCCCTGTCACACAAGTTGTCTGGATTTTGTCTCTTGCTGTCACACTAGTTGTCTGGATTTTGTCTCTGGCTGTCCCACTAGTTGTCTGGGTTTTGTCTCTGGCTGTCCCACTAGTTGTCTGGGTTTTGTCTCTGGCTGTCCCACTAGTTGTCTGGGTTTTATAAAGTTATATGACAGGGTTTCAGTCTAAAGACTGAGTGTTTTGAACATGTTGCAACATAAATCTAGCTTGGTGACTGCCCAAGGCAGTCAGTCACATTGTGTGCTGGTTCTGCTTCACCTGGGTAGCATGAGTGTACTGTCATTCAACAGAATCCAGCTGTTCGTTCTGTTTGTCTGGGATGTTTCATCTGATTGCATGTGGTATACAGTAAGTGTTATAAATATATATGTTTCCTTGTTAGCCATTCTCTCAGTGAATTCTCCAGCATAGCACAAACTGGCATTTGTACATTGCTCAAGCTAGGACACTTTCAACTCTGATGCTACATGCACAACACACGCACATCTGCTACTTGCGTTTGAGAGTACATGTGAAGCTTACATCAGAAATGATGTTTTCTCATGATCACTAGCAACTTGTAAAACTTATGTCCAGTATAGCCATTCAAACTGGATCCAACAACTACTCCTTGAATCTTTTGGGTGCTACTTTGGTTTGTGGTTATGTTTTGTATAGAATGAGATAGAACAAAGAATCTGGTGTATATAGTAATCATTGGATGTGTGGTGATTGCTTGGTCTAGATTGAGGTTTGAAAAAAGAATGTGATATGTAAAGTGAGTGGCGGATGTGAGGTGATTTGCGTTGGTATAGAATGAGATAAGTAAAGATTAATGTATATAAAATTATCATTGGATGTGTGGTGCTGATTTGCTTGGTATAGATTTAGAATAAGATATACAAAGAATTTGGTATGTAAGAAAAATCATTGGATGTCTTGACTTTCTGTGTATAGAAAGTAGTATAGAAAATTTAATGTTTAATCATATTCTACATTCTGCTCATAATGAGTTGACTGACGTATAGAATAAGTTAAAATATGTTTCCGCTTATTCATCCGTGACTAACTGGTTGAATGAATACATCTTTGTTACCTCTTATTCTTTGTTTGGTAAATGATGCCTGTCAAACATGAATGTGGCTTTCAGTTGTTCATATGAGTGGTATTCGGAGTGTTTTGTGATAAGACTTATGGTTGAGAATTGAAGATATCATTCATGTAATCTTTTAGATACATCATTGGTTTGTTGGATATGCTAGGCCCTGTTGACTTGAGATTTTGTTGTATTCAAGGAAATTCCAGGATATTTCAAGGAAAATAACAGTATGTTCATGACACATAGAACTGAACTTATCATAGATAACAAAGATGCTATCAAGATCACCTGTAGGACAGCCTGTGATAGGTGCAGTGAACTGTCATGTTTATCAATAGCATTCATGTTGATATATAAGAGTGTACAAAGAAGATAATGATGATGATGATACTGGACAGGTGATAATTGCTGATACACTAAGCCAAGACAAAATGCATTCATTATTAAAATAATATTGTTTATTTACCATCGGCTTGTGTTAGTGAAGTACAGTTGGGCCATATTTTCATGGACTGCACTGCGTACAAGAGATGGCTGGTTGATTGGTTGGTTGTGAATCCTCTGACAGGCGTGAGTTTTATCTCTAAGTGTTTGCTACATTGGCATTCAGAACGTCTAAGCCCTTGAAATAGAATGGGGTTGGCCCTGTAGTGGTAGCAAATTACTGTCTCCTGCAGGGACCTCCTGTAGTGGTAGCAAATTACTGTCTCCTGCAGGGACCTCCTGTAGTGGTACCACAGCACTATCACCTGTAAAGACTTCTTTCCTGTAATGGTAGCACAGCACTATCACCTGTAAAGACTTCTTTCCTGTAATGGTAGCACAGCACTATCACCTGTAAAGACTTCTTTCCTGTAATGGTAGCACAGCACTATCACCTGTAAAGACTTCTTTCCTGTAATGGTACCACAGCACTATCACCTGTAAAGACTTCTTTCCTGTAATAGTAGCACAGCACTATCACCTGTAAAGACTTCTTTCCTGTAATGGTAGCACAGCACTATCACCTGTAAAGACTTCTTTCCTGTAATGGTAGCACAGCACTATCACCTGTAAAGACTTCTTTCCTGTAATGGTACCACAGCACTATCACCTGTAAAGACTTCTTTCCTGTAATGGTACCACAGCACTATCACCTGTAAAGACTTCTTTCCTGTAATGGTACCACAGCACTATCACCTGTAAAGACTTCTTTCCTGTAATGGTAGCACAGCACTATCACCTGTAAAGACTTCTTTCCTGTAATGGTAGCACAGCACTATCACCTTAAAGACTTCTTTCCTGTAATGGTAGCACAGCACTATCACCTGTAAAGACTTCTTTCCTGTAATGGTAGCACAGCACTATCACCTGTAAAGACTTCTTTCCTGTAATGGTACCACAGCACTATCACCTGTAAAGACTTCTTTCCTGTAATGGTAGCACAGCACTATCACCTGTAAAGACTTCTTTCCTGTAATGGTA
This sequence comes from Cepaea nemoralis, assembly GCA_014155875.1. NCBI lineage: Eukaryota > Metazoa > Mollusca > Gastropoda > Stylommatophora > Helicidae > Cepaea > Cepaea nemoralis. The sequence continues at coordinate 226,779 of JACEFZ010004435.1, forward strand.
CCACAGCACTATCACCTGTAAAGACTTCTTTCCTGTAATGGTACCACAGCACTATCACCTGTAAAGACTTCTTTCCTGTAATGGTAGCACAGCACTATCACCTGTAAAGACTTCTTTCCTGTAATGGTACCACAGCACTATCACCTGTAAAGACTTCTTTCCTGTAATGGTAGCACAGCACTATCACCTGTAAAGACTTCTTTCCTGTAATGGTAGCACAGCACTATCACCTTAAAGACTTCTTTCCTGTAATGGTAGCACAGCACTATCACCTGTAAAGACTTCTTTCCTGTAATGGTAGCACAGCACTATCACCTGTAAAGACTTCTTTCCTGTAATGGTAGCACAGCACTATCACCTGTAAAGACTTCTTTCCTGTAATGGTAGCACAGCACTATCACCTGTAAAGACTTCTTTCCTGTAATGGTACCACAGCACTATCACCTGTAAAGACTTCTTTCCTGTAATGGTACCACAGCACTATCACCTGTAAAGACTTCTTTCCTGTAATGGTACCACAGCACTATCACCTGTAAAGACTTCTTTCCTGTAATGGTAGCACAGCACTATCACCTGTAAAGACTTCTTTCCTGTAATGGTAGCACAGCACTATCACCTTAAAGACTTCTTTCCTGTAATGGTAGCACAGCACTATCACCTGTAAAGACTTCTTTCCTGTAATGGTAGCACAGCACTATCACCTGTAAAGACTTCTTTCCTGTATTGGTACCACAGCACTATCACCTGTAAAGACTTCTTTCCTGTAATGGTACCACAGCACTATCACCTGTAAAGACTTCTTTCCTGTAATGGTAGCACAGCACTATCACCTGTAAAGACTTCTTTCCTGTAATGGTAGCACAGCACTATCACCTGTAAAGACTTCTTTCCTGTAATGGTAGCAAAGTACTATCTCCTGTAGAGACTTCTCTCCTGCAGAGACCTCTCCTGTAGTGTTACCACAGCACTGTCACCTGTAAAGACTTCTTTCCTATAGAGAAAACCAATGTTGTTTTTTTGTTTTTTTTTTTGTAGCAGGTACATGTTACACATTGCATCCTATAATCCTTAGTCTGCAACAAAACCTGAGCTATGATGACCATAACAATGTGTTTGTTGTGCTCTGAAACAAGTTGTTGACGTATAGACAGTGTTGTCTGTGGTCTTGTTGATTTGGTTTTCCCAGTTGTTAATCAAATGAAATACAATTGAAGGTTGTGATTCTTCAGGCACTACTTTTATTTCATATGTATACCCAAGGGTAGCTAAGCTTTGAACCCACACCAGACACGTTTGACTCATACTTTACCAGGCAGATGACCATACCTTATTCCCTACATGACCAAAGCAGTTTCAGCTGCCTGAAGTGCTTCTATCCTTAGTTAATACTGTATCTCTCATCTCATTAAGTAGCCAGGTGGACCCGGCCTTAATTTATCTCTCCTCTCATGTAAGTAACCAGGTCCACCCAGCCTTGCTTTATCTCTCCTCTCGTGTAAGTAACCAGGTTGAACCAACCTTTATCTCTCCTCTCGTGTAAGTAACCAGGTCCACCCAGCCTTACTTTATCTCTCCTCTCGTGTAAGTAACCAGGTCCACCCAGCCTTACTTTATCTCTATTCTCATGTAAGTAACCAGGTCCACCCAGCCTTACTTTATCTCCTCTCGTGTAAGTAACCAGGTGGACCCAGCCTTTATCTCTCCTCTTATGTAAGTAACCAGGTCCACCCAGCCTTACTTTATCTCTCCTCTTGTGTAAGTAACCAGGTCCACCCAGCCTTACTTTATCTCTACTCTCATGTAAGTAACCAGGTCCACCCAGCCTTACTTTATCTCCTCTCATGTAAGTAACCAGGTCCACCCAGCCTTACTTTATCTCTCCTCTCATGTAAGTAACCAGGTCCACCCAGCCTTACTTTGTCTCTCCTCTCACGTAAGTAACCAGGTCCACCCAGCCTTACTTTATCTCTCCTCTCATGTAAGTAACCAGGTCCAACAAGCCTTACTTTATCTCTCCTCTCATGTAAGTAACCAGGTCCACCCAGCCTTGCTTTATCTCTCCTCTCGTGTAAGTAACCAGGTGGACCCAGCCTTACTTTATCTCTCCTCTCGTGTAAGTAACCAGGTCCACCCAGCCTTGCTTTATCTCTCCTCTCATGTAAGTAACCAGGTGGACCCAGCCTTACTTTATCTCTCCTCTCATGTAAGTAACCAGGTCCACCCAGCCTTACTTTATCTCTCCTCTCATGTAAGTAACCAGGTCCACCCAGCCTTACTTTGTCTCTCCTCTCATGTAAGTAACCAGGTCCACCCAGCCTTACTTTATCTCTCCTCTCATGTAAGTAACCAGGTCCACCCAGCCTTACTTTGTCTCTCCTCTCACGTAAGTAACCAGGTCCACCCAGCCTTACTTTATCTCTCCTCTCGTGTAAGTAACCAGGTCCACCCAGCCTTACTTTATCTCTACTCTCATGTAAGTAACCAGGTCCACCCAGCCTTTATCTCTACTCTCATGTAAGTAACCAGGTCCACCCAGCCTTACTTTATCTCTCCTCTCATGTAAGTAACCAGGTCCACCCAGCCTTACATTGTCTCTCCTCTCATGTAAGTAACCAGGTCCACCCAACCTTACTTTATCTCTCCTCTCATGTAAGTAACCAGGTCCACCCAGCCTTACGTTGTCTCTCCTCTCATGTAAGTAACCAGGTCCACCCAGCATTACTTTATCTCTCCTCTCATGTAAGTAACCAGGTCCACCCAGCCTTACATTGTCTCTCCTCTCATGTAAGTAACCAGGTCCACCCAACCTTACTTTATCTCTCCTCTCATGTAAGTAACCAGGTCCACCCAGCCTTACGTTGTCTCTCCTCTCATGTAAGTAACCAGGTCCACCCAGCATTACTTTATCTCTCCTCTCATGTAAGTAACCAGGTCCACCCAGCCTTACTTTATCTCTACTCTCATGTAAGTAACCAGGTCCACCCAGCCTTGCTTTATCTCTCCTCTCATGTAAGTAACCAGGTCCACCCAGCTTACGTTGTCTCTCCTCTCATGTAAGTAACCAGGTGGACCCAGCCTTACGTTGTCTCTCCTCTCGTGTAAGTAACCAGGTCCACCCAGCCTTACTTTATCTCTCCTCTCGTGTAAGTAACCAGGTCCACCCAGCCTTACTTTATCTCTACTCTCATGAAGTAACCAGGTCCACCCAGCCTTGCTTTATCTCTCCTCTCATGTAAGTAACCAGGTGGACCCAGCCTTACTTTATCTCTACTCTCATGTAAGTAACCAAGTCCACCCAGCCTTACTTTATCTCTTCTCTCATGTAAGTAACCAGATCCACCCAGCCTTACTTTATCTCTTCTCTCATGTAAGTAACCACCTTACTTTATCCCTCCTCTCATGTAAGTAACCAGGTGGACCCAGCCTTACTTTATCCCTCCTCTCATGTAAGTAACCAGGTCCACCCAGCCTTACTTTATCTCTCCTCTCATGTAAGTAACCAGGTCCACCCAGCCTTACTTTATCTCTCCTCTCATGTAAGCAACCAGGTCCACCCAGCCTCCACCAGAAAATGCCTGGGGAAGTAAAGATCGCCGGTGTCCCTCTGCCCACACCGCCCAGTGAGAGCCGATTGGTCTATACAAATATGCATCTGGCACCTTATACACAATGTGCCTGGTGGTTTCTGTATGGGTTCTTGTACAGGGTGTGTTTTTAATGACTGTGCAGTGTTTGAAAATATTGCCGGTCCACGTTTTGTATTGACCCTCTGTAAAGTTCATGCAACATAATAGGTTTATACAAAACTTGGACCAGCAATATTTTCAAACACTACACTGCACAGTCATTAAAAATACACCCTGTACTTTCACATATAGGTACAGGAGCCATTTTCACCCCAGGTTGTTTATTGGGTTGCTGTTAATATTATTTTTTTTTTTATTATGTAGTTGGTGCTAGCCCCATTTTTTTTTTAGACCAGTTGGCGATTTTCACAGCATGAAAATGGGTCCTTTACTTTTATTGCCATAAATAATTATTAGTTTTAACTCTTCCTGCACAAGCTACTTAGCAGCTTAACTCTTTCTGGCCTAAATAATTACTGTAAACTCCAGCCATAGATAGTCACACCTAAACTCCTCCTGCCCGATGCTGTCATGACTTTAACTCCAGTCCTAGATAGTTATTACTTTAATTATTATTTTAAATTCTGCCCTGGATAGTTAGTTCTAGTCAGTTATTACCCTAATTCCTCCTTTCCCATAGAGTTATAACTTTGGCTCCTTTTGCTTCATCTGTTAATTTAACTCCTGTCCAGGTTAGTTATTAATTTAATCCCTTCTGCCCAGGGTAGTTATTAATTTAATCCCTTCTGCCCTGGATAGTTATTAATTTAACTCCTTCTGCCCTGGGCAGTTATTAAATTAACTTCTTCTGCCAAATACAGTATTTTAATACTTTCTACCCCGGATAGTTATTATCTTAATCTGTTTTGTCCCAGAAAGTTATTTTAACTTTTGCCCCGGGTAGTTGTTATATTAACCCCTTCTGGCCCAGATAGTTGTTACATTAACCCATTCGGTCCTGGATAGTTGTTACATTAGATCTTTCTACACCTCAGTAATAATTGGCTGCCTCAACGAAGGAATGAAGTTTTTCTGGGTACATAAAATGAGTGGAGACATTTACAAATGTTACATCATTTACATTGAGTCATGTGGCTTGAGTTACGTCATGTCTGGTTGTTCTGTTAAAAGACTGGCAAGCCATTTTTTAAAATATCTTGTCACTCCATTATAAATTAGATTTGTGACTGTGTCCATAAATTTATTCTTGGGGAAACTAATGTGGTGGTTTTCCTTTGACTTCCACATTTTGGTCATAATGAGCGAGAGAGTGTAAATTGCTTGATCATGGTACAGTAGGTTGGTGAGTCAATAAACATAAATTCTTTTGGTCATAGTTGTTGGCTAAGATATGAAAGTTCGCTGCATACAGAAGGAGCCGATAATTTCAATACTTTGCCTACAGACAGACCAGGGTTGTCTAGAGAGAAAGTGTTTGCCTACAGCTCGTGTGTACTTTGTGTTTACATGTTACGTCCTTCACAGCTCATGGCCAGGATTCTAGTGCCATGTGGTGTATTCATGTTATAACATACAGCCTTGGAGTATATATATATATTATATATATACTTGTTACCAGTTTGTCTTGGGTTTGGAGAGTCTAATTTGAGCAGCTATACCCTGTGAAGTGCTTTCAACACAACGATTAATAACAAAATCCGATATCTTTATATGAACTGTCCAGTTCACTGCAGACATGGAGAAATTTAATATATGAAAACGCTTTCAAGTGTATTTGCTTTGTTTTTTTTTTCCCCTGCTGTGTAAACAAAATACAATGTCATTGTTATGTTTTACCTCGTGTAGTCGTCTTAGACATTTGGATGTTAACAATTCGTTAACATCAGGGCTTCTTTGTATGAACTTCAGAAGATGGGTGGCTTTGAATCGAAAAGCTTTTCTGTTTTGAATATCCTGAAAAGTATAGAGGCCTGGGGGGAAATGTGTATGCTGGTGCTGCTCAGTAGGAGACATAATCAGGATATGTAATTAAAGCATATGTAATCTTTGTGTTAATTAACATACATAATGCCATTCAGAATCACCGCATACAGCCATCTCTCATAATCATCATAGACTGTTAATTGACATAGAAACCATACATAAACATCATTCATAGTCATTATTACAGTACACAATCTCCATGCATAAACACCATTCATAATCACTGTACGTAAACAGCAATCATTATCATTATACATAGTTGCCATACACAATCATTGCATGCAATCACCTTACATAATTGTCATGCAGTTATTGCATGCAATCACCTTACATAATTACTATATACAATCATTGTATGCAGTGTCCTTACACAATCATTGTATGCAATCACCTCACAGTCATTGTATGCAATCACCACACACAATGATTGCATGCAATCAGCCATGCGTAATTGCCACATATAATAACCATGTTTAACCATCTTACATAAACATGACACACAACCACCATCCCATGCATAACCACCTTACATAAACACGACACACAATCACCATCCCATGTGTAACCACCTTACATAAACATGACACACAATCACCATCCCATGTGTAACCACCTTACATAAACATGACACACAATCACCATCCCATGTGTAACCACCTTACATAAACACAACACACAATCACCATCCCATGTGTAACCACCTTACATAAACATGACACACAATCACCATCCCATGTGTAACCACCTTACATAAACACGACACACAATCACCATCCCATGTGTAACCACCTTACATAAACATGACACACAATCACCATCCCATGTGTAACCACCTTACATAAACACGACACACAATCACCATCCCATGTGTAACCACCTTACATAAACACAACATAAATCACCATCCTATATGTAACCACCTTACATAAACACGACACCCAATCACCATCCCATGTGTAACCACCTTACATAAACACGACACCCAATCACCATCCCATATGTAACCACCTTACATAAACACGACACACAATCACCATCCCATGTGTAACCACCTTACATAAACACGACACACAATCACCATCCCATGTGTAACCACCTTACATAAACACGACACACAATCACCATCCCATGTGTAACCACCTTACATAAACACGACACACAATCACCATCCTATGGGACATAGTTGAAGTGTTCTATCCCACCCCAGGCATCCATGTCGTTGTCAACTAACCTGGCTTTCAGCTCATCCATACTTAGCATGAAGAGTAGGACATCTGCTGGAAAGTAAAAGCCACCTCCAGCATGATATTAATCAGATCATCTAGCAAGTGTCAGTGAGGTCTAGAAAATGTGGGGTAGAGCACCATTTATCCAATACACCCCAGGGTGTGGGAAAAGCTGTTTTCCTTTACCCACACATATACTCACAGAAGGAGTCTAGAAAATGTGGGGTGTAGCACCATTTATCCAATACACTAAAGGGTGTGGGAAAAGCTGTTTTACTTTACCTACACACATACACACAGAAGGAGTCTAGAAAATGTGGGGTGTAGCACCATTTATCCAATACACTAAAGGGTGTGGGAAAAGCTGTTTTACTTTACCCACACACAGAAGGAGTCTAGAAAATGTGGGGTGTAGCACCATTTATCCAATACACCCCAGGGTGTGGGAAAAGCTGTTTTACTTTACCCACACACATACACACAGAAGGAATCTAGAAAATGTGGGGTGTAGCACCATTTATCCAATACACCCCAGGGTGTGGGGAAAGCTGTTTTACTTTACCCACACACATACACACAGAAGGAGTGTAGAAAATGTGGAGTGTAGCACCATTTATCCAATACACCCCAGGGTGTGGGAAAAGCTGTTTTACTTTACCCACACACATACATACAGAAGGAATCTAGAAAATGTGGGGTGTAGCACCATCTATCCGATACACCCCAGGGTGCAGGAAAAGCCGTTTTACTTTACCCACACAGACAGAAGAGTCTAGAAATTGAGGATAGCATTGTGTATCCAGTACACTTTAGGGTGTGGGAAAAGCTGCTTCACTTTACCCACACACACAGAAGGAGTTAGCATACACAAGTGCTGACATTTCACTTTAGTCGGGGTCTTGTACTGCTAACTGGACAGATCACTTCATATCCACATGTAGCAATGACCTCAGGGGTCTCGTTAATAATCTGCCAGCTCTTGTCTCTGTAGCTCCTGTTCTTTGTTTAACAAACAGCTTCCACAGTGTCCGACGGTACAGATATTGTGAGGTTCATTATTAGAAGCAAGGCTGAGTAGACAACTTGATGTAAACTTAACATATTAGGAGTGAGATTTGATCGACACCTTGATGTTATTTGTAAACTTAACATATTAGTAGTGAGATGTCATCGATAGCTTGATGTTAAGTTATATTAACATTGATGCTAAGTTCATTTTAAGTCCGATTGTTCAGAGAGCTTAATGGCCAGATAAGTAAACTATTTGGTGCTAATTGACTTTTTAACAGCAAGAATGTTAGAAGAACTGTATGTAAAGTTAACAAATTAAAGGCAAGATGAAGTAGACTATTTGGTGCTAACTGACATTTTAACAGCAATAATGTTGGAAGAACTGTATGTAAAGTTAACAAATTAATGGCAAGATGAAGTAGATTACTTGGTGCTAACTGATATTTTAACAGCAAGAATTTTGGAAGAACTGTATGTAAAGTTAACAAATTAATGGCAAGATAAAGTAGACTATTTGGTGCTAATTGACATTTTAACAGCAAGAATGTAGGAAGAACTGTATGTAAAGTTAACAAATTATTGGCAAGATGAAGTAGACTACTTGGTGCTAACTGACATTTTAACAATAAGAATTTTTGGAGAACTGTATGTAGTTAACATTAGTGGCAATGTTTTTTATTTTACAAAGTACTGGCATTTTTCTGCATCAATATTAGACAAAAAGATATTGTAAACACCAAATTGGAAGAGTATGATACATCTGCGGCAAAATACTGCCTCAGATTTGTTTAATTTTGTTGTTAATATTGAATTACATGGATGGTCGGTGGGGCCCGATGTTGTCTGTTTCCTCTGTTTTATTCGAATGTTTATGACACCTTATCTTTACTCGCATTGCATTACTCTGACAGTTGTGTTTGTTTGTCTGTATCCACCAGATGAGCATTTATATTCTCTGAAATAAAAGTGATTTCATTCTCTGTGCTTTGTGTGTGTTTCTTGTCTCGGACAGATGCAGGACTTCTCTTAAGGGCAGAGTAGATAAGAGTCTACTTAGTAATGTTGCAAGATCTTTGCAGGACATGATCATCCCCAATTCCAGGTTGACTTTCTGGGCAAGTTTATGTTCGGTAGTTTACCATTGCTTTCTGAACGGGAAGTCAATGTTGGTGCAGGGAAGGATTCCCCTCCTCGCCATCAACACACTCGAAGTTCAAGCCCCGTGCTTTAAGCCCATGGCCAACACAGACTACCCAGGGTCTACACTTAAGTCTAAATTAAATGGGTTTACCATGTTACCTGTTCAATGCATCTCTTGTTGTTCGCTGCGGGAGGAAAGACTGACCACTTATTCCCCTGTGCACTCAGGCCTACAAAATGTGATGGTCCTAGCACTTCACAAACTCATACTATGTGCCTGTTAAGGGGCTTGGTTGGCGATGGCCATGTTTTCTGCGTGGCCAATGGACAGCTACGTAAGAAAATTGTCAATGGCGAGCTTGGTTTAAGCAGGCAAGGTTGTGGTAGGCTATGAAACAGATTCGAGGTCATAAAAGCTTCATTGAAGACATTTAGACAAAGTGGTAGAACACAAACACCTGGTTTAAACAACATCCTAGAAGATTATGGACATGGAGGAGTCCTGACAGCAGGATTAGAAACCAGATTTATTACATCATGATTAGCAGAAGGTTTTAGTTAGTTAGTTAGTTAGTCGACAGATCATCCTCATTGCACATCGAACCATTCAGTCCATAAGTGCTCGGATCCCCTCCTCAGCAAATCCCGCAACGTGTAGCGGCTAACGACGCCAGTTCTGTGTTGGTTTATCAATCTTCTTTGGCTTCCTGCGTAGTGTTCTTGTTTGGCCACCCCTCTTTTAATTTGCTGCTCTCGCAGTCTGGCCATTGTTGTAGATTCACAGTCATCACTTGGTTCTCGCAAAAGTCTTACTTCTCGTAGAGCATTCAGGATGTCGGCCTGGTCCATGGCGCGTCCGCCCTCCACAGTAGCTTCACCTGCGAACTTGTCAGCCCGCTCATTTCCTTGTACTCTCGCATGCCCTGGCACGAAGATGAAACTAATCTTTGCCAGTCGAGACCGCTCCAGAGGCAGCAACCATTCTCTTCGGATCGATCCCTCCTCTATCCTCTTGATCATGTTCATTGAGTCGCTGAGGAAACAAGCCCTAGTGAATGTCTGTGTCTCGAGCCATGTTATTGCTTTACTTACTGCCATGACTTCCATGGTCAGGCTACTTGTGGTTTCAGTGAAAGCACCAGAGTCCTCCTTCACAATTCTCCCTCCGGCCCGAGCTGTAAAGGCCCATGAGCTTCTCACATGTCGGACGACCGACCCATCTGTGTAGATGACCAGCGTCACCGTCTAGCGAATTCTCGAAAATCAACGCTTGTACTTCAGCCTCAACAGCAGCCGGATTTTCTTGTCTGCATTTTCTATCTAGTTGGATGCAAACTGAAAAGGATGTGCAGAAGTCTGTTGGCACTTGCACCCACTCCTCGCCAGGTTCTAAGTCCTCAAGTGAACACACCTGTTGAAGAATGTCTTCGGCTTGACCCATCCACGACCTTCCTCTTTTTAACCTGCTGCCCTTCACCTTCCTAATTTCACTATGCAGTGGATGTTGTGTGTTTGCGTTAATTCTGAGGTAGGCGCGTGCCCTGCAACCTTGTATTCTCTCTTCAATGGTTGGAAAATCAAGAAGGTAGCGCATCGCCCTGCATGCTGTATCTCTTGTACATCCAAGAATAATGCGCATAGCTTCATTCTGTATCCTTTCCATCCTTTCTATCTGCTTATGGCTGAGAGTCAGGATTGCCATTGCATACTCCAAAACAGACATGACCAGCCCCTCGTACAGAAGACATAGATGGCGCTGCTCAGTTTGCTGCCGCCATCACCCGCATCGCAGCCAAACCCCACTTGGCCTTTGTTATCACCTGGTCTATGTGCACATTATAAGCAAGGCTTCGATCACACCGTATCCCCAGGTAATTCATTGCCTGCGTTCTTTCCACCGTCTCTGAACACAGCATTACAGTTGGTGTTGGAGTGTTGACAATATGATTATTCAACGAGAACCAAGTCACTGTTGCCTTTGTTGGGTTGACCATTGCCCCAGCTTCATCACACCAAGTACTTATGCGATTGAGTTCGGTTTGTAGTTCCACAGCAACCTCATCTCTATCCTTACCCTGACGATACACTAAAACATCATCGGCATATGACAATGTCCTGCCAGGTCCAGTGATCTGCTCACTGGTGATTCTCACTGTGTAGGCGTTGAACAGTACCGGAGATAATGGTGATCCCTGTGGTAGGCCAGGATGTATTGTTGTTGGTTCCGAAGTCCAACTGCCACATCTAAAAACTAGCAGAAGGTTTTGAAATGCGTTAACAATCACAAAAACATTTCACAATGATGACTGTTACAGTGATCAAAGATTGATTACAGGCACATTGAGGGTGAAGTTAAAGAAAATCAAGTATACAACAGGGAACACTAAATATGATCTGTGTACATTGAAAATTGACAAGGAAATACAAGACAATTTTAACATAGAAGTAAAAAATATATTTGATATAGTGTCTGATCTAGAGATCCTGTTTCAAGATGTGGATGATCAATGGAAAGTTTTGAAGAATTCAATCAGTTTGGCTGCAGAAACAACTATTCCCAAATTAAATAAAGTGGGTCATAAGAAATAAATGATTAAATAAGAAATTTTACAACTAATGGAAACAAGAAGACACAATTAAAATAATCCTGCCAAATATGAAGAAATTCACAGAAAAGTCAGAACATTATGTAAAGAGGAAAAAGAAGCATGGCTTGAAAACAAACATTGCATAGAAATTGAAAAACAGCACAACAGTAAAAAAAATACCAAATTAATGCACAAAAGCACTCAGGAGCTTACTAATAAAAGAACACATACATCAGTATGCCTAAAAACAAAAGATGGAAAAATAATAATAGAAAAATATCAGATTTTACATGTATTGTTAGATTATGTGAAAAACCTTTATGATGATAACAGAGAAGAACAATATGATATTCAAATAATAATTAAGGACCGCCAATTGTGAAGATGGAGGTTCAGAATGTTCTTAATTAATAACATGAAAACTGGTTCAGACAACATAACAACAGAAATGATTAATGCTTTAGAAGAATATGGAATAGATCAAGTCACAAGACTGCTGAACACAATATATGATACTGGAGATATACCTAATGAATTATGTAATTCTGTATTTATTGTAATCCCAAAGAAATCAGGAGCCTTGGAATGTGAACAACATAGAACAATTAGTATAATGAGTCACATCACTAAGATTTTGCTAAGAATTATCATGCAAAGAGTTAAGAAGAAAATATAACCTGAAATAGGAAAAGAACAATGTGGGTTTGTAGAAGATTAAGGGTATAGTAAATGCTGTGTACATGCTGAGAACAGTAATTGAACATTCTATAGAAGTAAACAACGATCTACAGCTTTGCTTTATTGACCACACAAAGGCTTTCGATTGAGTAAGACATGTCAACAACATAAAGATGCTTGTAGATTTACAAATTAATGGGAAAGACCTTAGACTTGTAAAAAAACATATTGGAAACAACAAGCTGCCATAAGAATTGATAACGAAGTAGGTTAATATCAGCCTATTAAGAGAGATGTGAGACAGGGATGTGCAATGTCTCTAGATCTTTTATCCCTGTACATTGAAAATATTTTCAGAAATATAGAAGATATGAAAGGAATTATCATTGGGGAGGAAACATCAATAATATTAGATATGCAGTTGATACAGTATTGATTGCAGACAATGAAAAGATCTGCAACATTTAGTAGATGCGGTTGTTGCACACAGTGAACAACGAGGGTTAGAATTGAATTGTAAGAAGACACAGATTATGGTCGTCACTATTCTTGAACAGGTGAATCGGTACAATTATCTCGGAACAATCATACCAATAACATCTTATGGAAGATGCCTGGAAGAGATTAGAACAAAAACTGCAATGGCGAAGGTAGCCTTTTGCAAGATGAAAAACATTCCGACCAATAAAAAGATGTCAACTGCAACGAGAAAAAAAGAGTGTTGAGGTGCTACATGGAACCTGTATGAAAGTGAAGCGTGAACAATGAGCAGACAAGCTGAAAAACATCTGATGGCTGTGGAAATGTGGTTTCTGAAGAAAATGCAAAGAATACCACGGACAAGCAGAAAAACCCATGACCAAGTTTTACAAGAAACAAATGAAAACCGATAACTATCAGTTACTGCCAATTTAGTACATTGCGTGTATGGCAGAGGGGTCTTTGAGCCTGAGGAATAAAGACCGCCTGGATAGTGCAATCGCCGCGAACTGTTCAGGTTAGGATTTTCTTAGTGCCCCCGACTGAAAAAAATCCCACACCTTACAGAGGAATCGAGCCCGGGTCTCCCGAAGGAGAGTCCGGCGTTCTAGCCACTCGGCTAGCCGCTCTTCCAATAACTGATTAGGGAAATTAGACGTAGGCAGTCAAAATTTTGTAGGCATGTTATGAGAAGAAATAAATTGGAGAACTTGGTGACAACTGGCAAGATCGAGGGGAAGAGAACAAGGGGAAGATAGAGAAGTAAATACCTGGATGGCTTGGCCATGTGGCATGGTCGAGACAAGAACACTGAGCTGATCCACGACTCTGGTGATTGAGTGAAATGACGAATCATGACCGCCCACGCTGATCGGCATGGCATATGATGGATGAATGGTAGAACACGGCTACTGTTAACTCCACCCGGTGCTCTGATATTTAAGCTAGCGTGGTGTCAATGTCGAACAGTTAACAATCCTGCTGCTAATAAAGAGGCGTCTTGTGCAAACATCGATAATTAAGTTGAGCGGGCTAGAGGAGAGGTAATGGAAGAATTACCGACCGATCTGTGCTTAACGAAGAATTACCGACCGATCTGTGCTTAACACTTAAAGGAAAAGCGCAGTGCTAGAGCGCGTTTTAGCATCAACAGATGGGGGAAAGCCTGCTTGAGCGCATCGTGCATCGTGAAGGCGAAGATAGAATTTCTTGTATTGTCTGTCGCACTTCCTCGCGTAGCAGACCCTTTGCAGAATGTCGATCTTATCAGGGCCTGCCGAAAAGTTTCTCCACCCCTTATCAATTGTCAACTCTCACACGTCCAAGGAGTCTGCAGCATCCCGTGCCAATCTTTCTGCTGGCCAGCTCCTGCCTCTGGTTCCGGGAAACATGTTTTCCATCATTGTTCTTTTTAAGCCAGTGTGGCGTTTAACTGATGAGTGTCGTGGATTGATTAATTGTCTTAAGCAACTTCCATATTGGCAGTGGGATTATATGTCAGCGAAATGCTGTCTCAATTAAAATATAAAATACAGTAATTTTCATTAAGGAACCTCCTTTCATTTGATTTTTGATTGATTAATTTTTTTATTATTTATTTTTTTATTTTTTTTTATTTTTCAATCGCTCGCTTTGAACTCAAGCGTAGTACATACACACAACTTCTAGTAGTGCTGGATTGAATTTTGCCAGTGTCCCTCGCCATCAGGCGAACCCACTCCGACTTCAGAGGTCTTTCATTACATATATATATATAATACAACATTTCTGCTACCATATTCACAGATTCAGTGCCACGGGATGATTAATCGTCCTATGCGATGTCTCGTATCTGACTTAGACTTATATGACGCTGAAATGTTGTCATTGCGTTATAATACAACATATCTGCTACCATATTGACAACTTTTAAGTCATAACTTACACAGCCCTACTTCCCATTTTCCGCCATCTATTTTTGGTTGACCCAAACCATACTTTTTTGTTTCGTACTGAATCTGTTAACCACCTTTAGGTCATAACTGTAACACACCACTGCTTCCCATTTTCAACCATCCATTTTTGTTTAGTTAACACCTACTTTTTGTTTAGCACTGAATCTATTAATATGGCCAAAGTATTCAAGTTTCCCTGACACAGTGGCACTGTGCTGCTTATGAGCCTGTTAACTGTTATCTCCGATGTTCCGATCTGGTAGAATTTCAATATTCTATATTTGGTGCACGATGTTCTAAAATCTTCTCTGTAGCATTTAAGTTCCCGCTAATGAGCACAAATGAGCAAGGAGTAATGACTGTGGTTTTTGAAAATATTGCCGTTCCAAGTTTTGTATTTACCTTTTATGTCGCATGAGTTCACCGAGGGTAAATACAAAACCTGGAACGGCAATATTTAAAAAACAAAAACAAAAACCACAGTCATTAAACATACACCATACATTAATCGCTTGGCATGTTGGTGATTCATGTACATAGAGGATCCGAAGAAGTAGACAAAGAGATAAATGCAGTCAGTATATGATAACTTGACTGTCTGTGTTAAACAGTCAAGATATGAACTGTTTGCTGCGCACGTTAAAGGCAACGAAAATAATTAATTTGATTAAGACCACTCCGTTATTTGGTAGGGGTGTCCGAAACAGGCTCCATCAATGTCGTATGGCCGAGAGAGTACAGGGCGGACAGGGAAGGCCAACCTTAGGCCCAAACATGCCGTGCTAAAGCCGGACGTGTTATTTCAAAGGTGCAACTGGTGTAGCTTCGCTGTAAACGGAAACAGTGCAATCTACATTGAATTCAGGACAAACGAAGAAAAGGAAAGTTCACAACAATAACAAACATAAATATCTGCAACACAAACATTGAGATGTTTCCATTGTTTATTCGTCAATTATGTGACCATTGCTGTTAACATGATCTTGATATTACATTCACAGCTCTGGTCGACGGTGTGTGTTTACACGTATCCATACATATGTATGCATACATACATACACACACGCTGACACACAAAAACACCGTGTGTGTATGTATATTACATGTCCTTTGCAGGAAGTCACCCTCAGACCCAATCCCAGGTCGATTTTTAAGCAATTTTACCTTCTGTAGTTTGCCATTAGCTTCTAAACCGGAAGTTAACGTCTAAGTACAACTGACCGATGTAAGGGTTGATCTCACTCCCCGTTATCAGCGCACCAGAAGTTTAAGAGCTACAGCGCTCTTGTCATTTCTATCACGTCGGATGATGTATGTTTTTCACACACACACATACACACACACGCGCACACACACACACACACACACACACACACACACACACACACACACATATGGTGTGTTTTTACTGACTGCAGTGTTTGAAAATATTGCTGGTCCAGGTGTTGTATTTCCCATATGTAAAGTTCATGCAACAAACCAGGTAAAAACTAAACTCGGACCGGCAATATTTTCAAACACTGCAGTCATTAAAAATACACCCTGTATATATAATGCATATGCTATCTCTCCTCCCTCCCCCCCTCTCTCTCTCTCTCTCTCTCTCTCTCCTTCTGCACAGGTATTCACATTGGATTAATACTGTGACAACGTGTTTTAATTGTTTTAACTAAAGTATTATTCGTTTATCACTTTTCATGATATATAACGCTTCTGCATGCACCTGACCAGATGCAGCGAACTATGCCAGGCTGTAAATAGTGCAACATATTGTTTGTTGCTTCTGTATTTAAATTGTTTGAGCGTCGGAGCACTCTGAAAGCAAGGGCAAACTACTGAATTTAAAACGGCTAAGAAAATCACAAACAAACATTAAATACAGGGGTTCATTCCGACATCCTATAAAGGACGCATGTAACATTTTACCCAAAGCTCAACCCATTTCATGTCTGGTTGCACTTGTTATAACGGGCTGAAGTCTGTTTTATAATCACGTATAGTTTATTGCTGTTATACTTTGGGGCTTCCATAACTTTAAGCCTTCTATAACTTCAAGGGATCTCTATATCTTATCGAAAAAAAGACCATTTAACCCGGGCACCATTAAAGCCGCTAAAAAGACTTTTGGAAAGTGATTTTTCTGTCGCATAGAAAGCAAGTACTAAGTGCTAAAACAACGTGTATTTTTTTTCTTTTTGACTTAGATTATACTACTAATGTCAAATGTGGACGGTTACTGCAACTAATGAGCGCAAAATCATAACAACATTAGAAGACGACTAGGTCTGAAGCCAGTCATGCACTTCATTAAAGAACAACAGATTAAATGGTTTGGTCACCTCAGAAGAATGCTCTGGTGCCATCAGCCTCAACGAGACACGTTGAATAAATATAATGGATACAGAGCAGGGAAAGACCACGTAAAAGATGGAGTCATGGTAATAAGAACAACCTTAGAGAAATGAACACCAACTTACAAAGAGCATTAGAAAGAGCTTAAAAAAATCTTTAATCTCGCCTAACACTTCATTAGGGTAAACAGAGAAAGAGAAGAAGAAGAAGAAGAAGAAGAAGAAGTAGTAGTAGTAGTAGTAGTAGTAGTAGTAGTAGTAGTAGTAGTAGTAGTAGTAGTAGTAGTAGTAGTAGTAGTAGTAGTAGGGCTATCCAGAGCGAGATGAATGCGTAAGTTTGCGATGGATTCTATTCGTGTAGTTTTCACATTTTTTCTGATATTTAGTCTAACCTCTGCTGTCTACGTCATTCCTTAAATGTTAATTAATCCCCGCTCTATGAGATGACTGATTAGTTGATCCTTGAAAATGTATTTGCTCATCTTATATACCAGCAGGCTGGTAACCTTGACAAAAGTATGAATTTTGAATTGCTAAGAACTTGCCAAATAAAAACATAAAGTATGACCAGGACTCTCGGCGAATAGCAAACCATTCAGAGACACAGGCGCTTCGACCAAAGTGAAGTCTGTATCCACGAACAAGACCAAAAATAAATAATTTAAGACACACACACACAAAACGAAACAAATAACAATAAACAGATGACACAAAAAAAAAAATAATCTTATCTTAGCATTAGAGTAGTAATCCGATCAACACAAAAATAAAAGTAAAAGATGCTTATTATTTAGTTATGTATTTATGTTGATCGGGTGACTCTTCGGATGCCAAGTATTCTTTTGTCACCTGTTTATTTTAACTGTTTTGTTTTTCGTGTTCGTTGATAAAAACTGGTGTCGTATCGTTTGCCTGTATGTGTGTTTTTCCATTCCTCGAGCTTCCTATTTATATTTCGTGTTTTTGATTCCGACTGCAGTATCATCTCGGCAGCATCATCATCTCCCTTTCTCTGTGTTTGTCATCCGTGCTATTTACATGGCTCCCATGCTCCGCATCATCATGGCTTCTTGCATTGTTGGCGCTTTTACTGCGGAAAATTTAAAAAAACATTGAACATTATACATGAAACAATGTACGGACAGGTTTAACTTATTAAGCGCCATGGGATGAGTAATCGTCTTAAGCGAATTACCATATCCGCCATGGGCTTATATACAGCTAAAGCTTGACATTGCGTTAAAATACAACTTATCTGCTATCCTATCAGGGTGTATTTTTAATGACTGTGGGGTGTTTAAAAATATCGCCGTTCCAAGTTTTGTGTTTACCTATGTTGCATAAACTCCACAGAAGGTGAATACACAACTTTTTTTTTGCATGTCCTTTACATGACATCGCTGTCAACACCAGCATTTTACCGCTGTTGTTGATTTCTTGACAAGATTACGCTCAGTAGTTTGCCATCGCTTTCTGAGCGGCCGGTTCACTTATCCCGTAAGTCACCCAAACCCCACAGTCAATAAAAATACACCCTATATTAACAACTTTTACGTCATTATTATGACACACCCCTACTTCCTATTTTCCGCCATCCATATTTGTTTGGTTCAGCGCTACATTTTGTTTGACATGGAGTCTGTTAAAGGCGGATATAAAGGCTAAGAAGGTCGACTTATGTGCAACGGGTTTTATCCCATGTTTCGATCTCTTTCCACAGAGTGATATTTCCACAGATTTGTCTGTCGAAAACGTCGCACAAAGCACGAACTCCGTAGCTCCAGCTACGACCTCCGGGAGTCTCCGAGAAAACTGTACCCGTGAACCGAATGAAGGAGACTAGAATGAACCCACGACCTTTGGAGATGCAGGAGGAAGAGGAAGACTAGGGATGTCATATGTATGATACACATGACTAAATTATTCAAATCTACACATGACTAAATTATTCACATCTACATATGACTAAATTATTCACATCTACACATGATTAAATTATCTGGGAATTATAAATGATAGCAAAGTACAAGGATGTCGTCGCCATTAAATACATCCCATCTGTAGACAGCCGGGTCAGTGGCGAAGGAGTTACGGATGCAATTTTTAATCCCGCATACCGCGTTCTAAACACAGCCATGGGCGATTTAGCAGCAGATAGCCTTACGTTGGCATTTTATGAAATGGTATGGGTACAAGTAGTTCAAAAAGCAATGAACGCAGAAAATGAACACAGAACGCAGAAAGAAAGAACACAGATGGTTCGGTGTTGAGAGGCAGGAGAAGTGCCTGGGGGCTCTTAGCAAAAGCTAATGGTCGCCGATTGGTGCAGGAGAGCCTGGCATATGATACCACAACATCTAGCTTAAGAATGGAGGTGGAGGCGGTCAGTGCAGCTTTCGGCTGGATGGAGAATACGATACACACACACATCGTGAATGTAACTGACTCAGAAAGCATGCTGAGTAGGGTGAGGACAGGCAAGTTTCGTGCAGACTGGCTTGCTTCGCTTCGGAAGTCATGGGGGACAAGCATCGCCTGGATCTTTTCTCCGGGGCATGCTGGTGTGCTAGGGAATGAACAGGCGGACAGATTGGCTGGCTCTGCAAAACTTGGTGGAGTATTGATGCATGATAAGGAAGACGTGGTTGCGGCCTTGTGGGAGCATGTGTACACCTTGGAGGAGCAAATGGATCACCATGGTCTGGCAAGAATGCGACAGCGAGGGATGACAAGGGGATCTGGCCGACGATCGACGCTCAGAGGAAAGGCGAGACGGACATATAATCAGATTGCTACTGGTACTATTAGTGTTGAAATTCTTCGCTGGCTGCTGAGAATGGGGACGGAGCGCTTATGGGAATGCCCCGAATGCTGTGATGTCGCTTCCTAAATCAATCAATCAATTAATCATTCAGAAAGCAATGGCAAACTACTGAACTTTCCCAGGATTCACGAACAAGCACACTAAAATATGCTGGGGTTGACTGTTACGTCCTGTAAATGATATTAAACTAACTTTTCTATCTATAGATAACAATCACATTTAAATCGATATCCAAATCGAGGCTGACTCGGTCACGGTGTTATTAAATTGAGCCTGGCCATAGGTTCTATTCAGAACCTCTGTGCGGACCTAGAGGCAATTATAACATCAGATGGAAGAAGCACGACAGAGATCAAGTGCGGACTAGGTCAAGCAAGAACTTCTCTTCTGAGGTTGAATGGGGTAGAGTTAATGGTATGATAGAATATAATGGAAAAAAGAAGTCATGCTTACCATGGCCGGGGCAGCACAATCGATATGGCAAGCCTCCAAATATCATGTTCTCTTGGCATGTCATCTTGAAGTAACTGGGGACAAAAGGAACACATTTAACTCAAGCGCTGTCTAATCAGGTACAGTCGGTGCTAAAGTTTTTTCTTTACTAAACTTAACATACCAGTCTCCGTGGCGAAGGTGTTGCGGACGCCGTTCGTAATTCCGCGTATCTGTGTTCGAAACACAGCTGTGCGCGATTTTTTTGGCAGCAGACCGCGTTGCGCTAGGGTTTTAACTAATTGGTATGGGAGGCCGGTCGTTCAGAAAGCAATGGCAAACTACTGAACGTAAACTTGCCAAGACATCAACAACAGCAGTAAAATGCTGGTATTGACAACCATGTCCTGTAAAGGATATTCAAAAAAAAAAAAAACTTAACATAGTAGTCAGAAGTTGCCTTCGCCAAAAGGTTAATAGTGCTTGGTTTTAACCTTCCGGTGCACCGTAGGAGGTTCTCTCCTACACCAGTCAGTCGGACTAAAATGTCGACTTCTTGTCCTTGACATGGAGGCGTAAAATTCAAGTATCTCAGAAGTCGGAGTGGATTCACCTGATGGCGGGGGGAACACTGGTAGTTTAGAAAAACGGCCCACACTCGAACATCAATCCAGTGTAGACCACACTCGAATTCAAAGCAAGGGGGGTGGGGGGAGAACAACATAGCAGTCGAAAAAGAATCACTTGGTGAGTGTATTAGGTCAGGCAGGTCACTTACGCGAACTGGGGAAGAAAGCGACAACAGAGCAAGTAAGAGTAGTAGAAGAGATGACACTAGTTAGCCATGCGGTAGTTGTATGAACAGTTCTGTCATTGGGGTTAAGAAGGAAATGAGGATGGGAAAGTGGAATGTCAGAAACCTATATATGAGAAAACGGATCACGATTTGTAAAGAATTAGAAATAAAATTGATTTTTTATTTTTGGAACATAAATTTGATTTAAAATAAGTTTAATCAATATTGTTCATGACAAACCAGTAATACAGGCTAGATACATCTACAGCAGAACAAAAAAAAATGTTACATACAACAGCAACCTTTTCACGTTTACTTTGCCACAACACCAGCTTCCCTTCCAAGTGCTGCCATTTATTCTACTTCACTCTGTGTTTCCAGCTGTTCCAATCCCATCATTTGCTCCTCGCGAATCTCATACTCGCGCTTCTGAATGTCTACTTCCCGCTTGAACAAGTAATTGGTCTAAATAAGACCTCACCATCATCATGTGACGTGAGTATTTAACACTAGTAAAAACTCATCATCATCATGTGACGAGAGAATTTAACACTAGTAAGAACTCGTCATCATCATCATCATCATCATCATCATCATCATCATGTGACGTGGGTATTTAACACCAGTAAGAACTCATCATCATCATGTGCCACGCCGATAAGCGCGGGCTGTCATGATTCGACATCTGACATGATCACGAATCATCTGCCAGGCCATTGTTCCCATTAAGCTAGTGAATCCAAACCAAGACTGGTGATCGTTTCAAATGGTGAACTCTGAGCTCCAACGCTATTCGACATGACGATGGTGACCAAATCATCCAGGTGTTTATCTCTTTGCATCCCTCTTGCTCTTTCCCGTCATTTTTTGTCAGATGTCACTGCATGTTTCAAGTTAGTTTCTCCCCATAATGTGCCCAATAAATCTTGACTGTGCAGGTCTAATTTCTCTCATCTATTTACGGTTTCCATCGGTTCTTCAAGAACTATCTCATTCGTTTTTCTGGCAATCCGTGGTAGCAAATAATGGCGGAATGGGTCTAAAACATTTTTGGTTGCCAGGAGACAAGCTGCTCAATCAATCAATCAATCAATCAATCAATCAATCAATCAATCAATCAATCAACCAATCAATCAGGTGCCGTCTGCACAATGAAGATTGTCTACAATGGATCCCCAACGCTGTCTGTCTCTCGCCTTGATTGCAAATTCTGTCAGACTGCTGTTCGTGCATCTCCTGATGTTATATTCCCACTTGCATCGTTGTCTACCTCTTGCTCGCTTGCCCTCAACCTTACCCTCCAGTATGGTGTTTATAAGAGTACTGTAAGTTCATTAAAATGTGTAACATATTGTCTTATGTTTAAAGGGGTCGACGTCGTCAGAGGCCCACAGGGCCCACTAGCCTATCGGGCAATCTGACATCCTGGCCATTTCGCCACTGGCAGAATTACTCTGTTAATAAGCAAATGAACAAATACAAAGGCCCATCTTTCTTACTAATTGCACCATGAACATATAAGAAAACATAATATACAATCTACTGATGTGTTTACCGGTTCCTCATTGCGCCAATCTGCTCCAAGACTTCAGGGTTTAACAGACCTTCAGCGGCAGACGACATCATCAACATTTGAGACACGCCGCTGCAGTCAACGGGTGCTTTTGAGTGGTTTGCTGCGGCTGGGGGAGGGGCTGTAACAAAGAATGACACCATTTACATGTCATTAAATTTACTGTGTATAAGTAGATTGTCGAGCCCACAATTGCGCGCTTGAAGTGCTGTTCTTTTCTGACCACTTCGACCGTCAATACGAACATTTTCATTCTAACTATCGATGTTAAGTTGAAAATCCTCGTTGCGGCCAAACCTAAATGAGTCATATGGTACAAGGCCAATATTTTAGATCAATTGGCTCTCGAATGGTAAAGCCGACCACCTTTAATTTCCAGGTAAATTTCCTGGTACCATTTGTAGGCTGGATAGATCTGAGAACCCATGTAAATGAATAACAAAAAACAAAACTCCGCCTTGAGAGCATTCGAACACACGACAATTGGGCAGGCAGGCATGAGTGCTAGCAACTCTCTCTCTCTCTCTCTCTCTCTCTCTATATATATATATATATATATATATATATATATATATATATATATATGTAGAACAGTTAGAGAGCATTGCTTTGCTGATACAGCGGCTGCTGCAGCTTGTCTTGTTCCAGCTGTAAATGTGTCACCTTTCCTCTGGAGTAAACTAGTCAGGCCGAGAGAGGTGGCATGTTGCAATGGCAACACATGGTCTCTACAATTCATTCCAAGCTTTGTGGTATGGGGAGGTTAACTCTATCCCTGATCTGAACCGCGCGCATTCGTCTGATCAGTTGCATTCGCTACCGCTATGGGTTGTAGTTACTCAGGCTTGTTTGAAGCACGATGTAACAAACTATGGTCTGTCAAGACTGCCAGGTGCAGTAAGTTAGTAAGGAACATACATAACTGAATATATAGTTAGAGAAGGAAGAGTGAATATGAGTCTTAATATCCTGGGACTCAAACAAATGACGCTTTTATCCTTAACGAGATCCAGGGGGAGTTAAGCATACTTGAACGTAAAGCAGTCACCGTTTAGCTCAGGTAAATCACATATTCCTACATTTAACTCGCATCTGGAGATTTTCATGTTCCCCTCCACACAAACACTTTATAAACACATCATAACAATGGGATCTGACTTTTCATTGTTCTAGGCGACGACACGCACACGCATACGCACGAGCACGCGCACGCACGCACACACACCCCCACGCCCCATACACACACACATACACACTCACACACACACACTCTCACACATGCTTACCGTAACCAGTAGCTGTGGGCGCCATCTGTTGTTTCGATCCCATCATGCTGCTGATTCCATTCATAAACGTGGCTGGGGTCAGACACTCCTCGAGCATATGCTGCAAATGTTCATCAAACACAAAATCATCACCGGTTCTACCTTTTAACTCCTTTTTGTACTATTGCTTTAACTCTTTCTGCACCAGGGTCGTGACGTGTTCGTTAGGGTTCGTCATCTACGATCCATGACATTGAGCGCGTTTCTTGTGTTAGTGGACACTAGAGTTCCGAGGCGAAAAGCATAAAAGCGGACACGTAAACTCACGTACAAACGTTATTTAAGTGATGCTGAACTACTGCTAACTGTTTCCCGTCTCATCTTTGCAGTCATGTCAAGTTTTTGTCCATTTTCAGAGTCTGTTTCTTTGTTTGTCATGTAGTTGTATCGGTGTATGTTAGTTGTTTATGTGCTGGACGGAGGCTTTGACCGCAACGTCCATTTACGCGAGACTCCGTAGCGAAGTGGTCGAGCCTTCTATCTCACGCTCCGAATGTTGTGGGTTCGAATCCAGGCTACGTCTTTCGGTTCACGAGTTCATTTTTCTCCTGGAGGTCGTCGCTGGAGCTACGGCGTTCATGCTTTGTTCGACGCTTTCGGCAGTAGCACCCTGCGGAAAGAGACCGAAACATATGGAATAAAACCCGGTGCAATGAAGTCGATCCTCTCGACTTTTAAGACCTTTTGTGTGTTATAATAAATCTTACCGATTCTAGTTCTCGTGTTTTGGTGATTTACAATGTACTTCAAGTGATGGTATGACCCGAGGTCAGGGTTGCTTGTGTTGCCCAAACAGTTCCAGGAAGCTGTTCCTGACCTGGAAGTCATCTACTACCTACTATGCCACTCGCTGGATTGCAAACGGTTAAAGGCCAAACTTTCGCTGGTGACTGCGGCGTTGTGGGTTAATTCCAAACATCTTGACGTAAATATTGACTTCCCGTCCTTGACTCGTTGGCCTTCTTCATCTTTCGTTCGCTTGAAATATGTCTATAACTGCAATGTTGTCTCTTGTATGAATTTAACTGTCTTGTTCCTTTAGTTCACTCAGCGGTCCATAGAGTTTATCTTCCACTGTCGTCTCTGTAGGCCAGAAGGTTTGCCTAGATATGTTGTATATTGGCAGTCTTGGAGTATGTGCTCTGCTGTCTGCGACGCCAATCCACATGTGCACATGGCTGATTCGCCAATCTTGAATTTTGTATACATCTGGTTGCGTAATCTATTTGTCCTGTTCTGAGGCGCAGGATAATGCCTTGTTCTGGTCTGTCCATAACGTGGTAGTCATCTTGAGCAGGTTTTGTGGCTCACTGTTCTGACTGATTTGATCTTCTTTTGGTGGTATGTAACGGGCACATCAGGCTGTTCTTCTCTTACTCCTTCCTTCGCTAATCGATCAGCTCTCTCGTTTTCGGTACTCCACAGTGGGATGGTATCCACTGTATGGTGATCTTATGCTGACTGCTAAACTTATTAGTCTAAATTACAAGTACATCAGAAATCGGAGTGGGTTCGCCAGGTGGCGGGGCACTGATATTGATAATAGGAAAGCTAACCCTCGAGCATAATCAGTCTAGTGCACTCACTACTGGTAGCAAATGCTAGGAGTAGTAACGCATGTGAGGACTCCGCGGGGGTTTAAAGCGAGTGAATGTAAATAAATAAATATAGGGGAGGGGGAGGGAGGGGGAGCGGTCTGGTACGTTTTATAAATGCATGCCTGCCTTCTCTCAGTGCCTTGACTGATTCAGTGCCTAACAAAAAGTGGGTCTAGACCAAACATGGCAGTGGTCTCGAGGTATGGTGCCTGCCTTGAGTGCTAGAGGTCCCGGGTTCAATCCCCGGTGAGGGTCGGGATTTTTTTTTTCACGTTGACTTCTAGTAAAAAAGATTTCCCCTGGTCTCTGGGTAGTGAGATCGGACGCCCGTGTGTATTTTTGGGCACGTAAAAATATCCTTTGGCAGTTGGAAATCGAAAAAGCGTAGCCTAACGGCGCTGCCTGGGCAAAATTTGGAGTTAAAAAATATATCCAAAGTATTTCCGGTGCCACGGAGTTCGTGCACTGAGATTCTCCGGACTCAGGCTTGAGGTAGGAACGAACGAACGAACGAACAGACTTTATTTTCAAAGGGTAACAAATTGGGCACGCAGGCCCGTCTTACATTCGGCCCTTCCAATCACTCATCTTTCTTTCATCAACAGTGCATAGGAAAAAAACATTGTCACGTGAATTTTGTAAACATAAACAATGCATATTACTATGTTATGAGACACATCCACCACCCACCCACACATCCCCCATTCACTCCAACTCCCCCACCCAACCACACACACATACAATACATTCCCCCACCCATCCACCACATCCCTACACCTACACATCTCCCAGTCCACACACACCTCTCACCCAACACACATCCCATCCACCCACACCCCAAGCACACATACATTCAATAACCCACACATCCCCCACCTACTCACAACTCCCCACCCACTCACATAGCCTCTACCCGTCCCATTTCCCACCAACAATCACTCATCCAATATCCTCCCCCACCCACACACCTCCAACCACTCAACCAAACACATATTCCTCAGCCACACACACATCTCCCCGTCAACTCACATATTCCGCACCTACCCACACACAAATTCCGCACTCACCCACATAATCTCCCATCTCCCCCAGCCCACTCACAGATCCCGAGCCCACACCTGCAAACATCCCCCACCATCTCCTAACCTGCACACACTCACCCACCAACATATCCTCTACCCACCCACACATCCTTTACCCACCCATCCCCCAACCAACATCCCTTAACCACACACCCTTACTCATATACAATCACCCACCCACACATCCTCTACCCAACCACACATCCTCCACCCAACCACACATCCTCCATCCACCCATTCCCCCAGCCACACATCCCTTGACCACACACCCTTACCCATATGCACACACATCCCCACCCACGCACAATCTCCCCACCCATACAAACATCCCTCACACACATCCCCACCCACCAACACATTCCCCATTAACAAACACACACCTCCCATCCACGCACACACAACCCATACATTCATCCCCTCACACATCCCTAGACATACGTACTTATCCCTCAACCACTAACACCCACACATCCCTTACCCACTCATCAACACATACATCTCCTATCTACCCACCCACACTCACACATCCTAACCACCCATCCCCCACCCTCACACACATCCTTCACCCACCCACAAACCCAACCACACCTGCACCCACCCACACAAACATCATTTATCCACACCCAGCTCCCCTCCCACACAATACCACACCCACACACATCCCAAAGTCACAGCCCTCACCCACACACACATCTATCCTCACATCTCTTACCCATCCACACATCCCCCAACTACAATCACCCTCACTACCCACACATACATCCTCCATCCAGCCACACACATCCCCACCCAGCCAGACATATCCCCCACCCACACACACACATCTCCAAATCCATCACCCACACCCATCACGCACCCTCCCCCAACCCACACACATCCCCCACACACATTCACCCACACATCTCTCACCCACACACACTCCCCACCCATCCTCCCAAACATCCCACACCCATACACATCCCTCACCAACACACACATCCCCAAACCCACAACCACCCCCACCTGCACACATCTGCCACCCACCACATATCTCCCCACCCACACATATACCCCCACCCATCCCATAACCCATCATCAACCAACATAACCTCCTCCACCCACAACCACCTAGACAAACACACATCCCCACCCAAATACACATCTCCCCATACACCCATACATCTCGCACGCACCCACACACAAATCCCACACCCACCCACACACAAATCCCCCACCCATCCACACAAACCCACCCCGCCCACCCACACATCCTGAGCCCACCCACACACATCACGAATCCACCCACACACACACATCCCCCGATCCCCCAATCTACTATTATGATCAAACTCCCACACTTTACACACACATACAGTGACGATTGTCGTGAGCATTGTCGTAAAATTGTAAAGAAAATGGAGAAAAATTGTACATATACATTTTGTAACTTAAAAATTAGTGATGCAATTCAACTCTCTCTCTCTCTCTCTCTCTCTCTCTCTCTCTCTCTCTCTCTCTCTCTCTCTCTCTCTCTCTCTCTCTCTCTCTCTCTCTCACACACACACACACTCACTAACGCTCTCACTCACATTACAGTAAAGTTATATTATACATGATAAAATCAAGTGTCATACTCTAGGAGTAGAGCGGAGCACTTATGGGTTACACCCGTGTGCCGTGAGGTTGATCCGTCAACTAAACTAAACTAAACTAAACTAAACTAAACTAAACTAAACTATGGCACACAATCAAATGAACAAGTATTATAATGCAAATTTCCGTTCACTGAGCGTTGAAATTGCGGAGGATACCGCGAAAAGAAAAAAATAACACAAGGACTTTAGTATTGCGATATATCGACCTTCTGTCCAAACAGGAGGTCACATTTGGCGATATATATGGTGTATTTTTAATGACTCTGCAGTGTTCAAAAATCCAATCCAATCCAATCCTTGGTACGAATGCCCCCGTTCAGCATTCAATTTTTCGACTTGGCTGTAAATGGGGTGTTTATGATGTGACTTGTAGATTGTCTTTCGTACTTTGGGCTGCTTGTTGTCAGCTTCCCTGCTTCTGATGGGTTGATTGCGTTCATTCCTTTCTTCTTGAGGTTTTTCATGTCTGGACAGAGTCGTGCACTTGTTGAGGCCTGGAGTAATTGGGTACCCACCACGTCATATGGTGCTGTTTTCCTTCAGGGAGTTTTACTAGTTGTCGTCTCTCCTGGTGTTCCTCCTATTACCCCGTCGTGAGTTGCCTTCGAATCTTCTCAGTGTTCGCCAGTCGGATCTTGGTGGTGAGCGATATCGTCCTTCCTCTGTTGCTTCTTCTTCTGTCTGTGTTCTTGCATCTTCTGGTTCGAGTGTGGCTATTTGGGTGCTGAGCCGTGCTATTATGTCTTGTAGAATATCTGATGTCCATTCTTTCATATCTTGTATTTTTGTTATCTGGTCTTCATTCTCGGCCTTTATAGCAGCCATTCGAGCGACATCCTGCTCTATCTTCTGCTGTACTTGCTTCAGTTCATCCAGTGGTTCTATTTGTGCTCTTTCTTCTTGTTTCTGCTTGAGAGTTTCTTCTGTCTTTTCTCTTTCGTCTTGGAATTTTGATAGAGTTTCGTCAGTTTCAGCCTTTATAGCAGCCATTCGAGTGACATCCTGCTCTATCTTCTGCTGGACTTGCTTCAGTTCGTCCAGGATGCGCTGAACTGCCGTTATCTGTGTTTCTTGCGCCTTGACTTTTTCTCCCTCCATGTTTTTGAACTGTGTTCTCATGTCCTTCAGTTGGCCTTCCAGTTGCGCTTTATCACTTTTGGTGAGTCGGTTGGTCGCCTCGTACTGCCTCCTGGCCTCCTTATATGGTAGGTTAGACTTGATGGCGATCTTCATTGCTTCTTTGCTGTCTTGGTGGCAGGGGCAGCCGAGGTACCTGGCGCCATGGTTGCCGAGGCAGTTGGCGCATTTCCTGTTCGTGTTAGGCTTCCTGAAGTCCGTGTCGGTCTTTGCATGCTGGCACTGACTGTATGGATGGGGTCCAGAGCAGTGGACAGTGTTTGAAAATATTTCCGGTCCAAGTTTTGTATTCACCCTCGGTAGAGCTCATGCAACATAATAGATAAATACAAAACTTGGACCGGCAATATTTTCAAACACTGCACAGTCATTAAAAATGCATTCCTGTATTATCCTGCAGCACTGAATCAATGAATACAAGTCTAAGGGAGACATTACCTTGGTTGGCTTGTCCATTATCATGCCCATCATGGTTCTCATGCCGGTTCCTTGGGCTCCGACGTGGGCCGTTTGAGCCATATGACAGACCTCATTGGCTTGGAAGTTATTACATCCCATCATTAGGGCTTCAGGAGGAAACAAATAAATGAACCAATCAAAGTCATCGTTACAATGTAAGCATGGATCAATCAAAGTCATCGATACAATTTAAGTTTACCCTAGGCTGTTTCATTTAATCTTAATAATAATCACAGTGTCTTTAATATTAACCGAAATAAATAACCAAATTAAACTAAATCATATAATTTAGGATATATATTAGTCAAAAGTAATACAACAATCAAAGTCATCGTTGCAGTTCACGATTGATTGATTGATTTAGGAACCGACATCACAGCATTCGGGACATTCCCGTAAGCGCTCCGTCCCCATCCTCAGCAGCCAGCGAAGAGTTCCAACACTAATAGTTCCAGCAGCAATCTGATTATATGTCCGTCTCGCCTTTCCTCTGAGCGTCGAGCGACAGTCAGATCCCCTCGTCACCCCTCGCTGCCTCATTCTTGCCAGACCATGGTGATCCATTTGCTCCTCCGAGGTGTACACGTGCTCCCACAAGGCCGCAACCACATCTGCCTTGTCCATGCATAAATACTCCACCAAGTTTTGCCTGAACAGCCAATCGGTCCGCCTGTTCATTCCCCAGCACACCGGCATGCCCAGGAGGGGGAAAAGGATCCAGTTTGAATGCTTGCCACCCTCGCCGACCTCCGAATGCGAAAAGCGACAGCCACTCTGCACGAAGTCTGCCTGTCCTCACCCTCACATTATAGCGATGGACTTCGCTAGTTTGCTTTCAATATGATTTGCGAGAGGAAGAGGACTTGAATGCAAATCATCTTTGCGTTTTAGTGAACATCTGAGCCACAAGACGTCACTAGCTTGATTGCAGCGCATAGTGTGAGAAAAAGAAAGAAGGAAGACAGAAAGTAGTATAGAAAGAAAGAAAGAAAGAAAGAAAGAAAGAAAGAAAGAAAGAAAGAAAGATAGTAATAGAACGAGAGGTTGCAAGAAAGAAAGAAAGAATGGAAACAATTAAGCAATGGAAAGATATTTAAGAAAGAAAGAAAGAAAGAAAGAAAGAAAGAAAGAAAGAAAGAAAGAAAGAAAGAAAGAAAGAAAGAACAGATGCCCAGTAGTGTTCAACAAATATGACCATACCTATACTGGCCATGCGAGCAGGTCCTCCAAGCAGTGTTGTAGTGGGGTCCACACACCCATGGGCCTCGTAGTAGGCCTTGTGACCCAGCTGAGTGGCCCACTTGGTCACCATCGCTCGTGTCTGTGTGAGAAAGGGGACAGACAAGAAGTGAAAGAGTTGTAAGGATGCAACAGTGTTTTTTTTTTTTTTTGTGTGGCTTGTTTGTCCATAATGAAACTAGAACATTATATGCAACAATAAGAAAGAGACAAACAGCTTTCTTTGGTCATGTGATGAGAAGAGAGGCGCTGGAGAACATCGTGACAGCTGGAAAGAACGAGGGGAAGAAAGGCAGAGGCAGAGCAAGAGAAATGATGCTGGAAGGATTGAGACGGTGGCATGAAGAAATATCATTAGCAGAGTCGATCCACAACACCAAAGACCGAGTTCTGCGGAGAGCAATGAACTGCCTACGCCAGCTGATGATGTGTGTCCCGTGTTTTGAGTTCTTTGTGTTCCTATATCTTTCATGTGATCCGCCGTCTAATGTAGTTATTTAGCCATTATCCTTTTTGGACAACAATCATCTTCAAATTAACATCTGAATTCTGGCTGACTCGGCAACAGGAATATTAATCCGAAGCCAGCTGATGGAATCTATAATAACTTTTCCTCTGGGTAGGGATAATGGTAGAATTGAATTAATAAAAAATAAAGCATTGGTGTATTCCCTAAAAGCTACGTGATTTCATTTGAATGCTGCTCCCATTCTATCGCTGCAAATTCTTCTTCTGTCACTTCTCCTGCCTTTTATCCCCCAACTGAGAAAATACCTTCAACCAATACACTCGGGATTCTTATTTCTCTTGCTTTATATCGCAACTCCATCAGTGGCCTTGCCGTATTATTTATCTATGTCTCTAATTCTCTTCTTCTTGTTTTGTTATGTCCTCTTCTATTTATTTTGCTCTGTAGTTTCCAGAGGAAGGACTTTTTAGTTCCAGTGCAAACCGCTTAAGGCGATCTCGGATGTGGCGAATTTATGTTGTGAAGAAAAATATTGAATTGCACGTTTTAAATGCATTACAATATGCTTGAACTCTTATCAGAGGAATTTCTGATAACAAGAACTATTTCTAGGGTCCCAGATGAGTTCGCCTTATCAAGTCTGCACTGTATACTATTAACTGTTTCTCTTAACGTGTGCGGAATCCAGAGCCAGTGTCTTTCCCTTGTAGTTTGATTCACTTTAGGTGTCAGGTATTCTCAGATATGACTGAGCTACCGTATAACAGTAGACAGCACTAACTGCTTTCTGTTAGCGCCGAAGTGTAGGGCGACGCTCTCCAAACCCAACACCCGACATTGGGCCAACGGCTTTCGGGCGGAGGAGCGCAATTGGGAAGGTACAAGCCTTAACCTGGTGTGAGGAAATGCAACCTTAAGACTAAATGTAATTTCAAAGCAGACCAGGCCCTAAGCCTTGGTAGGCAACTGATTTAGGATGGCAGCTACGACAGGCGGACAGTTAGTTAATTACTTTGCTGATCAGGCAGCTTCAGCAGCTTGCCTTGTTCCAGATGCTATTTTTGTTTCCTTTCCTCTGGAGTAAACTAGGCAGGTCGAGAGAGGGATTACGCTGTACAGGCATCGCATTGTCTCTACAACTCAACTCAAGCTTTGTGTTATGCATAGGTATAACTCCAGCCCTGGACTTGCTGCGATGGATTGTAGTTATGCCTATTTTACAGAATCACAATGTAACAAACCATCGTCTGTAAAATGGCAAGGTACCAGTGATAGTGACTTACTT
Source organism: Cepaea nemoralis (assembly GCA_014155875.1). NCBI lineage: Eukaryota > Metazoa > Mollusca > Gastropoda > Stylommatophora > Helicidae > Cepaea > Cepaea nemoralis. The sequence goes on from JACEFZ010004435.1 coordinate 259,610, forward strand.
GGATTTCTTAAGTTCTCCTTAAATCAGTCCTTGTTTTAATTTCTTTTGACTGTCCATAAATTTCTTGATAGTAAGAAAGCCCCTCTTACATTTAAAAATATCTCTTTGTTTTCCTCCCAACCTTTTCTGCAATGCTACATAAATACGTATATGACTCCACCACTTAAAGTCAGGTTTCTCCAATGAAGATCGGGTTATAATTTGTTTGATTTATTCTCATTATCTTTGTCTTTGCCCTATAGATTTAAAACCTAATTGTTGTGACCCTCTCACCAAGCTTATTTAGTGAAAAACTTCGCCATGGAGCAATCTTCTGATCGTCAGGAGGGAATCCCCTTCCCAGAATGTTTTGGCCCTTTACCTTCTCGACTCTCTCCGTGGGCGGGTCAGCCCGGCTCATGACTCCGGACGTCCTTCCCCTACCGTGTGTTAGAAGCGGTTGGTCTGTTGTGTTGTTCCGTGTTTCATACCTGCAAAATGTCTCCTCCCAAGGCACCTCTCCCCAGGGGAGGAGAGCCGTGTGCACCCGGTGCTCCGTGCCATCACACAAATCATATCACTTCTCGCCGTGGGAAGCCAACTCCATCTCCTGCCATTGCATCTGTCGCCTCCGCGCCGATGCTTGCTATGCGCCGGCGATCGTCTTCGTTGTAATTTTCCTTCGTTGTACCCCGTCCCGTAGCCAGCGAAGTCCAGATAATCAAGTTATTGCGTCCGAGCAATTGAATTCCATAGCTGGTAGCAGCTATTGTTTCTTTTATAATGCAGTCTATCTGTCAGTCATTAATTATACATTTACTCGTTACTTTAATTCTCTCAGCTAGATAATTATCATCTTTTGGGTCACATTTTGAGAAAAGTCTCTAGCAAGTTGAGACAACCTGGAAAACTTGGGGTATTAGAGACCGAGGTTAACATATGAAAAATAAGGTGTGTGATTTGACAGTGTCCATCGGAAGATCACCAGCGGTTGGACTGGTCAAGAATACAAAAAGTTGTAGAGGAACATGATCGTTCGCGCCGACGGATTTGTGATAATAAAGATGCCTAACTAAGGGATTTAACAAACGTTCTAATTCACTTGAACTGCTTCCCTTCAACAAGAGAAGCACGTAGATGATTAAATACTTACACCTGGTGTCACTGGTAACGGCTGTGGGTTGCCTTGGTTGTTAACAGCTCTGTTTCCGGTTCCGGTTCCACCAAACATGCCCATTTGATTATTGACAGGACTAGGTGCGTGTGCTGCTCCAGGTGGGGGTAATGCTCCTTGTGGGGATGCTGTGAGAGAACATTTCGACAGATATAAATACCACGAAGTGCTTGAATAAATTTAACGAAAAAAGACATACGCAATTAGGCGATGATTCGTCATCTAAAGTACTTACGTTCTAAAATCGAGAGGGTCGACTGCATTGCACCGGGTTTTACGCCATCTGGCTCATTATCTCTCCCCAGAACAGTAAGCCGCTCGCCGAGAGCATCGCACAAAGCACGAACTCTGTAGCTCCAGCGATGATCCCCAGGTGTCTCCGGAAAAAACTGCACCAGTGGTCTGAACGACGCAGACCCGGTAATGAACCCACGACATCCAGAGCGCGACGAAGACGGTTTAATCACTTGGCTACAGAGATCGTAGGACAGATTCATGACAGATGGTGTCGTTAGAATATGGAGTTTTAGGTCCTAGGTCGGTACATTTGTTAAAAAATGAGATCATCTACTGGATTTCACACATACCCATATCTTCTTCTTCTTCTGCGTTCATCCGGAGAGTTTTTTTTTTTTTTTTTTTCGGACGTGATTACGTTGTGCCTGTTTACAGCAGAGCTGCGTTCTTGCGCCGTTAGGCCGACACATCCGACTTCTGCGGGCATTTGTTGACCGGGTTAACCTTCCCGGGATACTCATATAATACTTACATATATACTTCCATAATACTTACACACATATTTAGACACTATTTACATAATACTTACATACGTTCTTACATATATACTTACTAAATACTTATATGCAGCCTCCATTCATACTTACGAAATACTTACGTACACAATTAAGCAATACTTACATAATACTAACATTCATTAGTGCTTACACATTTGCACAATACTTAATACATAATAATGCTGCATGACCTTTGCAGGACGTTGCAATCACCCCCCCAACCCCAACATGATATGCAAGGCAGTATTGCGGTCTGTAGTTTGCCATTGCTTTCTGAACGGGAAGCCAACATTGGGGGTTCATTCAACTGACCGGTATAGGGAACGAATCCACTATCCCGCCGTCAGCAAGCGGATGAACTCCGAGGCCAAACTGACGTATATTTACTTACATCCATCCATCCATCCATCGATCATGTGCCATGCCGGTAAGCTTGGGCGGTCATGACTCGCCATTTCACTCGATCACCAGAGTCGTGGATCAGCTCCCTGTTCTTGTCTCGACCATGCCACGTGGTCAAGCCATCCAGGTATTTACTTCTCTGCCTTCCCATTGTTCTCTTCCCCTCAATCTTGCCATTGTCACCAAGTTCCCCCATTTATTTCTTCTCATAACATATCCAAACACTTTTGATCTTCTACGTCTAATTTCTCTAATCAGTTTACGATTATCATTTGTTTCTTGTAGGACTTGGTCATCGGTTTTTCTGTCTGTCCATGGTATTCTTTGCATTCTCCTCAGAAACCACATTTTCACAGCCATCATACTTAAGATAATACTGTCATACATTCTCACATTCATACTTGCACATGAAAGTTACAATCTTATATGGAGTGGCGTCAATCAGCGTGCTGCAGCTAAACATGGAGTGGGTTTTTTGGTTACACCAGAAAAAACGAAAGCCATTACCAACACTAAATTTATATCAGAAAGAATAATACTAGTACAGATTAAAGAATGAAACAGAATAACAACTTTTATACAAACATACGACACTTACAGCGATGAAGACAAAGATGAGTATTTTGATAAACTTGCAGACATTTTAAATAATGTCAGGGAGACAGATGAACTTATTGTGATGGGTTATTTTAACGGACGAATAGGCACACGAAGAACACCGTGGGATGAATCCATGGGACCATTCAGCGACACAGAGACTGAATGTAACAGCAATGGTCAACATCTACTCAACATATGTTCCGAACACTGACTAATAATAGCAAATAGTTGTTTTTTTCCAACATCGTCGTAGCCACACCAAAACCTGGTATAAATGGAATTACATAGATCAAGCATCTCTAATTAACTTTATTCTACTTAGGAAATCAGACAGAAGACTACTATTGAATTCAGGAGCACTCCCAAATACAGACTGTTGATACTGATCACAAACCAGTCATAATAAAATAGATTTCAACATACAGAAAAATAAGAAACAAAAAGGTAACAACACATGCCATAAATTATAGGAGGCTTCAGGGAAATACAGTTAAAGACGAATTCAATCAACAACAAAAAACAAAAAAACCAAAAAAAAATAAACTATATAAGAACATCCCTGATGAATACTAACGCGTAGATAAGAGTGGATAATTTTCAAGGCTGTCATGCTCGACACACTGGAAAATAAATGTGGAACAAAGAAAGTAGGGCAGGACAAAAGATTAAGAACAGCCTGGTGGAACAACGAAGTTAAAGATAGCATATTCAAAAAGAAGGTAGCGTTCAAAAAGTGGATCAGAACTAAATCTGAACAGGACTATGTTACTTATAGAAATGCCAAACGAACAATTAGAGCATCTAAAGATGAATCCTGGAGAATATACGGTGAACAGATGGCGACACATAGCAAAGACTACCCAAGAGAATTTTATAAACGTGTTAATACAATGAGAAACAGAGATGCATGCTACAACCCAACCACCATCATAAACAGCAAAAGAGGTATACCGATATTTAATCCACAACAAAGACTAGCAAGATGTGCAGAATACTTTCAAGAACTACTTAACCCCACACATAATAACATAGAAGACCTCACTTTTGTGCCTAAAAGCCATGGACAACAAGAACCAAATTTCATCCCTGCAGAAGTCAAAGCAGTTATACAGAAAAGTCCTAAAAACAAATCACCGGGTCCAGATGGAATAACCACAAAAGCTATTCAGGCCTGTGGGGAAACAGAAGTTAAATGGCTAACAAGACTTTTTAATATAGCATGGGAAGAAAGAAAAGTCCCAGATGATTGGCAGCAGGCAATAATAGTACCAATATGGAAAAAGAAAGGCAATATGAGAGAGTGCGAAACATACAGAGGTATATCACTTCTGAGCTATATAGGGAAAATGTATGCAAAACTATTGGAACAAAGAGCTAGACCCATAGTTGAACAACAGTTAAGCAAAGTACAATTCGGTTTTCGGAAAGGTAAAAGTTGCACTGATGCACTATTTACACTTAGACAAATATGTGAAAAAACTATCGAATATAGTGACCAGCAGAATATTGTGTTTGTAGATCAGGAAAAGGCTTTCGATAGAGTAGACAGATACAGATTATGGACCATCCTTGAAGACTATGGGATACAAGGACAATTGCTAGAAAACATCATAGCCATGTACCACTCGAGCCGAAGTGCAGTAAGAACACAAGAAGGTATATCAGATATGTTCACAGTCAATACAGGAGTGAGGCAGGGATGTGTGCTCTCTCCTCTGCTATTTAATATCTACATGGACAGAATATCCAAAGAAGCAAGCCTTGACAGAACAGATTCAGAAAATTTAGAACTCTTTACTCCAGATGAAACAACTGATTCACAGGAAATAAATGAACTTCTATTTGCAGACGATCAGTGCCTGTTTTACAGCGATGAGGGCAGACTACAAAATCATATTAATAATCTGAGTTCAACATGCAGCAGATACAATATGAGTATAAACACAGCCAAAACCGAAGTAATGCAAGTTAGCAGATCGCCTGGTCCACTAAGTATACAGATAAATAGCACAACTCTGAAACAAGTTAAAGAATTCAAATATCTTGGAAGTATGATCACAGAAGATGGCAGATTGGACAGAGAAATCAAAATCAGATGTCAAAAAGCTAGTGCACTTACATATCAACTATCACCCTTACTGAAACATCCAAATATACCCATGTCCGCAAAACGACAGATAATAAACAACATATTCACACCATCCCTATGCTACCAATCTCAAACTTGGACTGTATCCAAATACACTTTCGCAAAAGCAACACCTGCGAGATGAGATGCTTGAGGAGAGCTGCCAACTTAACAATCCGAGATCGAGTAAGAAATGCTGTTATCAGACAGACTGTCGGATCAACACCTTGTGCCACATTTATTGAAAGACAGAAGATCAAGTGGTTTGGCCTTGTTCATCTGCGACGAGACCAAGAGGATGTCCAAGAAGAAAATGGATTGACGACATCAAAGACATTGTACAATCACACGGAAAGACACTATCCAGTGCCGCCCATCGGGCGCTGGAGCGCAAATTATTCCTCCCCACGACGCTTGAAGGCAGAAGTGGAAGATGATGATGATGATGATGCTTACGTGCATATTTGCACACTTCTTCACTCTAACACTGCCACATGTCAACAATAATAATAGCGATTAACAGTCAACAGACAACACTACTGACCCATCTTGAAGGCGTTCAGGAGGACTTGCGGGGTCTGGATCCCCGGAAGGTTTGACCCAGCTAGCGCTTTCTGTGATACTGTGGAGATGTTTCACAGTTAGTGGCATGTCTAGCCATATTCACATGCTGTCTCACTCACTGACTCACTCACTGACTCACCCGCCCACCCACTCACTCACTCACTCACTCACTCACTCACTCACTCTCTTCTCTTTCTCTCGCTCCCTCCCCCCTCTCTCTCTCTCTACACACACACGCACACACACACACACACACACACACACACACACACACACACACAAGAGGCAGGCCGTAAATCTTTGCCAGGTTTAAATTAGTTGCACATCCCTGACAGGACGCTGCTATAAACTTAACAGTTGTTTATTATTTACTAGGCAAGTTTACGTTCAGTAGATTGAAATTACTTTCTGAACGACCCACGCTCATACCATTGTTAAACATCAACACATGGCGGGCTGCTTCCAAATGGCCTGCAACAAATTTCGAAAGCGGTATGCGGGACTGTGAATAGCGTTCGCCACCCATTTGCCACAGACTTAGCCCTGACTGTGATGCAAACGTCACAGACAGCTTGAACTCTTGTACTGTATTTATTCTTATTCAATATTATAGCCTTCGCTTGAAATGACACGTATATCATATTTACTTGACCTTAAAAAAGACTATGGAGAACAAACCAACTGCGTTTCGAAACTAAATTAGTTATTACGTGCAGATATGGCTTCTGTAACACTGTTTTTATTCTGCAACATTATTACTTTTGAACTGTTATTTAAGAATATGGTGGGTATAGAAGAAATTAAATATTAAAATACACGGCTACGAGATGAAAAATTCGTGCTTAGTGAGAGGGCGCGTTGTCTTGAATTCACGGAAGATTCTGAGTGCGTTCCATCCCTTGTTGTCTGTTCATATAATTTTTTTTTAAAATTTGGATAGAGGCTTTGCATAGTATTGTACATTAGCCGTGTTGCCACAAGGAAGATACTCTTTGAATAGGATACTCCTGGCGTTCTGCAAGCAGTCGGCATCACTACCCCTGTAGGATTCTGTGCTCTCGACATGATAGGGATTAGGAAGCTCGAGTTTTTCCAGTGTATGCTGCAAATTCTGTATTAAGAGTTGAAATGGTGAACTCAAGCACTATCTACTGTCACCATGGTCGTCAAAATGTTTCTAACTGGCACTTTGTGGGTAACTGTCGACATGAATTTACCCTCGTTTGCTTCTGATCGTGTGACAAGGCACAAGAAACCAGCGGGTACACACTTGACCCATTTTGTTGTATGAAATATCAACTATTCTTTCATTCGGTTTTACTGAACCACTATCTCCGCAATTGCCATTTTTCGTTCCTGTTCAATGATTTTCGTCATTTTGCTGCATTTCCATTGTTAATTTCTGAGGAAGGGCTTTACAGGTCTTGGCAGAAAAACATCACTCGAGCGGCCAAACTGAAAGTCTCCATCCCAGTTTACATGTATTTATTTTCTAACATACGAAGGGAACCGGCACCATGGCTAGGGTATAGTGAAATGTGTATTTTCATAATTCACTGGCATATAAGTCGGAAGTTCAAATTAGCTCAAAATTGATATCGATGGTAACAGGAAAAGGAGTCGGCCGTTCAGAAAGCAATGACAAACTACTGAACTAAATTAAATTCTGACAAATCGTTGGAGTACCAGTTCTGGATAACATAATGCACTGCGTCGTGTACCATGGTGGGAGAACCCGTTGAAGAAACAACGCATACTTTACATGTTCGTTGCAAATGTGGTTGAGGTGCTTTAAATGTGCTTACTTGCAACTTTCTCCTGTTGCGACTTCATAGTCAAGAGTCAAAACTAATGGCCAGCCGGCAGCTCCTTGCGCTCGTGCGCGTGGGCGCGCGCGCACACACACACACACACACACACACACACACACATTGGTGTAGGCGTTCATTTATCTCCAAAGATCTCAGTACCTGGTAATGCGTACTTTTAATGACTGTGGGGTTTTTCAAAATGATGCTGTTCCAAGTTTTGTATTTACCCTTTATATTGCATGAACTCCACAGCGGGTGAATGCAAAACTTGGAACGGCAATATTTTCAAAAACCCCACAGCCATTAAAAATACACCCTTATAATCCTCCATGCAACCGTCTCAGTTCATCCAGCACAATTTCCCTTCTTCTGCCCTTGCCTCTCCTCCCATTGATCTTTCAGTTGTCACTGATGTTGTTCAATGCATCTCTTCTAATCCCATAACTAAACAATGATGTTTGTCTCTTTTTTATAATTGTATAAAATGTTCTAGTTTCATTAGCCTCTTCCATACAATCGCTGTGTGTGTGTGTGTGTGTGTGTGTGTGTGTGTGTGTGTGTGTGTGTGTGTGTGTGTGTGTACGTCCGTCCGTCCGTCCGTTATTACCATTTTGTCTAAAGCATGTTAGCAGTGTTCTATTCAAATAGAAACTCAGCTCTATAACGTCATATAAAGGCAGTATATAAATGCATACATTCATGCACGCTCGCAAGCACATACACACATGCGCGCGTTTGCGCGCACACACATATAATTATAGTTAGCATATGATAAATCACTTTACAACAGTACATCTTAAAAGCTGCCAGGTTTCTTTGACAAGTTTGCTAATTACATACATTAACATGCATTGTTTCCAACATTTCTTGTCCACGACAGCTGTGATGTACATTATAATTTTACGGAAGTGGAAAACTTCTGAGGTCTCATCCGCCGTGACCTATATATTTATATATAGAGCACCTAATTTTTTTTTCTTTTCTCTTTGATCAAGCAAGATTAAAATACTAGTACATCTTCGCTTTTGGCCGTCAGCAGTTTTCGCCGCACACTTCCTGGCACTTTTGACACTGATGGCTGAAATATGTTTCCAGCAAATTGTATAATAACTGCGATATCAGAAAGGGATCAAACTTGACAGCATAAAATTAAACACTGTTTCAGCCTTAATTTTTCCCTTTTCATGATTAATGGTCGCCAACTAACATTTCTGAGGGATAAACTTTTGTCTGCACTTTACTTTCATTTCTGACAGATTTGGCCATATAAAATGCTAAACGGGCAAGTTTTGAAAAGGTTTTAGGTAATCATGTCAGTTCATTTATGTGCAGTCAACTGGTCATAATATTTGCCTAAATGGCAACTTTTGGGAATTAATTAATAGGTAAATATGTATATTTGTTTATTTTACTTAATTATACACAACATATGATAATCAAGTATAAACATTCGTAGGCATAACTTCATTATACATACGTCAGAATTTAATTTAGCATATGTTGAAAGACTATATATCAATGTAAAATTATATACAAAATGAATACTTAACTGTAAATAACAAACGATAATAAGTATCATATTCACAGCTATATGGCAGACAGAACTTCAAAACACGAACATTATAATTTAACATAAAATATGTTGAAAAACGATGTAGAATTACATACAAAATGAATCATCGCCATCATGTGCCATACCGATAAGCGTGGGAGGTCATGTTTCACCATCTCACACGATCACCAGAGTCGTGGATCAGCTCTGTGTTCTTGTCTCAACTATACCACATGGCCAAGCCATCTGTGTATTTTTCTTGTCTGTCTTCCCCTTGTTCTTTTACATTCAACCTTGCCAGTTCGGCGCTTTCCGCGCTGCGGAAAAAGACTGAGCCATATGGGATAAACCCGGTGCAATGAAGTCTACCCTGTCGACTTTTAAGCGACATTTTTTTTTCAATCTTGCCAGTTGTCACCAAGTTGTTCCAATTTATTTCTTCTCATAATGTGTCCAAAAAATTATGACTGTCCTTGTCTAATTTCTCTAATCAATTTACGGTTTTCATTTGTTTCTTGTAGGATTTAGTGATTGGTTTTTCTGTCTGTCGATGATATTCTTTGCATGTTCACCAGAAACCACATTTTCACAGTCATAAGATGTTTTCCAGCTCGTCTGCTCATTGTCCCCGTTTCACATCCATACACAAGTTCAGGTTCTATGCAGCACTTCAACACTCTTTTTTCTCGTTGCAACTGACATCCTTTTATTGACCAGTATGTCTTCCATCTTGCAAACGGCTACCTTCGCCATGGCGATTCTTGTTCTAATCTCTTGAAGGCATCTCCCATCAGATGTTATGACTGTTCCGAGAATACTCTACTCTCCAAACAAATGATAATAAATAACAAATGATAATCAGTATAAACAATTACAACTACGTGAGAGACAGAACTTCACTATACACGCATTTAAAAATAATATAACCTATGTTGAGAAGTCGACACGGAGGAGAGGTTTAACACCCTCTCGCTTAAATTTGCTATACGCTGATGGCGGGGTAGTGGGTTAAATCCACGCACCTGCCATTTGTATTTAAACGTTGACGTCTTGTTCAGAAAGCAATGGCAAACTACCGAACGTAACTTTGCCTAGTCCATCATGAACAGCCAACAGGGACTGTTTGAAAAGGAGGGTGGGGGATGATTGCAACGTCCTATAAAGGACGAGAAACTTTAAAAGAGATATCTATGTAGAGAATTATATACAACAACAAAAAAAGATATCTGTAGAGAATTATATACAAAAAGGATATCTATGTAGAGAATTATATACAAAAAAGAATACCTATTTAGAGAATTATATACAATAAAGTATATATATATATATATATATATATATATATATATATATATATATATATATATATATATATATATATAGAGAGAGAGAGAGAGAGAGAGAGAGAGAGAGAGAGGATTATATACAAAAAGGATATCTATGAAGAGAATTATATAGAAAAAAGGATATTTATATAAAGAATTATATACAAGAAAAAGGATATCTATGTGGATAATTATATACAAAAAAGAATATCTATGTAGAGAATTATATACAAAAGGGAAATCTATGTAGAGAATTATATACAAAAAGATTACTTACGTTTACATAACATATAATATATATCACAACTGTAACTGGTGTAACACAGGAGGGTTGCACGTTATATTTGAAAAACAAAAGCAAGCAAGCATGCATGTCGTCAGTTCACTTACGTGCAGGAACCTGGGAGGCCATGGACTGTAAGAGAGAACGTGCATACGGGTTGTATGCCCCTGCTAAGAACCCTTGTTGTTGGCAATCTGTACGGTGAGATTGTGACAGAAGATTGTGTGTTATTTCAATTGGAGACAGAAGATTGTGTGTTATTTCAATGGGAGACAGAAGATTGTGTGTTATTTCAATGGGAGACAGAAGATTATGTGTTATTTCAATGGGAGACAGAAGTGTGTGTGTGATTTCAATGGGAGACAGAAGATTGTGTGTTATTTTAATGGGAGACAGAAGAGTGTGTGTGATTTCAGTGGGGGACAAAATATTGTGTTATTTCAAAAGGTGACAGAAGATTGGGTGTTATTTCAATGGGAGACAGAAGACTGTGTGTTATTTCAATGGGAGACAGAAGATTGTGTGTTATTTCAATGGGAGACAGGAGATTGTGTGTTATTTCAGTAGGGGACAGAATATTGTGTGTTATTTCGGCGGGGGACATCAGATTGTGTTATTTCAATGTAGAACAGAAGATTGTGGTTTATTTAAGAGAGACCAAGAAAACTGTATTATTTCAGAGGGGAATGTAATGTAATGTTACATGTTATTTCAATTAATGACAGTAGAGTATGTAACCTTATGACGATAAGATTGTGTGTTATTTCAATGAGTGATAGTAGATTGTGTGTGATCTTAGTTTGTGACATAAGATCGTTTGTTTTCACAACTTTGTGTGCTATTTAAATGAGTGACAAAACATTGTGCATTATTTAAGTGAGTTGCGGAATATTATTTGTTATTTCAGTGAGTGATACAGGCTTGCTTGTCCAAATACAAACTCCTTCACTTATTATTTATGCTAGGTGACCTGCGTGCGTGACCAATTAATTAAATGTCACCTGCGTATGATTTGTTGAAAATGGCAGGAAAATGTACGTGCAACAAAGAGATTACATAATTAAACGCACATAGTATTGTTTGGCGTTCACAGAGGGAGAAGAAGGAAGTAGAGACTAGAGGACGCACTACACAACATCAAATTTGAAAGCTATTGTGTCGAAGTACACTTGTTCCTGCAGCGAGGCGCTGTCGCCATTTGGAAGTGACAGGTTCGAATCCCGGTCAGTAACCATAGCTTTCAAATTTTATGTTGTCTAATGCGTCCTCTAATCTCTACTTCCTTCTTCTTCCTCTGTGAGTGCTAAACAATACTATGTGTGTTTATTTATGTAACTGTCTCAGTGGCCTCAACTGATGTCCCGTGTATGTAATACGTGTACAGCATTAGAACCGACCAATCATTTCTCTTATTTAAATGTTTGTTAATACTCGACACAGTATTACGGTTCGATGTATTTGTGTGTTTGTTATTTGACCTATGCTGGTTTAATATAAATTATGAGACCTATGGTGCTATCTCAATGGTTTGATGCGAATTAATTTCGTTTTCCATAGTTGTAGGTTCATGTGTATGATAGACATGACTAATGAAGACACTTTTTTTGGGGTGTCTTGTTGGTCATGCGTCGAAGTACACTTGTTCCTGCAGAGAGGCGCCATTTCGTTATTAACGTCCTTAAAGACATGACGAGAACAGAAGACTTTGACGTCAGTGAATCCACATCGCTGTCCAGAATGAAAGACTTGGGAGTAAGAATTGGCACGGCCAGACACAAGAGGTGCATCGGGAAAACGAGGTGCCTCGTTAAACAACACAGAACTGGCACTATTAGCTATCGAACGCTGATGCTTATGCTGGGGGGGGGGGGGGGGGGGAGGAGGATCTGAGCACCTATGGACCTGTCCAGAGTGCAATGAAGATAACTGATAATGAGAAATTCATCATCATCACGTGCTATATGGGTAAGCGTGGGCGTGGTTATGTCTCGCCATATTACACGATCACCAGAGTCGTGGATCAACTCTGTATTCAAGTACCGACCATGTCATGTGGTCAAGGCATCCAGATATTTACTTATCTGCCTTCCCGTTGTTCTTTTCCCCTTAATTTTGCCAGTTGTCACCAAGTTTTCGAGTTTATTTCTTCTCAAAACGTGGCCCAAAAAATTGAATCTACGTCTCATTTCTCTAATCAGTTTACGGTTTTCATTTGTTTCTTGTAGGGCTTGGTCATTGGTTTTTCTGTATGTCCATGGTATTCTTTGCATTTCCCCCAGAAACCACATTTCTACTGCCGTTAGATCTTATTCAGCTTGTCTGCTCATCATCCACGTTTCATATCAGTGCATCGAATTTATAAGATAAAACTATTGCAGAGGCTTCACAAACTACCCAATCAACTAATCGTATATTCAACAAGTCATCATCAAGAGCCATTTTCTCTTATATATATATGTCAGACTGCGAGAATAGGAAGTTAAAAGAGGTGTAGTCAAACAAGAATACTATACGGGAAGCCAAAGAAGATTAATAAACCAACACAGAACTGGTGTCATGAGCCGCTACACGCTGCGGGATTTACTGAGGCGGGGATCCGAGCACGTATGGACTGAGTGGTTCGATGTGCAATGAGGACGATCTGTCGACTAACTAACAAATGTGAGATAAAGGTTATTTGCATATCCTTTACAGGACTCCCAGTCAACCCCAGCATTGTTGCGTTGTTTGGGATTTCTTGGCAAGTTTACGTTCAATAGTTTGCAAAAGTTTTCTGAACGACCGGCACTCATACCGTTTTATGAAAACCAACGCAAGGCGGTCTGCTACCAAATCACCGGCAATTGTGTTTCGAACGCGGTATGCGGGATTACGAATTGTGTCGGTAACTCCTTCACCACAGATGTGATAATATATTTTTTATATTGATATCGTGCCGGCCAACTTTTACATACGGATGCTTTGTCTTATAATAGAATATATAATATTGTGCCGTTTTCCTATTCTTGTTGTTTTATGCCTTTCTTTTTTACAGCGATTCTTCGAGGAACTTAACATTACCGACACTGTACTGAATGTGTGCGAGCAGTGGTGGCGCAGTAACTAGAGCGCTTGCCTGCAGGTGGCTCTGGTGAACATGTGTTCGAGTCCTCAATGAAGGCAGGGATGTTATTTATTCACTGGCCTTCTCTTCCAGGTCGACTTCACCTACACTGGATACTGAGGAGTTTCCTGGGAAATAAAGTCGACCGGCGTGATATTGACTACAGTAGTCATGGAGTGTCGGTTGGTCTAAACACATGAGGTTAGCACCATATACTAAATACTCGTCATAACGTGAATAAGTTGTTTGTTTTTTAAATTTGAGTCTGCTTTACTTCACTTTGTAAGCTTTCTTAATTCTCATCAGGTGTTCCAGCTTTGCCAGGATACATCCACGGGTGCAGTCTTTTAGGTTGTTCTTGTTTACTCAAATATATTTCAGAAAAGAAGACGCTCCCTATGCAACTCCATTCCATCATGTGTAATGCCGATAAGAGTGGGCGGTCATGATTCGCCATTTCAGTCGATCACCATAGTCGTGGATCAGCTCAGTGTTCATGTCTCGACCATGCCACGTGGCCAAGCCATCCAGGCATTTACTTCTCTGTCTTCCCTTTGTTCCCTTCCCCTCGATCTTGCCAGTTGTCATCATGTTCTCCAATTTATTTCTTCTCATAATATGCCCAAAATACGTTGACTGTTGGTTATGGTCTCAAGTTCGCGACGGTAGGCAGACGATCTCTTTTATGAGACAATGGCTACGGTTACAGGCCAGTATGGTCACTGCCAGGAAGGAAAGCGACGGCAAACTACCTTCTTTAAAGTTGCCTAGTTTATCATGATTCGCCCAATTACAGATAATCACAAAAAAGGACCATATGCAATAAGTCACGATAATTGAATGTCAGAAAGAGAGTACTGAAATGTTATACAGAAACTGTGTCACAATATGGCAATGAATCATAGAACGTGAATGAAGAAATTAGAAAGAGATTTCAAGCGACGGAGATGTGGTTCCTGAGACAAATGTTGCGAATATCTTGGAATGCCAGAGTAACTAACAGCAATTGCCTAGGAGAGACTAATGAAAGTAAAACATTATATCGTTGTCATCATCATCATCATCATCATCATCATCATCATCATCATCATCATCATCATCATCATCATCATCATCATCATCATCATCATCATCATCATCATCATGTGTCATTCCGATAAGCATCTCACCAGAGTCGTAGATAAGCTCTGTGCTCTTGTCTCGACTATGCCATGTCGCCAATGCGTCAAGATATTTATTTTTCATGTTTCGTCATTTAATAGAAGATATTATATACGACTATAATATAAGAAAGAAAGAAACAATATTCTTTGGTCACGAGAGAAGCAACGGAGAACATCGCGACAACTGGTGAGACTAGTGGGAGACAAGGCAGAGGACGTCAGAGAGAAATAAAGTTGAATGGACTGAGACGGTGGCATAGGGAAGCATCATCAACAGAGTTAATCGGAAATTCCAAGGACCGAGATCTGTGCAGCGACATAGTCTTCCATGCCAGTTGGCAGGACACATTCAATCAATCAATCATGTGCCATGCCGGAAAGCGTGGGCGGTCATGACTCGCCATTTCACTCGATCACCGGAGTCGTGGATCAGCTCAGTGTTCCTGTCTCGTCCATGCCATGTGGCCAAGCCATCCAGGTATTTTCCTCTCGGTCTTCCTCTTGGTCTGTTCCCCTCGATCTTGCCAGTTGTCACTAAGTTCTCCAATCCATTTCTTCTCATAACATGTCCAAAAAATTTTGACTGTCTACGTCCAATTTCTCTAATCAGTTTACGATGTTCATTTGTCTCCTGTAGTACTTGGTCATTGGTTTTTCTGTCTGTCCATGGTATTCTTTGTATTTTCCTCAGAAACCACATTTCTGCAGCCATCAGATGCTTTTCAGCTTGACTGCTCATTGTCCAAGTTTCACATCCATACAAAAGAACAGGCTCTATGTATCCCCTCAACACTCTTTTTCTCGTTTCAATTGACATCTTTTTATTGGTCAGAATGTTTTTCATCTTGCTAAACGCTACTTTCGCCATGGCGATTCTTGTTCTAATCTCTTCAAGGCATCTCCCATCAGATGTTATAACTGTTCCAAGATAATTATACCGATTCACTTGTTGAAGAATATTTCCATTTACTTGTATATTACATTGTGGCACTTCTTCCTTCCTACTGACGACCATAACCTGAGTCTTTTTACAATTTAATTCTAACCCCAGTTGCTCACTGTGTACAACAACCGCATCTACTAATTGTTGCAGGTCCTGCGCATTGTCTGCAATTAATACTGTATCATCTGCATATCTAATGTTATTGATGTTTCGTCCTCCAATGCTGATTCCATTTATATCCTCTACATTTCTGAAAATATTTTCACTGTACAGGGAAAAAAGATCTGGAGACATCACACATCCCTGCCTAACACCTCTCTTAATTGGCTGATACTGTCCCACTTCATTATCAATCCTTATTGCAGCTTGTTGTTTCCAATATATGTTTTTTATAAGTCTAATGTCTTTCCCATCAATTTGTAGACCTGCAAGCATCTATGCTGACATGTCTAATGCTATCAAAAGACGTTGTATAGTCAATAAAGTAAAGATGTATATCCTTGTTTACTTCTATAGCACGTTCAATAACTGTTCGCAGCATATACACAGCATTTACTGTACCCTTTCCTTCTACAAACCCGCATTGTTCTTCCCCTATTTCAGGTTGTATCTTCTTCCTCATTCTTTGCGTGATAATTCTTAGCAAAATCTTTGTGATGTGACTCATTATACTAATTGTTCTATGTTGATCACATTCCAAGGTTCCTGATTTCTTTGGGATTGCAATAAATATAGAGTTACATAATTCAGGAGGTATATCTCCAGTATCATATAATGTGTTCAGTAGTCTGGTTACTTGATCTAGTCCAAATTCTTCTAAAGCTTTAATCATTTCTGATGTGATGTTATCTGCACCGGGGGCCTTGCCAGCTTTCATATGCTTAAGAACATTTCGAACCCCCATCTCCAAAATTGGCGGTCCTTCATTATTGAATCTAATATTATACTGTTCGTCTCTGTTATCATCATAAAGGTGTTTCACATAATCTTCCATACCTGTAGAATCTGGTCTTTTTCTATTATGATTTTGCCATCTTCAGGTTTTAGACACCCTGTTGATGTACTTGTTCTTTTATTAGTAAGTTCCTGAATTCTTTTGTGCACTAATTTGGTATTTTGACTGTTGTGTTGGCTTTCAATTTCTAAGCACTTT
Organism: Cepaea nemoralis; assembly: GCA_014155875.1. Taxonomy (NCBI): domain Eukaryota; kingdom Metazoa; phylum Mollusca; class Gastropoda; order Stylommatophora; family Helicidae; genus Cepaea; species Cepaea nemoralis. The sequence continues at coordinate 276,584 of JACEFZ010004435.1, forward strand.
TCCTCAAGCCATGCTTATTTTGCCTCCTTACATAATGTTCTGACTTGTCTGTGAATTTCTTCATATTTGACAGAATTATTTTTGTTGAGTCTTCTTGTTTCCATGAGGTGTAAAATTTCTTCAGTCATCCATTTCTTACGACCCACCTTCTTTAATTTTGGAATAGTTGTTTCTGCAGCCACATTGATTGACTTCTTCAACGTTTCCCATTGATCATCCACATCCTGGAATAGGATCTCTAGATCAGACAAAATTTCAAATCTGTTCTGTACTTCTATGTTGAATTTGTTTTGTATTTCCTTGTCATTACTCAATGTACACAAATCATATTTAGTGTTTCCTGTTATATACTTGACTTTCTTCAACTTTATCCTCAATGTTCCTGTGAGTAATCTGTGGTCACTATAACAATCAGCACTGGGAACTGTTTTTGCTATTGTTAATGCGTTTCTAAATCTTCTGCTAATCAGAATGTAGTCAATCTGGTTTCTAATCCTGCTATCAGGACTCCTCCACGTCCATAATCTTCTAGGGTGTTGTTTGCACCAGGTGTTTCCTACAATCATTTCCTGTTCTTTTGCCCACTCTACGAGTCTGTATCCTCTTTCATTTCTCTCTCCTAAACCATAGTTTCCTACTGTGTATCTATCTCCTTGATTTCCTACTTTTGCATTGAAGTCCCCTATTATGATGTTTATTTCTGAATATTTTACATTTCTTTAAGGCAGACTCTATGTCATTATAAAATTCTTCTACACTATCTTCACTGGATTCTCATGTTGGGGCATATACTTTGAATCTTTAAGCGAATCATGATATACTAGGCACTTTTAAAGAGGTATTTTGCCGTTGCTTTCCTCTATGGCAGTGACCTTACTGGTCGGAGACCGCAGCCATTGACTCAAGACGAGTTCCTCTGCCTGCCGTCGTGTAACTCGAGGCCATGACCCACAAATATCTGTCGGTTGCCCTCAAAATTACATCCACCACCTGCCTTCCGTGGCTTCTTTTGAAAACTTCCAATAAAAGGAACACATACACATTACAAACTATGTAATTCTATTGGCCTACCTGGACACTTACATCAGTAATTACAAAATAAATAAAATCAAAATACACACTTAGACTTGCCTGTTTTGAAAATGTAAACTGTAGCAAAAATCAGGAAACTAGAAATGAAAGCCATAGTTGATTTCTTTTAGTTTGTTGGACGTTAACAAATTTGGATTTCTTGTTCCGTTAATTTAGATGGTAATACTACTTTTGTCGCTTCCCTAAGACTGTTGTTGCATTTATATACCCCAGCTGGCAAGTATCAAACGAGGTACTTAATTTATTCATTTCGTGCAGCAGTGGTTTCGAATTAATTTGTTTCCTCTGGAGGTCAAAGGGCGGACTTGTAAGACGGAAGATATCACTCAAGAAAAACATATAACTTTCTTAAATCGGTCGGTAATCAGAGGCGAATATGTTCCACGTCAGAGCGGGAGAGAGGTCTTGACATAATTTAAGCGTGCGTGCTCAGGAGACGTAGAATGATTAGCAACAGGAAGACAAATCTGTTTTAGTTGAGAGGTACAGAGACGGTTTGCTCCGGGTCACTTTAGAACATATGTCGTGAGGTCTGACAGCCGGCTGATTGCGTCATTGCTGATATATTTGGTATCTGGTTGTATCAGGGGGTGTTTAAACAGCTGTCAGTGTGCAGGGGGTAGGGGCGGGAGGGGCTGTTACGTTAACTCCTTTCCCGGCTAATTTTATGAACTGGACTACCTGCCTGCCTGCCTGCCTGCGTGGCTGCCTGCCTGCCTGCCTGCCTGCCTGCCTGTCTGTCTGTCTGTCTGTCTGTCTGTCTGTCTGTCTGTCTGTCTGTCTGTCTGTCTCTCTGTTTATCTGTGTGCCTGTCTGTTGGGGGTATCATCCTTGCACCCCGTACAAGTCCATAGGTGCTCAGAATCCCGCTCCCAACATATACATCGCCAGTTCTGTGTTGGCTGACGAGACCCCTCGTTCTCCCGATGTGCCTTCTCTCGTGTCTGGTGGTGCCAATTCTTACTCACTAGTCTCTCATTCCAGGCAATGATGGGGATTCACTGACGCCAAGGCCTTCCGCACTCAATATCTCTGTTAAGGGCGTTAATAACATCGGCACGATCCATGGCTGGGCGTCTGCTGGAAAACTGAGACAGCAAGTTTATCAGCTCGTTCATTTCCCCCAACTTCCACATGTCCCGAACGAGGATGAAGGTGACTATACGCACAACAGACCTCCGCAGCGACCCAGTCCACTGTCTGCGTACAGAACCCGCCTCAACCTTTCGGATCATACACATTGCATCACTTAGGACACACAAGTTGGTATAATTCTATGACCACAGCAATATGAAAGTCCGCTTTACGGACATCACCTCTATCGTCATGCTGCTCATGGTGATAGAGTGGGCACCATTGGCTTCTTGAATGGTTCAGCCCGCTGAACGTGCCGTGAATGCCCAGGCACATCTCTGCTCTGCTGTATACTATATAACAGATCCATCTGTATAGATGAGCACATCGAAATCATCTGAATGTTAACTGATGAGCGCGTTGCCCTCTGCATTAGCAGCAGCAGGATTCTGTTCTCTGCATCTTCTGTCAAGCGTAACAATGCAGGTGAAGGTGCAGTTAAGCGCTGAAGGCACAGGCATCCATTCCTTAACGAGGGTGATACTGTTAAGACCTTCCAACAACTGCCGCCCGACCCATCCATGATTTGCTCATTCTTAGCCCGTCACCTTTTCTCTGAATATAGCTTGATGCAGAGAGTGCTGGCCATCTGCATTTATTTTTACGTATGCACGATCCCTCCAGATCTTCATCCTGTGGTTCAAGATCGGAAAGTCAATTAGGTAACTCATTGCTGCACAGTAGGCGTTTCTCGTACAGCCCAAAATAATGCGCATAGCTTCATTTTGTATCTTATCAAGTCTTCCCATCTGCGTTGGGCAGTGAGGATGGCTAGAGCAACTCGAAAGGTGAAAATACGAATCCTTGGAACAGAAGTATTAATAGTCTTTACTCTGTGTTGTCAGTTGCCATGACATTCATTACTGACAGACCTTTTCGAGCTTTTGTTATGACATAATCGACAGTATCTCTGAAGGACAGACTACGATCAACCCTTACGCCCAGAGGTCGACTGGGTTCTAATCATAATGTTCACGTCAATTCTCACTGCTGGCAGGTCTGCCTATCTATCTACCTGTTAGTATGTCTATCTACCTGCTTGCCTACATATTTGTCTGTCTGTCTCCGTTGGACCACTCCGTGTGTTCCCCAATATGCCATTAAGCCTAAGAAGAGCTGAAGATGACGATCTTGAATCAACTGTGTCTCATCGGCTGCGTGAGTGCGCTCTTGTGTGAACGCCCTACAAAACTTATCCATAAGGAAAACCAAACGAATCAAATCACCAAGTAAACGTTAGCAGTCGCGAATAACTGCCCAAAGTCACAAACCTTTTCTTATAGATGTCCTTTTATAGGAGGATGGGCGATATTAGACTACCAGAGGGCATTGTGGTAAAGAAGATTTAGAAGGGACGATAGATATCCCTATTAGTTAAGACCGACTATTACAGAAAACTCCCTAGTGCTGAAAAGGTCATAGGGCAAGTGTCTAGTGGGTCTAAAGTAATGTTTTCAGGTAGAGGTTCAGGATAGCTAGGAATGTCACCGCACTTCAGAGAGGAGAAAACTCACTTGGGTAAACAGAAAACGTGTAGTCTTCCTGCCACATGTCTCTTCTATCACCACGAATTCTACTAAAATGTCATTTAGGTTATCACAAATGCTACTAAAATGCCCTTTACTTAACCATAAATGCTACTACAATGTCCTTGATTTTAATCTATAGGGATTCTTGGAAACCAGGTTACTACTGTTGTTGTTGGCCATTGCCATTATAGAGGGTATCAATAGGGTACTTAACTGAATTCCATATGGCTGGGATTGCTCTGAAACCGGAAGGATTAATGCTGTTCGATGGTATTTCCCTTTTTCAGCAGTAGAAAGGCAAATTCCCTCATCCTTCAATGAGGACTTTGACTCTCCTGATGATAATATTCAACATTCAGGAATATACCTGTTGTTAGCCATAAGACTACCAGCACCTGTTGAAAACATGGACCAAAACATGTATCCATACTTACAGAAAATGGGGGGGGGGGAGAGAGAGAGAGAGAGAGAGAGAGAGAGAGAGAGAGAGAGAGAGAGAGAGAGAGAGAAGGATAATTAATTTTTATACATGGGCAGGCTAGCCAGATCTTGCCCTGTTGGGTACCATCACTCTAAACATTGGATGTGACTCATCCTCCCACACCAACATCTGATGTAAGCCTTCACCTCTCATATCGGCAAGATATGTCTCCTTCACTCCTGCGCTATGAAGGTGAATCATTCTCGTGTTCTCAAGGCCCAGTCGTCGAGATTATGGGTGGTTATCAGCAAGAATGACACCATTACATAGCCCTCCTTTCTCCAGGATAAATGGCTGCATAACTCACATAGTATTTATGCCACACACATACAGAAAACATATTCTTTATTACTTTATACATCAATACATATATACAGAAACTCATTCTCTTGCTAATATTTTATAAAGAGATTATAAATGATAGTTCAGAAAAGTATCATCCATTGAAATACTATAAGTGATAGTTCAGAAAAGTATCATAGTAGTTCTTCTCATATTCATAAGCTACACATTAAAACTCTGAATGAATAGTGAATAAACCCTTCATAATGTGCATGAAATTAACAAGAAAGATATTCATTCAATATTTTCTAAGTCAAAGAAAGAATCACTTATATCTTCTGAGTATTTCTCTAGGAATCAAAGAAATATTGCTCAGGAAAGGAACGTAGACAAAGGAGAGAATGATTGCAGATAGGTCATACACTCAACGTGTGAGACGTCATATAGTGCGTGATGGTGGAAATTCATGCGCTCACATGCATCTGTTGTGAACGAACATTTACCGCGCGAGTTGGTCTGTTCAGTCACATTCGCTACCGCCATGGGTTGTGGGTATTATGCCTTTTTTAAAGTACAGTGTAAAAAACTATCACCTCTCAAGACGGCAAAATGCCATCAGTGACCCAGCCTCATCCATGAGGTAAATTAGGCAAATGCATTGTTATTTACAAGGTCTACTAGGTGTGGACTGCGCCTAGCCCTGCAGTCTGTAGGGTTAGGATCGGCTAGCCTCTCACAGGAGGGGTGAACAGTGAAAATTAGTAGCCTGCCTATGACCCGCAGACTACACTGAACACCTGCGGTTTTAATAGTAAAGAAGAATAACTCGTGGAAACAATGGAAAAGTTGAAAATAGACTGATGGGAATAGCGGACACCAGAATAAAAGGGAGATGATGCAAGGAGATCCACTACACTTTTATGTTTGTCTACCCCGGTGTGGAACAACAAGAAATGGCAAGGCATGGTGTAGGAATAGCCATTGAGCCATGGCTAGCAAGTAGAATATTAGAAATACAATATATATCAGAACTGAGCACGTATGGGAATGTCCTGAGTGCAGTGATTTCCGTTCTTAACTCAACTCAACATATATATCAGAACTTAGCACGTATGGGAATGTCCTGAGTGCAGTGATGTCCGTTCTTAACTCAACTCAACATATATATCAGAACTTAGCACGTATGGGAATGTCCTGAGTGCAGTGATGTCCGTTCTTAACTCAACTCAACATATATATCAGAACTTAGCACGTATGGGAATGTCCTGAGTGCAGTGATGTCCGTTCTTAACTCAACTCAACATATATATCAGAACTTAGCACGTATGGGAATGTCCTGAGTGCGGTGATGTCCGTTCTTAACTCAACTCAACTCAACATACATATCAGAAAGAATATAACAGTGAGAAATAAAAAAAAAACACAGTTACTACAAAGTACAAATATACATACCATTTAATACAAACAACAATGAGCAAGGATACGAGAAGTTCTACGAAAACATCTATGATGTACTAAATAGTATAGAGAAGCAGGACTACATCATACTTATGGGATAAAAGACTAGGACGTAACCGAACGGACTTAGAAAAAACATCTTGGAGCATTTGGAGACCAACACAATGAAAGAAATGATAATGGAAGTAGATTGATAGAGCTATGCACTCAACACGACCTCTATAAAACAAACACATTTCATAAACACGAAGACTCACAAATGTACACCTGGTATAAATTGAACGACCTAGATACAAAAAGCCAAATTTAATATTAACAAGAAACAACAGAAGTACAAATATATTAGATGCAAGGGGCGTGCCCAACTTAAGTATAAACACAGAACACAAAGCAGTTATTACCACAATAAGAACCAACAGAAGAAGAAAGCAAAGACCAGGCATATACATACCATGCGAATTAGTAAACATAAAAAATCCCAAAGACGAGGCAGTGAGGAAAAATTATGGGAATGAACTAAATGAAATCTTTGTAAATCTGCCCACAGAAAGAAAAAAACACAAAAGATGAAAGGGAGATGTTCAAATAAAGCATTTTAAATACTGTCAATATAACATGTGGAACCACGAAAGAACGCAAAACACGGATAAAGAAAATAACAAGTTGGTGGAACACCGAGGTAACGAAGGCTGTAAAAGACAATCTAGTCAACAGCAGTCCTTTCCTTCGTTCCGGGTAAATCTATGATGCCGTCAACAAAGTGTGCGCACCAATTATAAATTGATAAATTTCGCACCACACTCGCTTGCATTCCAGTTATAATTTAATCAAGATTTCGCACTACTCGCGCAAGTATTCCAGTTATAACTTAACACAGTTTCGCATAGCACTCGTTTGCATTCCAGTGATAATTTAATCAAGTTTTTGCACTTACTCGCGCTTGCACTTCCTCTCAACGGAGATATTTCTTCTGCGAAGCAGCCATTTATTATATCCAACCCAATGCAGTAACTAGAACCTGGCCGCCTACCAGCTGAAGCTAGCAACCTCTACCCCTTGACCTCGGTGTGATAGCTCTCCTTCTAACTTATAGCCATGTCGCCAAACAACAAGTGTCGCGTCATACGTCGATATTGGCTAGCACACTTTCCCCGGTAGTCATGTATTAGAGTACCCTTCGAGGACAGCATTTAATTGCCCGGGGCCGCAGGTCGCTCCAGCCTAAAATGGCTACCTTGACATTTCTATGGAAGTAAAGGCGTCGCATACGATACTGACCATGTCACCCATCGTCTGCCAATTGTTCTAAAGTATAGGCCTAGCACCATATACCCAACTAGTCTCATGTCTCGAAGAAGGATCTTTTTTTTCTCGAAGAAGGATCTTTTTTCTCGAAGAGGGATCTTTTTTCTCGAAGAAGGATCTTTTGTCTCGCCTTACATACGTCGACTGGAGTTGTGGCGAAGGAGTTACCAGTGCAATTCGCAATCCCGCATACCGCGTTCGAAACACGGCTGAGGGCGATTTGGAAACATCGCATTGCCTTTGGTTCCCATACAAAAGTATGAGTACCGGTCATTCAGAAAGCAATCACAAACAACTAGACGTAAACTTGCCAAGAAATCACAGTTAAAAAAAAAACACACACACTGGCGTTGACTGCCGCGTCCTGTAAAGGATATGCAACTAACTGCATACTGTCGACCAAGCAGTCGGTCTCTTGCTTTAGTTTTCACGCTCACCAACAATGCTAATCAGTCCATATTATACTGGCACCTGGGGCACATAACATCAATAACATTAGATATGCAGATGATACATTGTTGATTGCAGACAATGAGCAGGATCTGCAACATTTAGTAGATGCGGTTGTTGCACGCAGTGAACAACTTGGGTTAGAATTACAGTGTAAGAAGACACAGATTATTTATGGTCGTCACTAAGAAGAAGGAAATACCTCAATGTAATATACAAGTAAATGGGAATATTCTTACACAAGTGAATCGGTACAATTATCTCGGAACAGTCATAACATCTGATGGGAGATGCCTTGAAGAGATTAGAACAAGAATCGCCATAGCGAAGGCAGCCTTTTGCAAGATGAAAAACATACTGACCAATAAAATGTCATTTGCAACGAGAAAAAGTGTTTAGGTGCTATGTAGACTGTGCTTTTGTATGAATGTGAAGCTTGGACAATGAGCAGTCACGGTGAAAAACATCTGATGGCTGTGGAAATGTGGTTTCTGAGGAAAATGCAAAGATTACCATGAACAGACACACACACAAAAAGCCAACGACCAAGTCCTACAAGAAACAAATGAAATCCTGTAAACTGATTAGACAATCGTAGACAATCACAATATTTTGGTCACGTTATGAGAAGAAATAAATTGGAGAACTTGGTGACAACTGGCAAGATCGAGGGGAAGAGAACAAGGAGAGGGCAGAGAAATAAATACCTGGAGGGTTTGGCCACGTGTATGGTCGAGACAAGAACACTGAGCTGATCCACGACTCTGGTGATCGAGTGAGATGGCGAAACATGACCGCCCACGCTTACGGGCATGGCACGTGATGATGATGATTATAAAATCGCTTAGTCTATATTAAAGAATCACTTTCAATCGACGTGAATGTCTCAATAAATGCTGAAGTATCCTTCCATAAATCATATTACTAAAAGGGGTTGTTTTCACTGCACGCCGGACACGTACATAGGTACTATAATCTTCTATAAATTATTCGAATGTATCAGAGCTAATGACACCAGTTCGGTGTTAGTTCACCGGTTGTTCTGTATGAAATAGGAAGCAGAAAAACAAACTAACAAACACAAACAAATCTAGTCTTTCTAATCAATCAATCAATCAATCATTCATGTGCCATGCCGGAAAGCGTGGGCGGTCATGACTCGCAATTTCTTTCTAAACCGGGTTAATAAACACATATTCAAACGATCACAAGCAAGACACCCAGGCAGAATTACCAATTCCACAGCTACGTGACATGACCATGACCTAATCAACAGCTGAACATTAGACCAGCTGCTTGTGCTCGCTTGTCTGTTTTCGGCTGGAACACGGTTCGTTTTTCAGCTTGCATGCTACTCGCAGCCATCCAATCCAAAGAAAAAGAGCTTGAAGGCGAGCATCGGGTTTTATCCCATATGATTCGATTTCTTTCCACGAGGTTGTCTGCCGAAAGCGTCAAACATAACACGAACTCCGTAGCTCCATCGACGTCCCCCAGGAGTCTCCGAGAAAAATTGCACTCGCGAATGTCTAAAGTCCAGAACTGAAACCATAACCTTCTGAATGCGAGCCGGGCGGGGTAATCACTTCGCAACGGAGACTCCCAAATTCAATCTAATATGTAGAAGGAAAAGAATTGTTCCGCCTGGTTCAACCTGCTTTCCACCTGGTTCAATTTGCTTTCCATCTGGTTCAATCTGCTTTCCATCTCGTTCAACCAGCTTTCCACCTGGTTCAATCTGCTTTCCACTTGGTTCAACCTGCTTTCCACCTCGTCTAGCCTGCTTTCCACTTGGCTCAACCTGCTTTCCACCTGGTTCAACCGGCTTTCCACCAGGTTCAACCAACTTTCCACATGGTTCAACCAGTTTTCTACCTCGTTCAGCCTGATTTCCTAGTTTTGGTATTTTAAAAGGTGGTTTATATTGCTGTTTTCAAATATATATTTTTTCGTTCCACGTCGGTAAATATTCATTCTAGTGCAGCAGATTTCATGCTTGTGACGTCAGCTGGGGTGGGGGGAGGTGGGTCCGGTGCGTCAAAATTTGTGCTTTTCCCCGCTGTTTTCTTGTTGTTTCCGTCAGTCAGTGATGGTTTATTACACGCCTGTCTTTAACGGATGTAGTCCTTTAAAAGGACTCGTTCGTTGGGTTCGTTTCTGAGTTCCCTGTGTTGCCTTATTTCTTCCTGTATCTCTGTTTTGTGGATCTAGTACATCTTTGAACATCTACAACATTTGCTCATTCGATATTGCATCATAATTTAGCTTTTTCTCGTTTCGGATTTATCTGTGATCTTTGCCGTGTCTAGATTCTTGCTGTAATTGTGTGGTATACTGCTGGAAATTGCTTACGGTATTTTTGGCTTTATCCATCTCATTCTTTAGTAGTTCTCTTTCTGATTTTATGGCTTTTAAAATTGCCTATGCCTCTAGCTTGAATTAAGCAATTTCTTGCTGGATGTTGTGTGTATTTCTTTCAACTCTTCCAGCACCTTAAAGGTCTTGTCAGCGTCATTATCGATATCTATTTCTTGGGTTTTGTTACTTGGCTTGTCCCATACTGACCTCAATGACATCTCTCTCGGTTCGGTCTTTGGTCTGTCCTGGGCTAAATGAGCTAAATGGGGCTAACTGGCTCAATTACTCTATAATAGTATTATTAATACACAGTTGATTTAGATCACATAAGCAGTCAAAAAGTAATAGGATTGATTGCGGTATCGTGTAGGTTACATGCAGTAACTTTTAACAGTCATCATGACCATCTTGTGCCATGCGTGGCGGTTATATTTCGCCACCCCACACGATCACTAGAATCGTGGATAAGTTCTGTATTCTTGTTTCAATTATGCCATGTAGGCAAAACCATCTAGATATGTATCCTTTTGCCTCTCCCCTTGTTCTTTTCACCTCGATCTTGTCAGTTGTCACAAGTTTTCCAGTTTATTTCTTCTCATAACGTGCCCAAAAATATCTCGATTGCTTACGTATAATTTCTTTAATAAGTTTACCGTTTTCATTTGTTTCTTGTAAGACTTGCTCATTGATTTCTGTCTGTCTATTGTATTCGTGTATTTTCATCAGAAACCACATTCCTACTGCCGTTAGATGTTTCTCTGCGTGTCTGCGTTTTGTCCACTTTTCACATCCATATAATACAGGGTGCGCAGTGTTTGAAAATATTGCCCGTCCAGGCTTTGTATTTACCTACTATGTTGCTTTCTGAACGTTCAGAAAGCAATGGCAAACTACTGAACGTAACACTTGCCTAGTACATCAACAGCAGCTGAAAAATGCTGGTGTTGACTGCAACGTCCCGTAAGGGATACGCAACAAAACAAAACAAAAAACTATGTTGCATGAACTTTACAGAGGGTCAATACAAAACTTGGACCGGCAATATTTTCAAACACTGCACAGTCATTAAAAATACACCGTATAATATTTGCTTTTTACTCTGTCTACCTCTTCATCTCTTGCCTTCGACTATATCCCCAAGGAATTGTTTTTAACAAGGGATCGTGACGAACTGCACGGGCCAAACAAGCAAATTAATTATCCTCCAGGAAAGATTGTACACGTCTTATAAATTGACAAGCAACATCAACTCAGCGACAAAAACAAGTCCTCAGCTGACGTCGTCAGGAAGTGTGTAGTCCCTAACCCCTCTCTTCACCCAATACAGAAATTAGACACTAGAGAAGGTGACGACTGTGACTTAAGGACGTGACATTTTGACAAGCGTAGCCGTTAGCAACGGATTGCAAACGGACGACAGGTTTATATTTACATTATTTTTATAAGATGATGAGCTCTGGATGTTGAAAGAATTGAGTCGTTAAGAACTTTAGTGCAGACTGGATTGTTCTGTCCCGTTGAGTTTCATATTCAGTTGAAGTTTGTTTTGTTTTGTTTTTGTTTGTTTGTTGTTTGTTTGTTTGTTTTTTTTTTTTTTTTTTTTGGGGGGGGGGGGGGGGGGGGTCTTTATCTTTGAATTCGAGCGCAGTTTACAGTTTTTTAATAGCTGTGCAGCGTTTGAAAATATTGCCGTTCCAAGTTTTGTATTTACTTATTATAATGCATGAACTTTACAGAGGGTGAATACAAAACTTGGACCGGCAATATTTTAAAACACTGCACAGTCTTTAAAAATACACCCTATACTAGATTACTAGTAGTGAGGCACTGGACTGATTTTGCGTTAAGGTTAGCTTTTCTTGTTTTTCTAATGTCCCTCGCCATTAGGCGACTTCTAGGATACTCGTAATTTACGTAACCAGGTCAAGGACGAGACGTCAACATTATTTTAGAGATGTTCTTTGCAAAACTACATTGAGACTATATTGCTCGCTTATGAAGCTGTTATTCGTAGTCACTTTAATATTCGTTCCAGGACATTCGGGGGTTGAGTGAAATCTTCTTCTTCTTTGCGTTCATCCGGAGTGATTTTTTCAGATGTGATTGCGGTGTGTCTGGTTAGGCACCCTCGGGTCGAAACCCTCAGGCCAACACATCCGACTTTTAGCGTGCATTTTTGACCAGGTTAGCATTCCTGGGAGACTCTCACTCTTGTGGTACCGTCCACATCTCAGCTGGTCTAGTTGGAACAGTCGAAGACTACACGGTCATCCCTCAAGTGAAGGCAGGGACAGTCCATAGCATTTTCCGCCATCCTGGGTGGCTTCCATAATTGCAGAGCCGGCACATAACGCTCTGGTGCTGGGTTTACCGAGGGAATCGTCACGTCCTGCTCATGGCTGTTTTAATTCCTCACTTCAATATATTGGGCATTTCGCTCGCCCTGGGCGTTCCTGCACAAACCAGTCAGCTCTGCGGTTGGTTTCCACTAGCGAGTTTTTCGGACATGTGCTTGTCCCTGTACCCATCAGAGCTGTTCAGGTACGGCGGACATTCGGAAAACTACCTAGTCAGAGCTGTTCCGAACAAGAGCGGCATTCGGAAACTAGGTAGTCAGAGCTGTTCCTAGCACGGGAGACATTCGGACGAGACATTTCACTCGGACGTAAAAAGCGTAGTGTCAATTTTTAGTTTGCCACCCGTAGGACGACACTTCCGACTTCCGGCGGGCATTTTTAGTGAGGTTAGCCTTCCTCTGGTTTCGAGACACGTTAGACTGTTGTAATGTCACCCACATCTCAACTGGTCAAGATAGAACGATCAACGATATCGTGGTCTGCCCTCAAGGGAAGGCAGGGGCAGACCATGGACATTATCTCGCTATCCAAGGAGGCTTCCATAATTGCAGAGCCGGCACAATTGCTTGAGGACTGGGCTCACCCAAGGAGTTTCCACGTCCTGCTCATGGCTGCTTTAGTCCTCACTTCCATGTGTTGGGCATCCCACTTGCCACTGATCGCTCAATCACACACCAGGAGCGGTCAGGACTGCGAGTGACATCCACTCGGTAAGCTTTTGCTTTGTGACTTCAGACCACGCAATAGGTTCGCTCGGCGTGCGTTCCATTTCGCGTTGATGAGACATTCTTCCACTTTTGTCTACACTCTCTATGAGTTAGATACAGACAGTTTCTGTAACACTTCAACTGGGGCACTTTTCTGACTTTTTTGTACTCGCTCACGAGGTAGGCTACATGTGCTGCCGGCTCAGCACCTTACCTTCGTGCAGCAGTGAACGGGAAACGGCCAGGCCCCTTCATCTGGGAAACTCTCATATCCCCCAGCTGGGAGCCTTCGAACATGTATCAGACCTGAGCATGTAGCTTGCTCAGTATCATGTTTCTATTTTCCGGTAGACGGGTATCAGCCTGGCTCTAAGATCCGAGGGTTTGTGGCTTAGAGGCGTTCAGCCACTGCCCTCGACAGGGAGCCTTAAGAGTTTTGTCCGGACCAAGAAATTCTGCCTTTGTGCACCTTATTTAAATTTTGACTGCTATCCTCAGTCTATGCCTGCAGAGCAGCAGGTTGTGTCTCTCTTAGTCTGGTCCCTATCCCATAAGCTGTCCGATATGCAATTTTTCACCCATCGGCAAGCAAATGGGGTCTATGGGACACGCAAGCTCCCCCACCACGTCAAGGTGGAGACACATCGGGGGAGGAGGGAAATGAACGAGCTGATAAACTGGCTGGCTCTGCATCCCCTGCAGATGACCAGACCATGGATCGTGCCGACATTAATGCCCTTAGAGATATGTAGAGAGCGGAGGACTTTAATGCCAGTGAACCCACACCGTTGTCTGGAATGAGAGACTTGGGAGTAAGAACTGGCACGGCCAGACACGAGTGGCGCATCGAGGAAATGAAGGACCTCGTCAACCGATACTGAAGTGGCGCTTTTACCGCCGGATGCTGGTGCATATGATGGGGAGGGACCGGGGGAGGGGTAGGGGGGGGGAGAATCTGAGCATCTATGGACATGTCCGGAGTGCAAGAATGCTACACCGACAGATTAACTAACTAACTAACTAACTAACTAAATAACTAACTAACTAACTAAACTAGACTAACTAACTAACTAACTAAACTAACTAACTAACTAACTAACTAACTAACTAAACTAAACTAACTAACTAACTAAACTAAACTAACTAACTAACTAACTAAACTAAACTAAACTAACTAACTAACTAACTAACTAACTAACTAACCTAACTAACTAACCTAACTAACTAACTAACTAACCTAGCTAACTAACTAACTAACTAGCTAGCTAACTAACTAACTAACTAACTAACTAACTAGCTAGCTAGCTAACTAACTAACTAACTAACTAACTAGCTAGCTAGCTAACTAACTAACTAACTAACTAACTAACTAACTAACTAACTAACTAACTAACTAACTAATGCAAAGAAGAGCCACGGTAGTGCAATGGCCAGCTAGCTTTTCTGCCCTCAGATGATGAAATGTGTGAATCCCCATGGAAGCACATTTTAAAAACATTGACTGGAATTCCCAGTTCTTTCAACTCTGAAACGGGTACCATGAAATGTTGCAAAAATTAATGTTTCAATGAAATGGGTGTTTTTATTTTTCCTTTCTAATGAACACGTGAGTTATCCATACCTATTAATTCTGTTGCGAATATAAATGCAATTTTTTAACCCCATAAAACACCTGGTTACAATAATAGATATAGTTTTCTACAGGTACAATCTTTTGTGGTGGGGGGGGGGGGGAGAGGGGGGGGGGGGAGTAAACACAGCGAATGAAAGGTCACGACAAGTAGGTGTAACAATTCAAAGGGGAAAGATAATGAAAATAAACTAAAGGATGGCCGTGAAGCGTCCTTATCATTGCATTCATTGATTGTCTGTGTTGTGACATTCTCTTTAATTCCATATGTGCGAGAGCTCAAATATGCCGACTAGGCAGCTCCGACCGATTTTGTGCAAACAGGAAGACTTCATTCTAAATTTGCGATTACAGGGGGAATAAACAATGTCCCACATTCGAACAGTATCATTAACTAAGCATTTTTGGTACTTCAGCCAAAGTATAATTAATTTATTCACTTCACACATGTGCACCTGGCGAGATGCAGGGAAATATGCCAGGCAATAAATTATGCACTCTGTCGTTAGGGGCTTCTGTGTTTAAATTTCATGTATGTCTACATTAATGGGAGCCGCAGTAGGCTACTGTCTAGACGCTCGCCCGCCGGCCCGGTGATCATGGGGTCAAATCCGCAGCGAGGCAGATTTTAAACACTGACCTTTTCTCTGTAGCGAAGAGGGTACGGGCGCAATTCGTAATCCCGAATTCCGCGTTTGAAACACAGCCGCGGACGATTTGGAAGCTGACTTCCTCGCGATGGGTTTCACACTATGGTGTGATTGCCGGTCCTTGAGACATCAATGGCAAACTACTGAACGTAAGCTTGCCTAGAAATCACAAACATTCATCAAATGCTGGGGTGGACTGAGACCTCCTGTAAAGGATATGCAACATTTAACTTTGACTCCCAGGTTGAATCAGACTAAAATGGGCCACAGAATATGTTTTGAAAAATCCAATGTCCGCAAAACGACAGATAATAAAACGTATAATTATACCAACTATATGCTGCCTATGTCAAACTTGGACATTATTCAAATCACACTTACGCAGAATCAACATATGAGATGATATGCCTGAGAAGAGCCGTCAATTTTAACTACCCGAGACAGAGTAAGAAATCATGTTATGAGATAGACAGTGGGATCAACACATTACGCCACATATATTGAAAGACAGATGAACAGATGGTTCGGCCATATCGTTAGAATGCAACAATATCAATTAATTGCACTGGTGCCACATCAGAGATCTGATACGAGAGTAAGAAGAAAATGGATTGACGGCATCAAGGGCATTCTACAGTCACACGGAATGAAACTATCCAGTGCCACCCATCCGGGGCTGAAACGTCAATTACTCCTCCCAATGCCGCTTGACGGCAAAATTGGAAGATGATGATGATGAAAATGGTTAAGTTAGTGATTTTTCCCAATGTAGCGGTGCGATATTTCTACCTCAAGATGGTGATGATGATGATGATGATGAAGATGAAGATGGTTAAGTTAGTGATTTTCCCAATGTAGAGGAACGATATTTCTAACTTATGAGGATGATAATGCTTAAGTTAGTGATTTTCCCAATGTAGCGGTGCGATATTTCTACGTTGTGATGATGAAGATGGTTAAGTTAGTGATTTTCCCAATGTAGCGGTGCGATATTTCTGCCTTGTGATGATGAAGATGGTTAAGTTAGTGATTTTCCCAATGTAGAGGAACGATATTTCTAACTTATGATGATGATGATGATGATGATGATGATGATGATGATGATGATGATGATGATGATGATGATGATGATGATGATGATGATGATGATGATGATGATGATGATGATGATGATGATGATGATGGTTAAGTTAGTGATTTTCCCAATGTAGAGGTACGATATTTCTAACTTATGATGTTGAAGATGGTTAAGTTAGTGATTTTCCCAATGGAGCAGTACCTTATTTCTACCTTATGATGATGATGATGATGATGATGATGATGATGATGAGATGATGATGATGATGATGATGATGATGATGATGATGATGATGATGATGATGATGATGATGGTTAAGGTAGTGATTTTCCCAATGTAGAGGTACGATATTTCTAACTTATGATGTTGAAGATGGTTAAGTTAGTGATTTTCCCAATGGAGCAGTACCTTATTTCTACCTTATGATGATGATGATGATGATGATGATGATGATGATGATGAGATGATGATGATGATGATGATGATGATGATGATGATGATGATGATGATGATGATGATGATGATGATGGTTAAGGTAGTGATTTTCCCAATGTAGAGGTACGATATTTCTAACTTATGACGATGATAATGCTTAAGTTAGTGATTTTCCCAATGTAGCGGTACAATATTTCTACCTTATGATGTTAAAGATGGAGGTAGTGATTTTTCCCAAAGTAGCGGTGCGATACAATTCAGAAAGAGCTACCTGTGTGATCCAGTCTGTCAGTTTCGGTTTCTGTCTCTCAATCTGACAGTTTGTCTACCTGTCCATTTGTTCCATTCGTCCGTCCGTGTGTTCGGCCATCCATCTGTTCATGCGTCTGTTTGTCCTACTTGCCTTTCCGTTTTAAGGTTTACTGTCAGCCTATAAATTTCTGTTCACTTATCCATCTCTGTCTGCATCTCTCTCTCTCTCTCTCTCTCTCTCTCTCTCTCTCTCTCTCTCTCTCTCTCTCTCTCTCTCTCTCTCTCTCTCTCTCTCTCTCTCTCTCTCTCTCGCTGTGTTTTCCGTTTCCGATTTGTAGAGGGATGGGGAGGCGCGTTTCCACCTCATTCAACCCGCTTTTTCAGCCTTTGTTATAATAGTTGTGGTTTATAGCTCGGGTTTAGTTTCTTTTTTCTTGTGTGTCAGCTAAATTTCCGATGCAGCAGATGTCATGCCTGTGACGTCAGCTGGGGGATTGGCCGGCGCGGTTTCCTTTGTGACTGTTTCTTGTTACTTTTCCGTCTGTCAGTGAAGACTCTTTATCCGTCCGTTTTGGGTGGATGCAGTCTTAAAAGGACTCATCCTTTGGTTTAGTTGCTTTGTGTCCTCCTGTTCCTTTTCTCTGAGTTATCTGATTGATTTTATTCGCGGTGTGAATTATGGCCTGAATGATGAAGGCTGCGTTATCTGCCTCTATCTGCTTGAGATTGGTGGACTTGTCGGCCTGTGCAACTGGACTACTGACTTCAGCTTGAGGTTTTTCGGTGGTCACATCTTGGATTTCGTGAGGTTTCTCTTTCTTGGTGACAACAGGTTCCTTTGCATTTTTTGGTCAATGCGAATAAGTTGCTGGTTTCAGCTTGAGGTTTCTCAATTGTCTTTGTCGTGGCTTCTGTTGACTTGCTGTTGGCTCTCTCTCTCTCTCTCTCTCTCTCTCTCTCTCTCTCTCTCTCTCTCTCTCTCTCTCTCTCTCTCTCTCTCTCTCTCTCTCTCTCGCTCGTTTTTTTTTAGCTGTTCTCTTTCGGTTTGTATTGCGTGCAGTATTTCCTTATTCTCTTTCTTTATTTGAGGCCTACGTGCCACCTCTTGCTGGATGCTGCCGAGTTTTATGACATCTCTGTGCCGTTGAAGGTACGGACAGCCTGGTATCTTGCGTTGTGTTTGCCTAGGATGTTCGCGCAGCTTTTGGTATCGTTAGGCTTCCAGAAGGCCTTGTCTTGTTTGGCCAGCGGGCACTCGCTGTAGGCATGGCCTTTTGCGCAATAACGGCAAGTTGCTGTCTTGCTGCGACATGTTGTTCTGCTGTGTCCGGCCCTCTGGCACCGAAAGCATTTATCTAACTCTAGGAATAAAGAGTTCTGGCTGTTGCGGTTTCTTATCCGTCGTCACTTTGACAGGCATCTCACTCCCCTCCGTTGTCAACTCCGCTAGGGCTGTTGGAATCTTGGCGTATGTCAATAGTCGATCCGCCTTTATGACTCAAGTGTGAGGGTTCTCCTGCTGCAGTTGCTTCTGTATCTAATCATCTATTAGCTCCACTTTGGCGCATTTTATCACCCATCTGATCGTCTGCCGCATGTCGGGGTTTCCGACTAAGGTGTCTTTCTTCTCAGTCTGCTTCTGGATAGTCTTGGACCTTGTTTGTGGTGGGTTGTGGTCATTTTTGCTAGAGGTCGTTTCACTTGTGGCGTCTGGAAGCTTCTTTCGGCCGCGGTGGTGGTGCTTTTGTACAGCTAGGCAGATTCTCTCTCTCTCTCTCTCTCTCTCTCTCTCTCTCTCTCTCTCTCTCTCTCTCTCTCTCTCTCTCTCTCTCTCTCTCCATCTCCCCCCCCCCCCGGATCGTCTTGACAGCCTTGGTGTCGGTAGCGGCTGCTTCACTTCTATTCTGGAATATCGGGTGTTCTTTATATCTAGGCCTGGATTGTGCTATTCTTCTTCCTGGAATCTGGTTTCTTGAACAGTTAGACAGGTAACTTGTTGTCGTTAAGGCTCTGCAGTCTCTGTATGTCTGCCTGCCTGCCTGCCTGCCTGTCTGTCTGTCTGTCTGTCTGTCTGTCTGTCTGTCTGTCTATATATGTTGGCAGACACGTTGGCGGACAACAAGTATGCATATAGAAGTATAGAGTGGGATTAGGATAACATGAGGTAATATGGTTGACATGTCTTTTCTCTCCTTCTCTCTTCTCCTTATACACTCATACAAAGAGAGAGAGAGAGAGAGAGAGAGAGAGAGAG
Organism: Cepaea nemoralis; assembly: GCA_014155875.1. Classification (NCBI taxonomy): domain Eukaryota; kingdom Metazoa; phylum Mollusca; class Gastropoda; order Stylommatophora; family Helicidae; genus Cepaea; species Cepaea nemoralis. Next base: position 296,036 of record JACEFZ010004435.1, read on the forward strand.
AGAGAGAGAGAGAGAGAGAGAGAGAGAGAGAGAGAGAGAGAGAGAGAGAGAGAGAGAGAGAGAGAGAGAGAGAGAGAGAGAGAGAGAGAGAGATCATGAACAACCAAATGAGCTGACATTTCCTCTCTCATCCACTCCTCGTCCCCCCTAAAAACTACATACAAATTCACTGACATTATTACTACATAACAACTAAGACCACATCTCGGCTGTTTTCGTGTGTCAAAGACACAACCTATATATCGCACCATGACACCTAACCTGGTTTACAAGCTATTAATACCCCAACCGTATGGATCAGCGCTCGGTTTAGCATTACAGTGCGTGGTATTTTCAGCGTGAATCAGCAGCAGTCAGTTATAAATACACCACTTGGGCTATTTCTGTAGTCGGGTTTTACATAAAGACCAATTAATTACAATCGTGTCGTCAAATTTTAATTCTTCTTCTAACAGGGTTTCCTTCTTGCAGACGTCATAAGCTTCTCAACTTCTGTTCCCTTTCCCTCCTGACACTATTATCGGTTCAAGATTTAGAGTGTATGACTCAGTTAACCCTTAAACGATGGCAGGGTTATTCAGTGTTTGCATAGGCTGTACATCAGTCAGGTCTTAGTCAGATATGACTGAGCTACAATATGACAGTAGACGGTACTACCTGCTTTCTGTCAGCGCCGAATGTTGGCGGCGCTAACTAAACCCGACACCCCACATTGTGCCAACGGCTTCGGATGGAATGCAACCTAACGACTAAATGACATAGCAGGCCCTAAACCTTGGTCGGCAACTGGTCTAGGATCGAAGCTCCGACAGGCGGACGGCTAGAGCATTCCGTTCCTGATCCGGCAGCTTCTGCAGCTTGTTTTGTTCCAGATCTATTGATGTTACCTTTCCTCGGGATTAAAAAGGATCACGCTGTACTGGCAACACGTGGTCTTTACAATTCAGCCCAGGGTCTGTGCTATGGAGAGGTTATTATTTTTAAAAGTACAATGTAACGAACTAACGTCTGTCAAGACGACAAGGTGCCAGGTTGCCTAGGCTGTTCACGAGTTAATTATTTCCAGAGCTCTGTTTCAACTATGTAACTGATTCAGTGCAAAAAAAGAGTAGGTTTGGACCAAACATGATACACAACCAAATGAACAAGCATTATAATGTCAATTTGAATTTCCATTAACTGAACATTGAAACTGCGGAAGATGCCACGAAACGAAAAAAAAAACACAATGACCGTAGTATGGCGATATATCGTCCTTCTGTCCAAATGAGGAGGGGTGGGGGCGATGTCACATTTGGCCTTATGCACTGAATCAGTTAAAATGCCATATACAGTTGTACAGTAATCGACGCCTGTGCAGAATAGGACTAAATTCATTCATTCATTCATTCATTCATTCATTCATTCGTTCGTTCGTTCATTCGTTCATTCGTTCGTTCGTTCGTTCATTCATTCATTCATTCATTCATTCATTCATCCATTCAGTAGCATGCCCTTTGCCGAACCTAACTCCCATAACAACCTTCCGGAAAATTTCTCGATCATAAGCAAGATGTCCCGCGTCCGATACACCCATCTGGAGATCATCCGCCACATTCTGCACCCATCTTCTCTTTGGCCTTCCTCTTCCTCACTTCCCAGGCATAAACCCCTCCATTATTGTTCTCTCCAAACTCTCATGACGTTTCAAGTGACCAAGATATATCAATTTTCTTTGTTTTATCGTCTTTAATAGCTAACCCTCTTCAATATTCAGCTCTTGAAGTATGGATGCAATTGTTTTTTTCTTTACTCAAGATATTCTTAGAACCCGTCTATAAAAGTTATATTCAAAGGCATTTATGTGCTGTTCAGCTTGTTTAGTAAGTGTCCAGGTCTCACAGGCGTATGCTGCAATGGGACAAGACTAAACTGGTATGACAGAAACAACAACTAGGAGATATTGGCGAGAACTACAAAATACCATGGAAACAAGAGCTGGACAAAGACGATAGAGCCGGATAAGGCAAAGAAATACAAATTACATGTTCTTTGTAGGAGACTGCAGTCACATCCAACCCCTATTAACTGTTTGTGATTTGCAGGACAATTTTATGTTCATCTGCGTGCCATTGCTTAAAGGGCATAGATTAATGATTAAAAAACATGTTGCATGTTCTTTGCTGGATGATGCGATGAATCGCAACTCCATGTTAATTTATTAGGCAACTTTACGTTGAGTAGGTTGCCATTGCTATATGAATGTAAAGTCGGCGTTGAAGTAAGACTGACAGGTGTAGACCCAACTAACAATTCGTATGTGCACCGAAAGTTTAAGGGCAAGCTACCTTATCCTTTCAGCCCACGTTGGAAGCCACATTGAGGACATCTGATAATAATATAACTAGAAAGTTCTTTTATGGAACTCACAGGATAAACTGTTGAGTTGAGCTAAGAAACAACATCACTGCACTCAGGATATTCCCACACGCGCTCCGTCCCCTCGATTAACGGCCAGAGAAGAGTCATGTTGCTAATGGTTTCAATCGCCATCTGATTGAAAGTTTACTTGGTCTTGCCTCTCAGTTTTGAGATTCGTCCAGAGCCTCTGCCGACCTCCCACCATATCATTCTCTTCACATAGGGTGCTCAGTCTGTTCTACCACTTTTTTCTACCTGGTCCCATAGGTACCCGACCACCTTTTCCTTGTCTATAGGTAATCTACCACCGAGAAATGCATTCCCTGCTAGCCCATCAGCCCGCACTCCCGCATGACCAGGGCTGAAAAATCCAGATATTTCTACCTGTGCCACCCAAGAACTGTCTCTTCTTAATCTATGACCCTTGACCATATCCATGTCTTCATGCTGGACGTGGTCCCTGTCTGCAGCGTCACTAAACAGGGAAAACAAAACACAGGAAGACCCAAAAAACACAAGGAGAAAGAAATTAGAAACAGAAATTAATAATATCGGGAGGAGATAGACAGAGCTACATGCGATAGCAAAAGATAAAATGGACTGAAATTAGTACTTGAGGACCTAGGCCCCAGTGGGCCAAAAAGGACGAAGAAGAAAAAGAACTAAAGTTAGTTGCGTATCCTTTACAAGACTTTGCCGTCAACCCTAGCATGTTTTTGGCTGTTTGTGATTTCTTGGCACGTTTATATTAATTGCTTTCTCAATGACCAACATTCATGCCATTGAGTGGTTCCAAATGTTGCCGTTATGTAGCTGGGGGTGGGGTTGGGGTGAGTGCCCAACCTTGCATAAATACCCCGTGGCTCGTGCATTCATCACCTATGCAGCAAAAGTCCAACTCCTGGCCTTCTCGCGGCGGAACTGTTTTAACTAACAGGACAAGGTGCGACGACGAGTCACTGGCGCCGAGAAATAACTAGAACAATCTAGACGTACATGCACGTGCATGCATGCGCAGACACGTGTGTGCGTGCCTACACATCTAAACTTGAGTAAGGCCACAGTCTGCTTTAGTAAAGGAAAGGTGCTGAAGACGGAGGCAACCAGCCAGAAGGCGCACCACAGAAAATAGGTTGCCACGCAATTACGCCATGAAATATGTCGGCTACTGCTAAATGTTATGATGTTCGCCCTGCTTTGGATTCCCATGCAGGTGCAGTGCCTGGCCCTATGTCTCGAAAGGGTCCAACCACAACTACTGTAGGTCCTTCTCAGATGTCCTGTGGAGCCACGGGACCTGAGAATAGAGCGTCTGGCCATACCAAACAAAGACTAAAAATAATGCATTGGAATGAGGAGGGAGTCAGCTAAAAAAAACAACAACATAGAACTAGAAAACATCTTGGACCAAGAAAAAGTAAGCGTATGTTGCTTGCAAGAAACTCACCTCAACGAAAATATAGCCTTCAAAATTAGAAACTACCAGGTGCTACCGATCTGACCAAAAGGACAGACGAAAGGGTGTGATACTGACCCTTGTAAAAATAATAACATAGGACACTTAAACTTAAGACAGGCAATACAGACCTACATCTTATCAATTACTACTGTCCTAGTAACCACCCATAGGCACTGGACAGACTACCAAAATGTTTTGCATATCCTTTACAGGACATCGCTGTTAACATCAGCATCTTTCAGCAGATTGTTGATTTCTTGGCAAGATTACGCTCAGTAGTTTGCCATTGCTTTCTGAGCGACCGGCTCCATACTCTCATAAGTCACTAGCACGACTCGAGCCGCTTCCAATTCTCGTGTGCTCACGTCAACCACGAGAGTATTCGGGGTTACTGAGAAAGCTGCTAACCCCTCGACCAGGGAGACCGGCGGACAGACTACCATTAAAAGAAAATAAAATGATTGTGTGTGGCGATTTAAACAGTCACTCGCAGAGCTGGTACTACGATCACATGGACCAGAGAGGAGAGAGACTGGAAGACTGACAGGATGAGAATAGATTCATCTTGATTAACAAGCCGTCCGACCCACATACTTTCTACTTGAGATCATGGCACACTACAACTACAACTGACCTGGATTTTCATTCACCAGACCTGGAATGGAACATTACATGAATTGTTGGGAAACAACTTGGTGGCAGTGACCATTGGCTAGTCTTTCTAACTGTAGAGAATGAGCTTGTATGTGAAAGCAGCGCCCTCTCGAGGTGGAACTACAAGAAAGCAGACTGGGCAATGTACAAGCATTGCACCAGCATACTGGTTAGAAACCTGAACACTGAGAAAGACATAAATAAAATATTTGAAGAGTTTGGGAAATGCATACTACAGGCAACGCGAGAAACAGTACCAAGAGGAGCCTGTAAACATTATAAACCCTACTGGAGTAGTAAACTGGAACAGTTGCATAATGATGTGGAAGTGTGTAGAAAGCAAGCAGAGGCCAAACCCAGGAAGAATGTACAAATGGGCAAAATCATACTTGCACAACAGAAGAGCCCGAGTACAGATAGATGGACTCAAGAGCAAGAAAGTACTACTGCGTCACGGTGTTCCCCAGGGCGGAGTCTTGTTTCCCCACACTTTTTCCAGTCTTAATCAATGATCTTGTTGCTAATCTACCGCATAGAATTAAAGCGGCAATGTACGCTGATGATCTGGTTCTATGGGGCACAAATGAACATGCATCAATGGACACCAGATCGCTACAAAGAGCTGTAGATGCATTTGTTGCATGGGCAAATAGATGGTTTAGTTTAGTTTAGTTTAGTCATCGGATCAACATCACGGCACACGGTTTAACCCATAAGTGCTCCGTTTTCCTCCTAACTCAAACCTGAGTCTGGAGAAACTCAGCTCAATGCACGAACTTCGTTGCATCGGCGAGGATCCTGAAATACTTTGGGTAGATTTTTAACTCGAAATTTTTGCCCGGGCAGCGCCTTTAGGCTACTCTTTTTCGATTTCCAACTGCCAAGGGATTTTTTACGTGCGCAACAATACACACGAGCGTCCGATCTCACTACCCAGAGACCAGGGGACCAGGGGAAATTTTATTACTGGAAGTCCATGTGGATTTTTTAAATAAATCCCGGTCCTCACCGGGGCCTGAACCCGGGACCTCCAGCACTCGAGGCGGACACCATACCTCGAGGCGGACACCATACCTCGAAACAAATGAACAAACACAGATCCTAATAAGATGGAAACAGTACTTCGAACAATTTCTCAACATCCCATCAGATGTCACAGGAATTCAAGAAACCGACACAGATGCGACCAAAGAACTAGAACCAGACATACAGAAAGAAGAAATTATAGAAGCCGTCAGATTCGCCTCATTGAACAAATCACCGGGACAAGATGACATACCAAATGAACTAATTAAAGCTGCAAGAGAAGTAGGATCAGCATGGCTACAAAGACTATTCAACCATGTTTGGGTAGAACAACAGACACCACGAGACTGGGGAAACGCCATAATTATCCCAATTTGGAAAAACAAATACAGCAAAAGAGACTGCACACAATACAGAGGCATTTCACTGTAGAGTCATACTGTGAAAATATTTTGCAAAATTCTTGAGATTACGAACTACTTTAGAACCCCAGCTAAGCGAAACACAACTTGGATTTAGAAAAAAACAAAGGATACACAGATGCCATTTTTGCTCTTAGACAACTTATAGAAAAATCAGTCGAATTCAAAGAAACACTCTACTTAGCCTTTGTCAACCAAGAAAAGGCATTTGATAGAATAGATAGAAAAAGGCTGTGGGAAATCCTTAAACAGTATGGAGTGAGTACACATCTAACAGTTAGTTAGTTAGTCGCAGTTCCAACTTCACAGCAACGGGTCGTCCCCATTATGCTCCGTTCCTGTGCCAGTAAATATCACACAAAACGCTCCCCACTGCCCAATGTGAAAAGTGGAAAAGACAGGAGTCTCGACAAACAACAGCCCGCACAGACACACTGTGCATAATGCCGCCGCCAGAATGTCAACACAATAGCCCCCCCCCCCCCCCCCCCCCCACAAAATACTCAGTTCATTTCTGATGGAATCGGCAGTCATTTTCCCATCTGGATGTTTCCTAGATGTTCACCCACACAGTCCATGAAATACAGTTCATCGTCGATGGCAGTGGCAGTCAACCAGAAGCCCAGCAGCCACGAATTTCTGCATAAGGCAAAAACCGGTCAACTCTGGGACATAGCCATCTGCCATCGCTCTGAACATGCAGTCACGTTCCAAAATACCTCGGGCAGATTAAAAAGCATTTCACACGAAACTCACAGCTCACAGTGACGCTCTACGCACTCACTCAGTAGCAGGGCGAAGGAACCATCAAGCCTCCTTAGTAGCGTCTTACGACATGCGTGGTAAGCTGCAGTGTTGCTATTCTTTGCTTCCCTTTTGTACCCGGCAACACACGGGAGTAATTCATATCTGGAAGTAATTCAATAGAGTGTTTCATTGAATTCGATTGATTTTTCTATAAGTTGTCTAAGAGCAAAAATGGCATCTGTGTATCCTTTGTTTTTTCTAACATCTAACAAACCAATGTAGAAGCTTATACAACAACAGTGAATTGCATAGTGAGAGCAACTGGAGGACACTTAGAACCCTTTACCATAAGATCCGAAGTACGACAAGGTTGTATCCTGTACCCTCTCTTTTTCATAACATATATAGACAACATATGTAAAGAAACCAGTCAAACAGAGACAACAAGAACACTGCATGACGATAACACAGAAGAAGAACCATCTGCAAATCTAAAAATTAGAGAACTACTGTTAGAGAACTACGACCAAGCACTAATAGCAAAATCAGAAGCTAAATTACAAGACCACATGAATAGTTTAAATTAAATGTGTAGGAAAAATAACATGAAAATTAGCGCAAGTAAAACAAAGGTAATGACTGTAACTAAAGAAGAAAAAGCAACGACGATTCACCTAAACGAACATCCCTTGAAACAAGTAAAGAGTTTTAAGTACCTAGGAAGTATAATATCATCAAATGGCAAATGAGAAGACGTGATCGAAAATAGATGCAATAAGGCAAATCAACTCACTGGACAGATGGCACCAATACTAAAGAACAAACATGTATCAATAACTACCAAGAAAGCACTTTAAAACACAATCTTCCTACCAACTCTGTGCTACCAATGCCAAACTTGAACAATGACAGAAAAAGAGAAAAGAAAAATCACAACAGAAATGAGATTCCTGAGAAGAATACTCAACGTATCAAGAAGAGATAAGATCAGAAATGAAGAAATCAGGACTAAAGTGGGGGTTGTATCTGCACTAGATTTTATTAGAAGGCAGCAAGTCAAATGGTTTGGCCATGCAAGAAAGTTATCAACTGACAGTATACCACAACAAGCAATGATGTACAGACCAGATGGAAGCAGAGGAAGAGGCCGACCAAGTAAACGATGGACGCAGGGAATAACAGAGTCCATGGGAATATTGATATATGAAGCCCATAAACGGGCACTCTCCCGCTGTTTATACTTCACCTCGACACCACAAGGTACAAGAGGAACAAGATGAGATGAGATGAGATGGAGATATCACATCAACAAAGCAGTAGCAAAAGCCAGAAGGAAAATAGCCATCCTGAGAAAACTAAGCGGAACCACATGGAGAGCCAGTGGGGAAATACGTGGCAAAGTTTATCAACAGAGCATACGATCACTCCTGGAATGCTGGTCAACTGCGTGGTGTTCAGCATCAAAAACCACACTACAAGAGCTGGACAAGATGAAAATTAAAGCACTTAGAGTTACCACAAGCAGGATGAGATCAACCCCTATAGAGGAGATGGAGAAGATGGGGAGGACACAAGCACTGAGAGAGCGCAGAGATACGAAAATGCTAATACAAGCAGAAAAGTTCCTCAGCATGCCAGGCCACCATATGAAGAACAGATTTGAAATCTTAGCTATGGGGCAGTTGAAAAGAAGCAGTTTTATCCACCAGGCCAAACGACTCTGCAGAGAAACCACCGATCTGCCCACAGTTGGTACCCCACTGAATACTATTCCAGAGCGAACTCCATGGAAAGATGAACATAGACTACCACTACAAATCCAAACAAAAGTGAAAGGAATATTTGACAAGGAAGAACAGAACAGTGTACAGCGCAGGAAAGCCACTTTCAGCTTTCAGCTTCCTTGATGAAGAATACCCACAGGACCTCTGGATCCGAGTCTACACAGATGGGTCAGCACAAAATACTGTTCGAAATGGAGGAGCGGGAGTGTACATAGAATACCCAAATAATACTAGGGACACAGCTAGAGTACCGACAGGAAAGTACTGCATTAACTATGATGCTGAAATTGAGGCCATCAAGATAGCAACAGAGAAATTACTAAATACCAGCAATGGTACACAAGCTGTGGTGCTGTTGACAGATGCAAAATCAGTACTCGAGGCGCTCCTGTCTGGGAAATTGTCAGTACGAAGGACACTACTTTCTGAACTTAGCAGTCAGCATAAGGTCACCATACAGTGGATACCATCTCACTGTGGAATACCCGGAAACGACATAGCTGATCGATTGGCTAAGGAAGGAGCAAAAGAAGAGCAGCCTGATGTGCCCATTACATACCACCAAAAGAAAAGAATGATCAAATCAGTCAGAAGGTCACCAAAACCTGCTCAAGACGACTGCCACGTTATGGGCTGACCAGAACAAGTCATTATTCTGCGTCTCAGAACAGGACACAATAGATTACACAACCACATGTAAACAAAATTCAAGATAGGTGAAACAGCCATGTGCACATGTGGATTGGCCTCGCAGACAGCAGAGCACATACTTCAAGACTGCTCAAAATACAACATATCTAAGCAAACCTTCTGGCCTAGAGAGACGACAGTGGAAGATAAACTCTATGGACCGCTGAGTGAACTAAAAAAAAAGACAGTTCAGTTCATACAAGAGACAACATTGCAGTTATAGACACATTTCAAGCGAACGAAAGAAGAAGAAGAATACCATTGAGTGAAAATTCACCACAAAGCGGTCTGCTTCTAAATCGCCGGCTACTGTGGTTCTAAAGCGGTACGCCGGATTACGAATTGCATTCGTAACCAAGTCGCCACATCGCCTGCCTTGGCTATAAGGAATACGTGTAAACATCATAACCAAGACAACTGTCACAATGCCATATTTGAAGGTCCGAGTTCACGGAGGAATACCTGGCCATTCTTTACCTCCCTTAGCGAATGACAAGAGACCCCGGGAAGGTTAACCCGGTCAACAAATGCCCGCAGAAGTCGGATGTGTCGGCCTAACGGCGCAAGAACGCAGCTCTGCTGCAAACAGGCACAACGCAGTCACATCCGAAAAAAAAAACTCAGGATGAACGAAGAAGAAGAAGAAGAATGACAAGAGCAGCCATTTAACCCTCGTCCGATCGTATTCATGCTTTGCCAGCGTAATGTATTTTTGAGAGAGATCAACGAAAATTTCCTGATTCTCTACTAATCCCGGCAGGCGTGTTCTCTTCAAATCACTGTAAGAGCGTTCTCTATAAATACGTGCTGGCGCGTTCTTCATAAATCCTTGTAGGCACATTCTCTACAAATCGTTGAAGGCGTGTTCTCAACAAATCCTTCAATGTACATTCTCGACAAATCAATGAGGCGTGTTCTCTACAAATCCTTGTGTGCATGTTCTCTACAAATCCTTGTAGGCACATTTTCTAGAAATCCTTGTAGGTGTGTTCGCTACAAATCCTTGTAGGCACGTTCTGTACAATTTCTTGTAGGTGTGTTCTCTACAAATCAATGTAGGCGCGTTCTCTACAAATCCTTGTAGACGCGTTCTCTACAAATCATTGTAGGAACATTATCTATAATTCCTTGTAGGCACATTATTTGCAAATCCTTGTAGGCACATTCTCTACAAATCCCTGTAGGCACGTTCTCTACAAATACTTGCATGCACATTCTCTACAAATCCTTGTAGGCCTGTTCTCTACACATCCTTCAAGGCACGTTCTCTACAAATCTTTGTAGGCACATTCTCTACAAATCCTTGAAGGCGCGTTCTCTACAAACCCTTGTATGCGTGCTCTCTAAAATCATTGTAGGTGTGTTCTCTACAAATCCATGTAGGTACTCTCTCTACAAATCCTTGTAGGTACGTTCTCTACAAATCCTTGTAGGCACGTTCTGTACAATTTCTTGTAGGTGTGTTCTCTACAAATCAATGTAGGCGCGTTCTCTACAAATCCTTGTAGACGCGTTCTCCACAAATCATTGTAGGAACATTATCTATAATTCCTTGTAGGCACATTATTTGCAAATCCTTGTAGGCACATTCTCTACAAATCCCTGTAGGCACGTTCTCTACAAATACTTGCATGCACATTCTCTACAAATCCTTGTAGGCCTGTTCTCTACAAATCCTTCAAGGCACGTTCTCTACAAATCTTTGTAGACACGTTCTCTACAAACCCTTGTATGCGTGCTCTCTAAAATCATTGTAGGTGTGTTCTCTACAAATCCATGTAGGTACTCTCTCTACAAATCCTTGTAGGTACTCTCTCTACAATTCCTTGTAAGTACGTTGTCTACAAATTCGTGTTGGCGTGCTCTCTAAAATTATTGCAGGCGTGTTCTCTATAAATCCTTGCAGGCGTGTTCTCTACAAATCCTTGTAGGCGTGTTCTCTACAAATCCTTGTAGGCGTTTTTCTCCTGTTGCTGCCCTTATCGCGCAATATCCCACCTCCTATTGCTAGTTGCTAAAATATACCCAGTTAGTTGCTAGTTGCTAAAATATACCTTGTTAGGGGCTAGTTGCTAAAATATACCTTGTTAGGGGCTAGTTGCTAAAATATACCCTGTTAGTTGCTAATTGGTCAAATATACCCTGTTAGTTGCTAGTTGCTAAAATATACCCTGTTAGTTGCTAGTTGCTAAAATATACCTTGTTAGGGGCTAGTTGCTAAAATATACCCTGTTAGTTGATAATTGGTCAAATATACTCTGTTAGTTGCTAGTTGGTCAAATATACCCTGTTAGTTGCTAGTTGGTCAAATATGCCCTGTTAGTTGCTAGTTGGTCAAATATACCCTGTTAGTTGCCATTATGTCAGTTAATCCTGTGGGTCAACATCTGATCACAATGTAGTCTGTTAGTTGCCAGATGGCCACTTTCCACTTGTATTGTGAGTTGGTCACACTCAATCCTGTTAGGTGCCAGTTTTTCATCACAATACATTCACAATACTTGCCACTTAGTCACCTTTCAACCTGTTAATTGCCAGTTGGTTATTGCTATAAATCAGCATGTTAGGTGATCATTATCCATCATGACAGTTACAACGTGGTCACAGTCCATGATGTCAGTTGACATGTGGTCACAGTTCACTCTGTTAGTTACCAGTTCATCATAACAATTAACGCTCTTAGCTACCAGTTGTAACAATCCCAAAATGTTAGCAGCCAGTTGTAACAATCCACTATGTTAGCTGCCAGTTGTAACAATCCATGCTGTTAGCTGCCAGTTGTAACAATCCACAATGTTAGCTGTCATGTGTAATAATCCACATTTTCACTTCACATTCAACTTCAGTGTCACTCGCGAAATGGCTCCCGCTAAGGTGGGTGTTCAGTGGACTTAGCCCCTAGCGATTTCCCATAAAACAGTGCATAGTTGGGTAGAAAAAAGTTACGAGGGCGAGTCAATAAGTAAGTCACACAGTTCTATGGAATGGCAGGTAAATGAAAACAAAGCACACAATTCTATGCAGCCGGTTTGGAAGGACTGATAAAACGATGAGATAAGTGCATCAATGTTGGTGGAAATTATGTTGAGAAATAAAGGGACAATGTATGTATAAAAATAAACTGGTTTCAAGTTGTTATCATAGTTAGTTATTTTTCTACAGCCATTTGTGACTTATTTATTAACGTACCCTCATACATGAGCAATCTCCAACAATAATTTAATGAAATACAAAGCCAACTGGATAAGGTGAGTAGTTTTATTTGTAAGTAATTGCGGTACAAAAAGTTCAGTATTTTACCATGTATATAGGCCCTGACAATACATAAGCATCAATTACAATGGTTTATGCAGCTCTTTCTGAGACTTCATTCAGTCAGGCAATCTGATGGACTAGCCTAAGAAGAAGCAAAAGAAGAACAACCTGATGAACCTCCTATCAAATCAATCAGAAAGCTGCCAACACCACCTCAAGACCATTATCACTTTATGGACAGACCTGAACAGATCACTATTCTGCGCTTCAGAACAGGATACAATAGATTACACAAACACAAATACACAGAATTCAAGGCTGGGGAATCAGTAATGTGCACATATGGATTGGAGCCACAGACAGCAGATCATATTACTCCAAGGCTACCCAAAATAGCCCATATATCTAGGCAAACCTTGCTTAAAGAAACAAACTCTGTGGACCACTGAGTGGGCTAATAAAGACAGTTAAATTCATACAAGAGACAACATTGCAGATATAGACACATTTCAAGCAAATGAAAGAAGAAGAGGAAGTAAAGCAATAATCATAGCTGAATCACAGTCAGTGCTCTGGTAGGTTCCATCCAGATATTTCAGGTCAGGTGTGGGTGGTTAACACAACTGAAGAGTCACACCTGCTAGTGCTGAAGTGGCTCTACTGTCTACTGTGGCTCTACTGTCTACTGTGGCTCTACTCTCTACTGTGGCCCCACTCTCTACTGTGGCTCTACTGTCTACTGTGGCTCTACTGTCTACTGTGGCCCCACTCTCTACTGTGGCTCTACTGTCTACTGTGGCTCTACTCTCTACTGTGGCCCCACTCTCTACTGTGGCCCCACTCTCTACTGTGGCTCTACTGTCTACTGTGGCTCTACTCTCTACTGTGGCCCCACTCTCTACTGTGGCTCTACTGTCTACTGTGGCTCTACTCTCTACTGTGGCCCCACTCTCTACTGTGGCCCCACTCTCTACTGTGGCTCTACTGTCTACTGTGGCTCTACTCTCTACTGTGGCCCCACTCTCTACTGTGGCTCTACTGTCTACTGTGGCTCTACTCTCTACTGTGGCCCCACTCTCTACTGTGGCTCTACTGTCTACTGTGGCTCTACTCTCTACTGTGGCTCTACTGTCTACTGTGGCTCTACTGTCTACTGTGGCTCTACTCTCTACTGTGGCCCCACTCTCTACTGTGGCTCTACTGTCTACTGTGGCTCTACTCTCTACTGTGGCCCCACTCTCTACTGTGGCTCTACTGTCTACTGTGGCTCTACTGTCTACTGTGGCTCTACTGTCTACTGTGGCCCCACTCTCTACTGTGGCTCTACTGTCTACTGTGGCTCTACTGTCTACTGTGGCCCCACTCTCTACTGTGGCTCTACTCTCTACTGTGGCTCTACTGTCTACTGTGGCCCCACTCTCTACTGTGGCTCTACTGTCTACTGTGGCCCCACTCTCTACTGTGGCTCTACTGTCTACTGTGGCTCTACTGTCTACTGTGGCTCTACTGTCTACTGTGGCTCTACTGTCTACTGTGGCTCTACTCTCTACTGTGGCCCCACTCTCTACTGTGGCTCTACTGTCTACTGTGGCTCTACTCTCTACTGTGGCCCCACTCTCTACTGTGGCTCTACTGTCTACTGTGGCTCTACTGTCTACTGTGGCCCCACTCTCTACTGTGGCCCCACTCTCTACTGTGGCCCCACTCTCTACTGTGGCTCTACTGTCTACTGTGGCTCTACTGTCTACTGTGGCTCTACTGTCTACTGTGGCCCCACTCTCTACTGTGGCTCTACTGTCTACTGTGGCTCTACTGTCTACTGTGGCCCCACTCTCTACTGTGGCTCTACTCTCTACTGTGGCTCTACTGTCTACTGTGGCTCTACTGTCTACTGTGGCTCTACTGTCTACTGTGGCTCTACTCTCTACTGTGGCCCCACTCTCTACTGTGGCTCTACTGTCTACTGTGGCTCTACTCTCTACTGTGGCCCCACTCTCTACTGTGGCTCTACTGTCTACTGTGGCTCTACTGTCTACTGTGGCCCCACTCTCTACTGTGGCCCCACTCTCTACTGTGGCTCTACTGTCTACTGTGGCTCTACTGTCTACTGTGGCCCCACTCTCTACTGTGGCTCTACTGTCTACTGTGGCTCTACTGTCTACTGTGGCCCCACTCTCTACTGTGGCTCTACTCTCTACTGTGGCCCCACTCTCTACTGTGGCTCTACTGTCTACTGTGGCCCCACTCTCTACTGTGGCTCTACTCTCTACTGTGGCCCCACTCTCTACTGTGGCTCTACTGTCTACTGTGGCTCTACTCTCTACTGTGGCCCCACTCTCTACTGTGGCTCTACTGTCTACTGTGGCTCTACTGTCTACTGTGGCCCCACTCTCTACTGTGGCTCTACAGACCATGGCACTATATGTGGAGATGAGAGAGCTAACTGTTCCAAAGTTGTCATGCCCACATAAATTTGACTACACCAGGTTGAGTGACCAGCAACACTGTTTATCTCCTTTTGAAACAAACCATCAATCGTGAGCAGTGCTATATAGATCATAATTATCATCATATAAGTATATAATTATCATCATATAAGTACAATCACCAACCGAATAAGCCATTCCTGTTTCTCAGATTTGGTTGACTGTTGGTAAGACAATAATTAAAAGAACCAGTTTTTATAGTCATTTGTCTTTCCTAGTAAGATGAACTATTGTACCATTGCTGAGGTATTGTACCATTATTTTATGGCACCAAACAAGTGACTGCAAAAACACATCATAAGTCTCATATTGAATTGTGACAAACATTTCACTGTGATACATATTGTGCATGTGAAGTGTGACAAACATTTTATTGTAGCATGCAGCACATAAATTACCTTTATTGTGGAATATAATAACCACACATTAATTATTCTCATTAAGGTGTATGACTAACAACTAATTTTAAAACAGAACTACAAACAGAAGTTAATTAACAGGGCAGAACTACAAAGGAAAAAGATGATTACATATAGAATGCATACTCAAGACAAACAAATACAACAATTAGATAAACTGGACCCCACAAGGAAGTTAGAATGATGGTGGGTGGGGGAAAAAGAATTTCAACCAAAATACGCAGGGGAAAAAAAAAACATACCTTAAAGATTGGAGCAACATAAAAAGGTAAAGTTAATTGAGTGACAGAAGAGATGGTGTGAAGTCATGGCTTTTACAAACACCAACTCATGCCATGTGACCTGGGTGATCAGCGTGTTCTTCTCAGAGAAATACTTGGTACCAATTAAAAGGCTGGGAAGTCACAGTAGCACAGTGGCTAGATCACTTGTCTGCTGGCTATTTGGTGATGTATTCGAATCCCTCACGAGGCGGGGAATTTTGTAAATCTGACTTGACCTCCAGGGTCAACCCAGCCTAAAGTAGGTACCATCAAATATTGTGGGCAGTAAAGATGGCCAGCATGATGCTGATCACATCATTGGTCGAGTGCTGAATCATCAGTTAATATGGAAGACGGCACGGCTGAATGGATAAGAGAACTTGCTCTTAAACTTTCGGTGTGCTGATATCAAGGTACAACAAAAAATCAGTCCAATGTACTAAAAGCAGTAGCACTTATATGGATTATGCTTGAGTTAAAAGTGAGTGAACAACAACAACATCAGTTATAATATGGGTAAGTATACTCGTTCTTAAACTTCCGGTGTGCTGATGTTGAGGTAGTGGGTTCAATGCACTAGAAGTAGTAGCAAGTATATAGACTATGCTTGGGTTAAAAGTGAACAGGAAAAAAAATGGGTTAAAATATAGGGCTAGCCCCCTATATCCAATAGTCTCACGGTGTGGGGGAAAGGTCCTTTACTGACTAATTGTGAGGCTGAGTTGATGATACCACAGCTGACTAACTGTGAGGCTGAGTTGATGATACCACAGCTGACTAATTGTGAGGCTGAGTTGATGATACCACAGCTGACTAACTGTGAGGCTGAGTTGATGATACCACAGCTGACTAACTGTGAGGCTGAGTTGATGATGCCACAGCTGACTAACTGTGAGGCTGAGTTGATGATACCACAGCTGACTAACTGTGAGGCTGAGTTGATGATGCCACAGCTGACTAACTGTGAGGCTGAGTTGATGATACCACAACTGCGTGTTGATGGGAATAAAAGATGGAGAGTAAACTGGACTGCTGAGAAGTCAATGAATTAGCTACAATGCTACAACACAAGTAAGCAACCAAGAGCAGAAGTAAGAGGATAACAGAAGCAATATTAACTGGTGTCATACTCTTCTTCTGTTTTCTGTTGCTGCCATTTGTCACCTAAATGGAACACAGGCCCCCCAACCATACCAAGCCAATCCCTTTGTAGATGTTCTCAAGATTAGTTAGATTTTGTAGATGTTCTCATGATTAGTTAGGTTTTGTAGATGTTCTCAAGATTAGTTAGATTCTGCAGCTACAGTTGTCTACAGTTTCTGGTAGCCAGTCTCAGTCTCACACCAACCCTCCTTGGTCACCTCTACAACATGCAAGGTCGGTTATATTGTTGCTATTCTTGTTTCACTTATTGGCACCTGGTAATACACAGGCAAATTGTTGCCATACTGCAGAATGTTATTGATTACAAAGCTTTCTAACTGCTTGGTTCATAAATATTGAAAAATCTGGTCAATTCAGTCCTAGTTTTTCCTAGTGTTCTAATTATGCTATGACGGAGAGGCAGATTTTCCAGCAAATTAAAAAAAATCACAATTTTTATTGACAAGAAAAAGCAACCCAAAAATCACATTCAGTAACCTGTGTCAGATATAAAGAAACAAAATAATAACAAAAACAAATTAACACAAACTAAACAATAATTCAACATCTTAGTGTCACCTTATTCTCCTAAAGCAACACTGGCTGCAAGCTGGTTCTCTTTCAAAAAGGTCTGGGCAAATCATAGAAAGTTAGTCATCTTTTTTCCTTCATTATAAGCAGTTTAACTTTGAATAGTTTTGGATAAGTATAATTTTCACTGATCACTCAGGGAGAATCACAGCACAGTGCATGAACTCCATAGTACAGTTTTCAAGATCGATTAATTCTATCTTTAGTTAACTGCATTTCTTCCCTTCATTCTGAAACCCTCAACAATTGATAGATATACACATACATACTAAAGTATGAAATTCAAAATCATGCTTTCTTTTTACATTCTTTAAGAACACTTGCATTTTAAGTTTGTTCTTCTTTTAGGAAGCTTGTAAAACATATGAAATTGCATGTTTGTCTTTCTCCACTATTAACCTCTTCCTTTAATTAAATTTTCAATCTTCATTTTATGGTTTTCTTATAATTTCATTCAGTCATGCCTTTTCAGGGCTCAAATACTGAACACTGATGTATCGGGTCACTAAAACCATCCTACAAAGCATTCACAACCAATCAACAAACTTACAGTGATTTGATTTTGGTTTGTAAAGAGACACTTTTTGTGTATACAAATTCCTCCATTGCTTCTTCAGTCTACTCCCACTACAGATCACACAGTGCACAAACTTCATAGCACTGACTGGGTATGCATATAATAGAGGTTAAGTTAGTTAGGTACATATCCATTACAGGACATCACAGCAAACCCCAACATTTTTTGCTGTTTGTGATTTCCTGGCAAGTTTATGCTCAGTAGTTTGCCATTGCTTTCTGAATGACTGGCACTCATACCATTATATGAAAATCAACTCAAGTGGTCTGCTGCCAAATGGCCCACAGCTGTGTTTCGAACGCGGTTTGCCAGATTACGAATTGCACCTGCAACCTATTCGCCACAGCTGTACAGATAATATAACTATTGTTTTAGTGGGCACAGTTTTAAACTGTCCTTGCGCACCAGTCTATTTGGCCTACTATTTTCAATTTTCAACTGTGAAAGGATTTCTAATGTGTGAAACAAGCATAGCGGTCCAAATAAATATTTGCCCTTATTTAAGAAATCTAGGTATCTGATCCACTACTCGAGGATCAGCGGGAAGAAAAACAAGTTCCTGAGCTTGTATGAAGCCTAAAGCATGATTTCAGCTCAGTGCACAAACTGAATAGCATCAGCAGGGATCTGTTCCCTCTATGTCTTCTAGCTAAGTCTAGTTCCAAATAAGGTAACAAAGTTAGCTGCATGTCCTTTACAGAATGTCGCAATCAACCTCTCCTTTATTAGATGTTAGTGATTGTCTAGGCAATTTTTCCACTGTAAAGCGGGTAGATGGATTACTTAAGCTGAAGTGTAAAATTATGTATTTATTATTTCAGCCCAAGTATTATTCGTTTATTCACTCCATATGACATATAACTGTTCAGTATGCACCAGACGAGATGCAGCGAAATATTCCAGGCAATAAATCATGCAATATATTGTTTATGGTTTCTGTGTTTACATTCACTAAGGAAGTACACTGTTTTGAATTATATTTTCAGTAGTTTGCCATTGCTTTCTGAACAACTAATGCTCTTTGTAAAAATTAATGCACCGTGATCTGATCCCAAATCGCTTGCAGCTGCCTTCAGACCCAGTATTTTGGGATTGTGAAATTGTATTCACAACCCATACCCCACAGATTCCCACTAAATAAGGAAAGCACGCTCTATTCCCAACATGTAATGTATCAAAAATAAACATGTTATAAACATTCACCGCCTATTCAAACACATCAAACAAAATAAACTGCTGATGACATAATAAAAACATGTCATGTGTTCATTGTTACCATAGGGAACTGTTAATGTCACCTGTCAGTCCTAGGGAGTGGGAAGGAGCTGGATAATAGCACTAACTGGAAATGTCTAATAACGGCATTAAATGGCTAACAAAAACATACATCAGCAAAGAGAATAACATTATCTACAAATTATTCACTAATATTGTCAAAGCTGGAAGTGCAGTGAACAAATAAATTATAAACAGCAACACTCGATATATTATAAAACACACAATTCAGTCATCTTTCTGGCAAAGACATGCACAGCCTCGTTTGATCCAATGCTGGAAAGGTTTCTTGGTAGGCAGGAGGATTGCCAAGACAAAATTCGTTGAATGTCCTGTAGTGGACAGCACACCTTTACGTTCGCTGGTCTTGTAGACTGGACACTTGTAACGCTGTTGGGACTCATCTATCTCGTCCATACGTTTCGGCAGCAGCCAGATAATGGGCACAGGCTCGTTCAAAATTTTGGGTTTCTGTTCTTCAAGGCATCCACTTGAGAGGGGAACAAAGAAACAAAGATATAAACACAAACTTGTCTTTTGTTTATAAAGACGTATTAATTGCATACTTGCATTTAATAAAAGAAACATTTAGCTACAAATACCATCATCATCATGTAACATGCTGATAAGCGTGGGTAGGTCTTGCTATCTCACATGATCACCAGAGTCATAAATCATGTCTGTGCTGTGAGTTACTGAATCATAATTTATCTCTCCTCTAGTTGTATGTCCTTTGCAGTATATTGTGATCAACCCCAGGTTGAATTTCTCAGCAATTTTATGTTCAATAGGTTGCCATTGTCTTCTAAACAAGAAGTTAATGTTTAAGTCCAACTGAATTCCATTGTAGGTGTTAAACTGTCTAGCCCACCATCAGTGCACTGGAAGTTTGAGAGCAAGTACTAGGTGTTAAACTGTCTAGCCCGCCATCAGTGCACTGGAAGTTTGAGAGAAAGCACTAGGTGTTAAATTGTCTAGTCTGCCATTAGTGCACTGGAAGTTTGAGAGCAAGCACTAGGTGTTAAACTGTCTAGCCTGCCATCAGTGCACTGGAAGTTTGAGAGCAAGCACTAGGTGTTAAACTGTCTAGCCTGCCATCAGTGCACTGGAAGTTTGAGAGCAAGCACTAGGTGTTAAACTGTCTAGCCTGCCATCAGTGCACTGGAAGTTTGAGAGCAAGCACTAGGTGTTAAACTGTCTAGCCTGCCATCAGTGCACTGGAAGTTTGAGAGCAAGTACTAGGTGTTAAACTGTCTAGCCCGCCATCAGTGCACTGGAAGTTTGAGAGCAAGTACTCTTATTCTTTCGGCCACATTGATGTCTAATGATTGACTAGGCATTTGTAAAGAAGCTAGTCTACCATTGCTTTCCTTCTTGGTAGTGACCATACTGGTCGATGACCATAGCTATTGTCCCTATAGGTTGATCCTCTGCTGACCATCATGGTTTGATACTACCATATCCAATATTTATCTGTCGGCTACTCTCAAGCTCACTCAGCCACATGTTCCCATGATTTAATATTACCCTGGGTGAGTGATAAATGGGTATTCCACCTTGCCCAAGGGTGTAGGCTAGCAGAGAGAAGGCGGTGCCGTACTTCTCCTTAGATATGAAATACCTCCTCTTACCACCCAAAAGCTACAAATGTACACTATAAAATTGTTGCAAATGTGACAAATACATAAAAAGAGTTAACTACAGAAGCATATTTTATTGACAGAAGAGTTAGCTACAAACATGAATTTAACACAAATAAGAATTAGATAGTAATGTAAATTTAATAAGATAGTGCTAACTAATTCACAGAACTATTGATGGCTGCAGATATTACTATTTAACTCATCAAAACATCAACATATAGAGGCATTCCAACAGAAGCAGGCTTGTTAAGTTAGCAAAGTTGATAGAGAACTGAGCGGATAATGTCACAAGAAAAGTCAGGCAAGGGTTCTACATTTGGATTCACTGCCTGCTAAGTGAGGCAAAGATTGGCCACTTATTTTTCCGAACAACCAAATGAAAACTGTAAAAGTATGAAAGAAATTACAATAACTATGCCACTGTTTTGTAACCTGTCACTTTAGTTGTTAAGGATGTCAAGAGTGTTGTCATTCTCTCCAGGCCATGAAGATTTGTCCACTCTTCCACACTATTCACATGATTCCAAAGAGCCCTGACCACATCATGCAACAATACGCCACCCAGCAATGCATACTAGATATCTACATTTCTGCACTTGCCCCAAAATATCATCATTTACTGTAATTGTATATTTAGGCACAGTCTGTTTCTTCGATATGACCAGGACTTTTGCCTTTCTGTTATTCAAGTTAAGGCTCATGTGCTCACTTTCTGCAACAACTCTATCTACCATGTCCTGTAAGCAATGGAATAGTTTCACTATTTATAGTCCAGGAACTTACTTCTCCTTGTCCCAGCGAGCACCATCTAGGAACAGACCATAGATGTAAGCACCATCAGTGGGGGATTTCTCCATGCGATCATGCACCAGGACCTGAAACATCAGATCACAGTGGTATCTGAACCATCATTACTACTTTAGTGATTGTGTGTTCCTGCAACATCAAATCATAGTGGTATGTGAAACATCATTACTACTTTAGTGGTTGTGTTCCTGCAACATCAGATCAGAGTGGTATGTGGAACATCATTTCTACTTTAGTGGTTGTGTGTTCCTGCAACATCGGATCAGAGTGGTATGTGGAACATCATTACTACTTTAGATGTTGTGTGTTCCTGCAACATCAGATCATAGTGGTATGTGGAACATCATTACTACTTTAGACGTTGTGTGTTCCTGCAACATCAGATCATAGTAGTATGTGAACCATCATTACTACTTTAGTGGTTGTGAGTTCCTGTAACATCAGATCATAGTGGTATGTGGAACATCATTACTACTTTAGACATTGTGTGTTCCTGCAACATCAGATCATAGTAGTATGTGAACCATCATTACTACTTTAGTGACTGTGTGTTCCTGCAACATCAGATCATAGTGGTATGTGGAACATCATTACTACTTTAGACATTGTGTGTTCCTGCAACATCAGATCATAGTAGTATGTGAACCATCATTACTACTTTAGTGGTTGTGAGTTCCTGTAACATCAGATCATAGTGGTATGCGGAGCATCATTACTACTTTAGTGGTTGTGTGTTCCTGCAACATCAAATCAAAGTGGTATGTGAAACATCATTACTACTTTAGTGGTTGTGTTTTCCTGCAACATTGGATCAGAGTGGTATGTGGAACATCATTACTACTTTAGTGACTGTGTGTTCCTGCACCATCAGATCATAGTGGTATGTGAAACATCATTACTACTTTAGACGTTGTGTGTTCCTGCAACATCAGATCACTGTGGTATGTGAAACATCATTACTACTTTAGTGATTGTGTGTTCCTGCAACATCAAATCATAGTGGTATGTGAAACATCATTACTACTTTAGTGATTGTGTGTTCCTGCAACATCAAATCATAGTGGTATGTGAAACATCATTACTACTTTAGTGATTGTGTGTTCCTGCAACATCAAATCATAGTGGTATGTGAAACATCATTACTACTTTAGTGATTGTGTGTTCCTGCAACATCAAATCATAGTGGTATGTGAAACATCTTTACTACTTTAGTGGTTGTGAGTTCCTGTAACATCAGATCATAGTGGTATGTGAAACATCATTACTACTTTAGTGATTGTGTGTTCCTGCAACATCAAATCATAGTGGTATGTGAAACATCATTACTACTTTAGTGGTTACATATGCCTGCAACGTCAGATTATAGTGGCATGTGAATCATCATTACTACTTTAGTGATTGAAACATTAGATCATAATCCCCTAAAAGTACTGGAGAGTTTTGGTCATAGACCATAACTCTAGGAAGGGAAAATCTCAACTGCACCTACAAGTGGTAGAGGATGGAAACACACTACGGTGTGGCTAACGTAACTCTGAGGACCGAGTATTCACCGGAATAAGTGGACAACTCTGCAGCTGAGCAGAGCAGGGCATTCACTTGCCCTTACAGCCGGAAATGGCTGTCAAAGGCAGAGATAAAAGACCACCATGTGGATGTGGAAGGCAAGGGGAAACCACTACATGATCTTCCCAAGACTTCATGGCAAACCATATTTCAGAGCTAGTGAACGACGTTAATTGAGTCATGAGCCACAGGTCACACCAGACCATCATCCAGCTATTGATGGCAAGATCATAACTAAAATAAATAAATTTAGAGTAGGAACATGGAATTCTTCTTCTTCTTCTTCTTCTTCTTCTTCTTCTTCTTCTTCTTCTTCTTCTTCTTCTTCAGCGTTCCGAGCCATTGAGGTTTTTGTTAGGACATTAAATGAGCTAGGAAAGTTGAACAATGTTCTAAGAGAGATGGATAGCATGAAAATTAATATACTAGGTATAAGTGAGATGAGATGGAAGGGATCGGGCAAAATTATAGCTGACAACCACACAATAATCTATTCTCGGAGGGGATACACATGAAAAAGGTGTAGGAATAATATTTGACGAAGAAGCAGCCAAGTCACTTAATGGATACTGGTGTATTTCAGATAGAGTTATTATGGTCAAAATCAAAGGTAAACCAATAGATATAAATATTATACAAGTATGTGCAGTAGTGATGAAGAACTACAACACTTTTACGACAAAATAGAAATGGTGATGGC
This sequence comes from Cepaea nemoralis, assembly GCA_014155875.1. NCBI lineage: Eukaryota > Metazoa > Mollusca > Gastropoda > Stylommatophora > Helicidae > Cepaea > Cepaea nemoralis. The sequence goes on from JACEFZ010004435.1 coordinate 319,943, forward strand.
TTAAAATGGATCACAAGAAATAAAAATAATACTTGGAGATTTTAATGCAAAAGTAGGGAAGGGGAAAATGGGTTTAGTTACAAGGAATGAAAGAGGAGAAAAACTAATAGGATGGACAAATATCAATGATATGATAATTGGAAACACATGGTTTAATCACCATAAAAGATACACATGGAAAAGCCCTGATAATAAAATATGCAACCAAATTGACTACATACTAATTAATAAAAGATTTAGAAATGCTTTAATTAATGTAAAGACAATGGCTGGTGCTGACTGTAATAGTGATCATGTACTACTATGTGGACAAATAAAAGTAAGATTAAAGAGAGGGAGGAAAATGATTAAGAACGTGAGACTTGACAAAGAGGTTCTGAAAGTAGATACAGAAATTCAAGAACAATACAGAGTGACTGTGAAAAATAGGTATAATGCAATAGCTAAAATACAGAGTATAAATGAACAATGGGAAATGTTAAGGGACTCCATTCATCAAACTAGCAAAGAAATATTATCAGATAGAAGCCAAATAGCTAAGAAATAATGGATGAATGAAGAAATCTTAATGCTGATGGACAAAAGAAAACATGAGTAAAAATGACAAACAAGAATATGCTAAGATAAATAAAGAAATAAAAGATAAATGTGTGGAGGCAAAAAAAAGTTGGTTAAACGAGCAGTGCAAAAAAATTAAATTAAATTCCATTAAAGATACAAAAAATATGCACAGACAAATCAGCGAGCTCACAGGAAGAAAAATAAGAATAAATACAGGGTGTTTGAAATCAAAAACAGGAAAGATATTATTGGAGGAAGGTGCTATAATGAAGAGGTAGAATGAGTATATAAGAGGATTATATGAGGGAGAAAGGGAAGAATTAACAGAAGAAAGTAACTTAGAAGGTCCACCTATTCTAAAAGAATAAGTTGCTGATGCTGTAAAACATATGAAGAAAGGAAAAACAGCTGGGCCAGATGAAATCACAATAGAAGAATTAGAAGTATTAGGAGAATTTGGAGTAGATATATTAACTAAAATGTTGAATGATATTTACAGAAGTGGATATTTACCCAGTGATATGCTGAAATCTGTATTTATAGCTATACCAAAAAAACCAGGAGCAATTGAATGTGAAGATTTTTGTACAATTAACCTCATAAACCATATCACTAAGCTTTTATTCAGAATCATAATGAGAAGAACCAGAAAGAAAATAAAAATGGAAATTAGTGAAAAACAGTATGGATTTGTGGAGGGAAAGGGCACTAACAATGCAATATATACATTATGGACACTAATAGAAAGGTCAATAGAGAAACAGAAAGACATATATTTATGCTTCATAGATTATACTAAGGCATTTGATAAAGTAAAACATGATGAGCTGATTAAAATGTTGGAAGATATCAACATTGATGGGAAAGATTTAAGAATAATAAAGAATATTTACTGGAACCAAGTAGCAGCAATTAGAATGGGAAATAAAGAGAGTAGTTACGTAAAACTGTAGAGACCAAAGTTTCCCATGCAGTATGATTCCTCTCTCAGCCGGCCTAGTTTACTCCAGAGGACAGGTAATACCAATATATGTGCAACAAGACAAGCTGCAGAAGCTGCCAGATCAGCAAAGCAATCTCTAACTATCCGCCTGTCAAAGCTTCCATCTTAGTCCATCAGCGGACCAAGACTCAGGGCCTGGTCTGCTCTGCGATGACAAGAGATCTGTCTTAGTTTGCATGTCCTCGCACCAGGATAAGGCTTGTACCCTCCCAGTTGCACTCCTCTACTCAAAGGTCAGAATCAGGGCAGCCCCTTGACTTCTCCTGGTACACATTTTAGGCTGGGTTGACCTGGCAGCCTTGGTTAATGGTTAAAAATCAAATCCACCTCAATGAGGACAGAACCCATGGCCACCTGATTGGCAGGCGTGCGTTTAGCCACTACACCACGACGACGGCTTCATCCAGGTGGATTTTTGTAATTAGCCTGAGCTCCCACGGTAAAGAGAACATTAAAAGATTGTTGTGTCAACAGAATATGTGTTGCGGATACTGTAGACCAGGTGTAAACACAGGCATTTGCATTAAAATAATTTCCCTATAGAGACTGATGAAGAGTTCCTGTTACAAACTTGTGTTTTGATTGGACAAATTTGTCAACTTGTACAGGAAAGCCATGAGAATTTGTATCTTTTCACATTTTCATTTGTGCATGGGTATACAAGCAGCTTGTGTGGTTTAAAAATTTTTTTGTTAATTATTATTTAAAAAGAAAACATTACCCTCCATCAGTTGTAATGTTTTCCTAACAAGAAAACCAAAATAAAATCAACAAAACCTAATAAACACTTGATCTGAAAGTCAAAACTGATGGCAGATCTGGGTAATAACACCTTAGTTTCATGAATCAAGCAATGATTACAAATAGTGATATCAATAAAAAAAAATGGGTGTTGTTTTGTTGTTGTTGACTTATGCAGTTTTCATCGTTATGGTGAACAGGTGTTTATTTCAGATGGTTGACAAATATGTTTGGAGCATACCACTATGATGATCATGATGATCATGAAGATGTTAATCTGTTAGAAAGATGTGCATGCAGGCATTTCCAATCTATGTACAAACCTCAAAATCAAATGCTAAGTGTGTCTATGGGAATTGTGTATTTCCTGGCAAAGTTCTGCATCACGCCTGTCAGGAAGGCTTGCGTAAAGAAAAATCCAGATACCCAGAAGTCCTCTGGCTTGCCATTCTCATACCATTGCTGTTCGAACAGGCAAATGCAGAGTTAATTCTAAAGCATTTCATAAGCATTGCAATTCATATATCAATTGAGAAAAATAACTTTGTAATTATAAATGTAATATATTTTTTTTGTTTTCTAGATTCCATTGAACAAATTCTATTTATTATCAATGGGCTCCAAAATGAATTTGCTTATTAGCTATGATATATCATGTCATTTGGGAGCGGGAGGGGGACAAATACGAGTTTGCACTGGGATCTGAGAAAAATATGACCTTAGGGTCTGAGAAAATATGACCTTGTGCTGGAGTCTGAGGAAAATAAGTCTTTAAGATCTGAAAAAATAAAGCCTTCAAGTACTAGAAAAGTAAGAACTTGGAGCTCTAGGAAAATATGACTTTGGATCTAAGGAAAATATGAGTTTTCACTGTGAAATGAGGAACATATGAGTTTGCACTGCAGCCTGAGGAAAATATGAGCTTGGGATCTGATGAAAATATAACCTTGTGCTGAGGAATGATAAAAATAAGACCTTAAGATCCGAGAATAAAAGGTGTTAAAAGTGTGGGAAAAATAAGTGCTTGGAGCTTGAGGACAATATGACTTTGGATCTCAGGGAAATCTTCTTCTTCTTCTTCTTCTTCTTCTTCTTCTTCTTCTTCTTCTTCTTCTTCTTCTTCTTCTTCTTCTTCTTCTTCTTCTTCTGCGTTCACCCAGAGTGTTTTTTCAGATATAATTGCGATGTATTTTTATGCACCCTTGGGCCTAGACCCTTAGGCCAACACATCCGACTTTTGCGTGCGTTTTTGACCAGGTTAGCATTCCTGGGCGACTCTCACTTTTGTGGTGCCATCCACATCCCAGCTAGTCAAGTTAGAATGGTCGAATACTTCACGATCAGCCCTCAATGGAAGGCAGGGACAGTCCATGGGCATTATCTGTCATCCAAGGGAGGCTTCCATATTTGCAGAGCTGACACATAGCGCTCTGGCTGCTGGGCTCACCGAGTGAATCGCCTCGTCCTGCTCATGGCTGCTTTAATTCCTCACTTCAATACTTGTATATTGGGCATTTCATTTGCTACGGGCCTCTCCCCGCACAAACCAGGCCAGTCTGCAGACAGTATCCTCACAGCGAGCTTTCGATTCGGACATGTGCTATTCATTGTGCCCGGAAAACATATATAGTCAGACCTGTTCTCGGCACGACGGACATTCGGAAAACTAGTTAGTCAGAGCTGTTCCAGTCACAGGGACATTCGGAAAACTAGATAGTCAGAGCTGTTCCAGGGCACATGGGACATTTCACTCGGACAGTTTTTGCATTGTACCAGTTTTAATTTGCAACCCTTAGACCTGCACATCCGACTTAGGCGGGCGTATTTGATCAGGTTAACCATCCTGGAGGTTTCGAGAGACATTTTTGTGTGGTGTCGCTCACATCTTAGCTGGTCAAGGTAGAACGGTCAAAGATATCACAGTCAACCCTCAAAGGAAGGCAGGGGCAGACCATGGGCATTTCACGCTTTCCAAGGAGGCTTCCATAATTGCAGAGCCGGCACATAGTGCTCTGAGACTGGGCTCACCCGAGGGATCGCCACATCCTGCTCATGGCTGCTTTAATTCCTCTCTTCCATGTATTGGGCATTTTGTTTTGCCACTGGTCGATCCCCACGCAAACCAGGGACAGACAGTCTGTGGACAACATCCACTCATCAAGCTTTCGCTTTGGACTTCCACGTGGTGGATTCGCTAGCCAAGCATTCCGTTTTGTGTTTTTGAGACGTTTTCCCCCTTTGACTACGCTCACTCTATGAGTACAGATGCAGACTTTCATTGTAACCACTTTGTGCGACTGGATCACTTTGCCACCTTAAGTATCACTCACGAGGTAGGCTACATGTGCTGCCAGCTCAGCACCCTACCTCCATGCATCAGAGAGTGAGTAACGGCCAGGCCCTCTCATCCGGGGATCCCTCATATCCCCCAGCCGACAGCCTTCGAACAAGTATCTGAACTGAGCATGTAGCGTGCTCAGCATCTCACCTCCATTTTGTAGTAGGTGAGTATCAGCCCGCCTCACACATCCGAAGGTTATGACTTAGAGGCGTTCAGCCATATCCCTCAGCTGAGAGCCTTAGAGTATGTGTCTGGACCAAGAATTGCTGTCTTCGTGCGCTGATTTGAACTTTTAACTGCTATCCTCAGTCTACCCGCAGAGCAGCAGGTTGTGTCTCTCTTGGTCTGGTCCCCAACCCAAGTCCTGTTTGACATGTAGTTGTGCTTCTGTCAGCATAGCTCTTGGGGTCATTGGGAGGGGGGGGGGGGTCAGGAAAATATGAGTTTGCACTGGGGACTGAGGAAAATATGAGTTTGCCCTGGGCTCTGAGGAAAATATGAGTTTGCACTGGGGTCTGTGTAAAAAATGAGTTTGCACTGGGGTCTGAGGAAAATATGAGTTTGCATAAGGGTCTGAGGAAAATATGAGTTTGCATTGGGGTCTGAGGAAAATATGAGTTTGCACTGGGGTCTGTGTAAAATATGAGTTTGCACTGGGGTCTGAGGAAAATATGAGTTTGCACTGGGGTCTGAGGAAAATATGAGTTTGCATTGGGGTCTGAGGAAAATATGAGTTTGCATTGGGGTCTGAGGAAAATATGAGTTTGCACTGGGGTCTGAGGAAAATATGAGTTTGCATTGGGGTCTGAGGAAAATATGAGTTTGCATTGGGGTCTGTGTGAAATATGAGTTTGCACTGGGGTCTGAGGAAAATATGAGTTTGCACTGGGGTCTGAGGAAAATATGAGTTTGCACTGGGGTCTTAGGAAAATATGAGTTTGCATTGGGGTCTGAGGAAAATATGAGTTTGCAGTGGGGTCTGAGGAAAATATGAGTTTGCATTGGGGTCTGTGTAAAATATGAGTTTGCACTGGGGTCTGAGGAAACTATGAGTTTGCACTGGGGTCTGAGGAAAATATGAGTTTGCATTGGGGTCTGAGGAAAATATGAGTTTGCACTGGGGTCTGAGGAAAATATGAGTTTGCACTGGGGTCTTAGGAAAATATGTTTTTGCATTGGGGTCTGAGGAAAATATGAGCTTGCTATTGGGTCTAGAGAAAATATGAGTTTGTGATCTTGAAAAAAAAAAAAGATCCTGGGGTATATGTAAATGTGACCTTGTGCTGAGGTCTGAGACTTAGAGATCTGATAAAATAAGACTTTGAAGCGCAGGAAAAATAAGAATCTGGAGCTTGAGGAAAATATGACTTTGGACCTGAGGGAAATATGAGTTTCGATCTCAGAAAAAATAAAACCATGGGGGTCTTGAAGAAAATAAGACCCTGAAGTCTGAAAAAAAAATATGAACAATTACATCTGAGGAAAATATGACCTTGGGTTGCTATATGAAGAAAATAAGACCTTCGGGTTGGGGTAAGGAGAAATAAGATATTGAGGCCTGATGAAAATAAAACCATGAAACCTCAGGAAGACAAGATCTTTGACTCTTACATATGTCAAATAAATATAAATTATGAAATTAATTAAGATATAAAGTGTAAAAATAAATTAAACTGTCAGCATCATACACCCTCCATTTATTCTGTGACCAAAAATAAAAATGACATGGTCAAACCTGCAAAAATTTCAGCCTGTCCAAAAAGTCATTGACGTAACTGCCCAGTGGCTTCAGTGATGGGTAGGACTGTTTGACCCATATGGCCGGTTGTTTGCCTATGAGAAGACTGCCCGCTAGAGCTTCTAGTTCTGCTGACATCACCACCAGGCCCTTGATTGCCTTCTGGATATTCTGAAGGCTGGATCTAATTATGGCCAGGAGTCTGCACACAAATATAAACAAAATAACTATATTAAAATTTTGTTAATTAGTGATGAAAAAAGGCAAAAATAAATGCAGTAGTAATTGTGGTGAGATAATCACAGAAAAAGACTGATAAACAGCAGCAGCAGCAGCAGCAGCAGCAGCAGCAGCAGCAGTAGTAGTAGTAGTAGTAGTAGTAGTAGTAGTAGTAGTAGTAGTAGTAGTAGTAGTAGTAGTAGTAGTGGCAGGAGCAGTGGTAGAAAATGTAATTTAATAGTATCAGCCGCAGTAATAGGAGAATTAGTAGTAGTAGTAGTAGTAGATAAGAAACAGCAGATGGATAGATGGGTCGAGCACTATTTAGAGCTGTACTCAAGTGAGACCAAGCTAGCGGATGATGCCCTCAACGCCATAGAGGCCCTGCCAACTCTTGACCACCTGGACACACTTCCCACTATAACAGAAGTTAAGTGTGCTATAAATGAGCTTGCATCTGGCAAGACTCCAGGTAAGGATGGTATTCCAATAGAGGTGATCAGGAGTGGACAAGACACACTCGCTCTACAGATCCACCAGCTAATAGAGCTATGCTGGCGAGAAGGACAAGTCCCACAGGATTTCAAAGATTCAAACATCATAACGCTGTACAATAACAAGGGAGATCGGAGCGACTGTAACAACTATAGGGTTATCTGACTTCTGTGTATTGTTGGGAAAGTATTTGCCAGAATTGTCCTGCACAGACTTCAAGTCCTGGGAGATCAAGTCTACCCCGAATCACAGTGTGGTTTCCGTCAGAACCGGTCTACCATTGATATGATATTCTCATTGTGACAGATGCAAGAAAAATGCCGGGAACAAAATCAGCCACTGTTTATTGCCTTCATCGACCTCACAAAGGCATTCAATTTGGTCAGTCGTGAGGGTCTGTTCAAAGCACTAAAGAAGATTGGCTGCCCACCAACTCTTCTGTCCATTGTGGAATCGTTCCACACAGCCATGAAGGGTATAATCAAGTTTGATGGCTCAACTTCAGAAGAGTTTGAAATCAAGAGTGGAGTTAAGCAAGGCTGTGTGCTAGCCCCCACCCTCTTTGGGATATACTTTTCACTTCTACTGAAATATGCCTTTCGTGATCAGGATGATGGTATATACATTCACTCACGCTCAGATGGTGGCCTCTATAATGCTCAGAGATTGAAGGCCAAGACCAAAATTAGCAGGGTACTAATCAGAGAGTTGCTTTTTGCGGATGATGCTGCGATTACGACCCACTCTGAGGAAGAATCTACTATCTGTATCTACATCTACTATCTGTATTCTCCAATGCTTGTTCTGAATTTGGTTTAACAATTAACAAAAAGAAGACACAGATTATGTCACAAGGTGCACATGGTGTACCATCAATCTTTATTGACGACGCCGAACTGGAGATAGTAGACCATTTTACATATCTAGGATCAGGGGTAAATAGCAAATTATCCCTCGATCAGGAAATCAACATCAGGATTGGCAAGGCAGCAACAACAATGAACATGTTAGCAAAAAGAGTCTGGGAGAACAGGAAGCTTACTGCCAAACCAAAAGTCCTCGTCTACCAAGCCTGTGTCCTTAGTACTCTTCTTTATGGCAGTGAAACCTGGACAACTTACTCACGCCAAGAGAAACGTTTAAACAGCTTTCATATGCGGTGTCTGCGAAGAATACTTGGTATTAAGTGGCAAGACAAAATCACAAATACTGAAGTATTGGAAAGATCAGGTTGTGTGACGGTGTATTCCATGCTCAGTCTTCGTAGACTTAGATGGATAGGACACGTTAGGAGGATGGATGATGGTAGAATACCAAAGGACATCTTTTTTGGTGAATTACAGACTGGTAGGAGATCTCAGTGTCGGCCTCTACTACGATACAAAGATGTGTGTAAGCGGGACATGATTGATACAGGCATTGATAATGCACATTGGGAGCACGTCGCCGCTGAACGTGTTGCATGGAGGGCAACTATCAGAAACGGAATAAAGACAAAGGAGAAAATGATTGCAGATAAAGCACACACAGAGCGTGAGAGACGTAAGATGGTGCAAAATGGTGGAAATGACCATGTTTTCACCGCCATGGATTGTAGTTATTAAGCCTTTTTAAAGCACAATGTACCAAACTATCGTCTGTCAAGACGGAAAGGTGCCAATGATGAGTAGTAGTAGTAGTAGGAGTTGTAGTAATAGTAGCAGCAGTAATAGCAGCAGCAGTCGTAGAAAAGACAGAGATAATGGTAGAAGTGGTAATGGAATCGCAGTAGTATTGTAATAGTGATAAAAAAAAATTCATTTATAGTTACTAGAAAGACCAGAATTTTCGCAGACTGTACTGAAACATTGAGATTTAAAGTTAGTTGCGTATCCTTTATAGGACGTCGCAGTCAACATCAGCCTTTTTTGCTGTTGTGACCTCTTGGCAAGTTTACGTTCAAGTCTGCCATTGATTTCTGAACAACCGGCATCCATAGCATCTAGTAAAAATCAACGCAAGGCATCTGCTGCCAAATCGCCCACATGTCAACTTCTCACCTAAAGCTTATCACCAGAAAGAATTAGAGGGCTGCAACTCCAGCCCAAGAAAGATAACCGAGTCGCTCTGGACAAGAAACGTCCAGAGCTTTCTAGAACAAGAGTCACCGAGTCCAGGGTTCCGTGGACATTGAGATGACCCGCCTCAAGCGGGGTCCACGAGGAACTCGGGCAGAGTTACCGCCCGTCGAATAGCGACACGCGGTAGACCAACAGAGGGCGATTGGACTCGCGACAGGCAACAAGGGTCTGCCTGAGAGGGACTCTGTAGATCTTCATATTATAGACTAGATAGTGTGCTAGGATGTGACATGATTATAAATGTATAATGGTTTAATGTCAATGAACAATGTGATATGATGTTAACTGTATAGCCACAATAAATAGGCTATATTACAGCAAAGTAGTTTGATTGCTTGTGTTATTAATACCTGTGTGAACCCAACCAGTCACCTAGATAGTAAGACGACAACAGGTATTTTTGGGGGCTAGTACCGGTTTTGAGCATTATATGATTATTAAACAACGGGAAAATGCCATGTAAAATCATTTAGTCATATCATATTGATTTTTTCTTGAAAATGTCAGGTAAATTTGTTAACCTTAAAATGTTCAACATATTTAGTAGCTATCTAGTAATCAAAGTAAATATTATCAAAATAGGCAGAGTCCCTCAGCAGCCAAAAGCAGAGTCCAGACCACAGTATACCGCTTTTTGGTATCCAATAGTTACTGTTTGATATAACTATGACATTTTTGTTTTGTTTTTTTTGACCGTGACTAATGTTTCGTACTCTACGAGCAGATTGTGCCGCAGAGCGTACCGTGTGAGTGCAGAAACCCGTGTGAGTGTTCCATCCAAAGTGTATGATAGAGAAGACCGCGTACTACGCATTGTAACGGTTCCAGCAGTAACGAAAGTGCAGAGCAACATCATTCCGAAGGATCAGAGCTAAGTTTCGTTTCATATTCATTGCAGATTCTAAGCTATTACTTACCATCTTCCATCATGTATCATTTTGTTGAATATTGATTGATGTGTATATTCATAATTGTGCCACCAATATAAACCTACATTGTGCGTAACACATTAATATTCAAGGGAATTAACCATTTTTTTTTGAGCCCATACCAAATTTATCTAAGGGATTTAACTTTACAAACATCATAAATAAATAAAATCCAAAATGTCAACCTTAGATCAATGCATTGAGCAGGGAATAAAATTAGGCTATAAAGAAGACAAACTATCAGAATGGGCACAGAAAACACACGCAGAAAATATTGCCCGTGAAGAAAGAGCGATAGAAAGAGAGGAAAGAAAACTACGAGAAGAAGCTGAGGAAAGAAAACTACGAGAAGAAAGAGAGGAAAGAAAACTACGAGAAGAAAGAGAAGCAGCGGAGAAGAAATTGCAAATGGAGGTCGACGCAGCAGCCAAGCTAGCCCAGTTAAACGCTGATACACAGTTGAAATTGAAACAGATGGAAATAGAGTCCAACACAGAGATATCAATAAACAAATTAAGAAATAAAGAAGAGGAACAGAAATATAGTAAATATAAAGGCCTCATAAAAGCTTTCTGTTCAGGTGACTCCATCTCCGCCTATTTAGAAAATTTCGAATGTCTCATGGCCTACCACAAAATTAGTAAGACAGACTGGGCATATATTCTCATGAGAAATCTGGCTCTAGAGCCACTGAAAGTAATAGAAACAGTACCACAGGAGATGCGCAAGGACTACGATTATCTTAAACAACGCATACTCCAACATTTCTCTTTAGACACAGCAGGGTACCAACAACAGTTTGCAAAATTAGCACCCAAACCTAACCAAACATTCATAGACTACGTTAGTTCAGTACAAGATATATGCACTAAGTGGATAAATTCAGCGAAAACCAACAATAGCCACGATAAACTTAAAGAACTAATCATCATAGATAAAATAGTGAGCACCATCCCCACACCTTTCGCAAAATTTTTAAAACAGATGGATTGCAAAACCATCCAAGAAATTGAATCCAAAGGCAATGCATTCTACACAGCAAACAGGGATATATTTCAACTCAACATTAGCCACAATGACACAGCAGCTGCAGTAATAAATACTAAGTACTCCAAACAAACACAAGGCAAATTTAAACCGCGCTCCAACAGTGGGAAAGTAGCAAAATGCCAGTATTGCAGTCTGACGCACGACATTTACGAGATGTGCGACAAGTCTCCGAACTATCCCCACCACCTAAAAATGATGGTGGATAAACAGAAAGCAAAACGTAACGCTTACCAAAAAGCTGTAAAATGTTACTTTTGCAGAAGCTGGGGACATTATTCACGCTACTGTGAAGGTCGTAAGTTACTGAAGCAAGCTAATGCGGCATTAGTAGCAACGTCTTCTGATGATGAGACTGAATCACTGATTGAATATAATAATCAGCAGGACAGTGAAAGTGAGCTTGGAAATGCGGTGAATATAATTAACACCGTTATAGATGATACATGCAATGCTTGTACAAAGTTTCAATTAGATCCATCATTACCATGCGGCCACAGTGTACCAATTGCAAATGAGACAGCCAACGCTGCGTTGTCAGCCACAGGGAAGTTAACATTTTTGACAGGTTTCATAAACAAGAAAAAGTGCTCGTTAATTCGCGACTCCGGAGCAACTCTGTGTGGGGTAAAGAAAACATTAGTCAACACCACAGACTACACAGACAAACACGTTAACTGTCGCACATTTTCAGGTACAATAGAAAGATATCCCCTTGCGATGGTCGAAATTCAAACACCATATATATCAGGACAACTTTTGTGCGCTGTCCTTGAAGACCCAATCGCAGATATCATACTTGGGAATTTACCCAACATCCACCCATGTTCTGAAAAGGAAATTAAAGACTGGGAAGAAAAACACGGTATCCACCACACAAATACCGATGCTAGAGAGAAACACCATGTTAATTTGTCTCAAACTGCCAAAATACCAAGGGAGACAAACACTGAGGTTATTCAAAAAGAATGCACCGAGGTGTACAACGCAGGGGCGGTCGAATCTTTTAACGAGACGACCGAATTAAAACCTCGAATTGAGGTCACTCCCATGCTACAAAGTACCAAACCTGTAAATGTGTTACAAAACACACAAAACACAAACGCCATTACACGACAGACAACCCACAAAACCAACACGGACCAACTACAACAACCATTAGAAACATTCGCACCCAACTCAACTAACATCAATGTTGGAAAAGAACAGAAATGTTCAAAAACATTTGTATCAAAACTATGTCACAGATTGAAAGTGCTTGTATTATTATTGTATATTTTATGTAACAATTGTATTGAAACCTCTTGGCACGGATCTCTTGAAAGTATCAGGACAATTTCTGGACTTGAGTACAAAATTTCAGTACATGGAAAAGTGGACATATTCAATTTAAATGGGTTGAAATTAGACTATGCTAAACAAGAGACGGAAACGAGTAGACAAATGAAACGAACTGATGACAAAAACAAAAGGAACAATCACCCAACTGAATGACAGTCCGTCCTATGCCAGACATGACAATGAGACAAATGAACAGACGCAACAAACTGTTGACAAAGACAAAACGACAATGTCCCGACAGAATGACACTTTGACAAACGAAGCATCGTTAACGACGCACTCTCACGACAACAAAAACGACGAAGAGATATGGACAGTACCGACATTCTGTGATATCGACAACGACAACAAATTTGACGACATAAACAACGAAGACATATGGACATTACCGACGTTCTGTGTTAGCTACAACGACGACAAAACTGACGACATATTGACTGTTGACCTTGACGACGACGACAATGACATTGAAGACAATTTACAAACAGTAGCACCTGTGATAAATCAGACGGACATAGACGATACTGAAGTCCCTATACCAATCATGACTAACGACGGGAGCATTGACGACATTCATATCAGTGACACATTAACACAGCGACAACGGCAATACAATTTGCCTATCCTGGATAACTACAAACCTATCCTTTCTAACAAACCTTGTATTATCCTGGTATTAAACCACTTATTGCATTGTATGATATCTAACTTCACTTCTCATCTACTTACCCCAAAACAAGTCTTCAACCAAATTTCTCTTTTCGGACTTACTATCAAACCTTCCAAGGTTGAAATAGGTTATACAGAAATAGACTTTCTTGGTCATAAAATTTCTCACGGTAAATTACTCACTGATGAGAAAATAGTCTCCAAAATTCTTAATCTAGAAGTACCTACCACAAAGAAGCAGATTAGGAGTTTATTAGGCCTTATTAATTATTATGCCAAATTTATCCCACATTGGGCAGAACTCACCACAGTTTTTTCAGACATGTTAACAAAAGATCATCCATCGAAAATTTGTAAAAGTAACAGCTTAGATGATGCAATGTGTAAATTGAAACATATTTTTGCAAATCCTCCAGTCTTACGATTACCCAACATAAAATTACCATTTATTTTAACCACAGATGCTAGCGGCGTCGCTATAGGAGGGTGCTTGATGCAGGAATTCGATGGGGTCAGACACCCTATTCTCTACGTGAGTAGGAAACTGAAGAAAGCTGAGATACGCTATGCCACAGTGGAACGGGAGTGTTTGAGTCTGTTATTCTGCATTTTGAAACTGTCCAAGTACCTCTTGGGCAGGCACTTTGTGGTCCTGAGCGATAGTTCACCATTGTTAGTCCTAAACCAAGGATCGCCCAAGAACCACCGGTTGCAAAGATGGCGGCTCCTTCTGCAGGACTTCGATTTCGAAATACGCCACATCAAAGGCACCGACAATACGATGGCTGACATTTTATCACGGCAGGCACATGCGCCAGCAGAATGACTCTTATCATTCGACCAGTAGCCATGTTATATACTGTGATAAGCCTGTGACAAGTTTTACACCGTTTCATATGTGTACCTCTACACCTGCTAAAGTACTTTGTGCTTAGTTAATTACTACACCTATTTAACACGGTACTTTAATCACTACACCACCAAGTGCCTAAGCTCTAGTACTATACCAGCTAGAAACAGTAATTGTTGATTTCAACCAATAAGATCAACCAGTGAACGAACGATAAACACTGTAAGATTTCATACAAGACACGGAAATGAACTCATACTTGCTGTTACTGCAAAACATTCCAAACATCCGAAATACGACAACATCACTATAGAACGACAACACGTAAGAGACAGCCATACGAACTTTAACATTTATGGCAAAACACAGGAACAACGGGACGGCAACGCAAACATCATCGTTGGAGTTAATTTAATTAGTTAATTAGTTTAATATGTATTATATTTCCATTTCTTATGTATATATATAATGTTAACCTGTAACTTGTACATAGTCTACTTTAATAATACAGGCGGTGCCATTCATAGGCCAAGAAAACCCGTCCTATACAATTGTCTCTAGTTAAATTGTAACCTAATTTTCGTTCATCGCACAAAAAGTACGTATTTTCTTAAAGGGCAAATATCGCCTAGCCCACGTTTTCCAAGGGCAATAATAACTACCTTAACTTAAAAATATATATTTTTACAAAATACTATTGTGTATGAAAGACGAATGAATCAGTGTATGGAAGTATTAAATAAGAGAACGATACACTTGGCGGACAAATTGTACGCAACACGTATTATTTTAATTTGTCTGCGTCTTTGATGTAAAACTATGTGACTTGTCTAATTTGGGAGTACATATATAGAACTTAGTTTAGGAATCAGCTTAGCTTAGTAACTAGTTAATATACTTAGTGAATTTACTTAGGTTAGCATTAGGAAATAGTCTAAGCACCACTACTTGGAATGGCCGATCATGTAGTGCATAACTCATGATTGAGGTTATCCCAACTCGTGACGCTTGGAAACACACCACCCATTTAGCACACACACACACCTCATAACTCAACACGTTCAATTTAAAATACAATCACTTTATTAGGAGTATCAACTGATTATTCAGACACACTAACAAGCCAACAGGGACACATGTAGTTTCAGGGGGAGAAAAGAACATCGTAACTACACATGTAACATTAGATAACATACGAGAGTAAAAGTGTATTGAAATACACACACGAATCAAGATTTGAAGGTGTACTTAACTAGCCAGGACTTCGGTCCTGTTAACTCTCTGTAACCAGAGATTAATTGTCTGGGCACCAGTAGGGTGCGTGAGAAGGGCGAGTTGCTAATGCAACTATTAAAACGCCACGTAACTTCGGTCTGATAAGCATTGTTAGATACACGAGAGACAGGATGGTCTCTCTTAGCAAATCAGAGAAGTGGTGTATGAAAGAATACATGAGTTGCTAATGCCATTATGTGAGTTGCCAGGTTACTTTCCACCAAACTATAAACCCCAACTTTAGGTGAGTCGATGACAGAATTAGAACAAATCTAATTACCCTATAACAAACCATTTCAGGAAGGGGGGAGGGAATCCTGTCAACTTCTCACCTAAAGCTTATCACCAGAAAGAATTAGAGGGCTGCAACTCCAGCCCAAGAAAGATAACCGAGTCGCTCTGGACAAGAAACGTCCAGAGCTTTCTAGAACAAGAGTCACCGAGTCCAGGGTTCCGTGGACATTGAGATGACCCGCCTCAAGCGGGGTCCACGAGGAACTCGGGCAGAGTTACCGCCCGTCGAATAGCGACACGCGGTAGACGATCAGAGGGCGATTGGACTCGCGACAGGCAACAAGGGTCTGCCTGAGAGGGACTCTGTAGATCTTCATATTATAGACTAGATAGTGTGCTAGGATGTGACATGATTATAAATGTATAATGGTTTAATGTCAATGAACAATGTGATATGATGTTAACTGTATAGCCACAATAAATAGGCTATATTACAGCAAGTAGTTTGATTGCTTGTGTTATTAATACCTGTGTGAACCCAACCAGTCACCTAGATAGTAAGACGACAACACCACAACTGTGTTTTTAGTGCAGGTATACAGGATCGTGAATTGCATCCATAATGCCTTTGCCACGTAGTTGGCAAAACATTGAGATAGTTTATGTAAATCGAAGATTTATCATTGAAATATTGAATGGTTTATGTAAATCAGAGATTTATAAATGAAACATTGAATAGTTTATGTAAATCAGAGATTTATCAGACATACTTGTTAAATCGTTCCATTTCCTGTACTAGAACTGTATTCATACTCTCCGAGTAGATAACTGGATATTTCGTAATGGCAGCCTCAATATCATAGTCTCCAGGCAACTTAGAAATGAGAAATTGTTATCTTAGTGTCAAGATTTGTGAATGTAAACAAGTTATTCACCACCACAAAATGTATCTGCTGCTAGTTCACAAACTATATGAGCAAAGAAGTAAAGGAACAGTTACATGACTTAACCCTTTGAACCCTACGAGCAGGTATACCGGCTTCCGCATGTTTCCTGTTTACAGCTCACTGTTAATCAGCAACCAGCCGACCAATAAGCATCTAGCTTACATCTAGACATCGCTAACATGTCTAGATGTAAGCTGGATGCTTACTTATTGGACTGATAAAAATGATCAGCTAACACGACTTCGATGCTGCAGACATCACCACTGGTGGCCTCGAAGACTGACAGTCAAATTCTGCATGTGGGCTATTTTCAATAGCTACATCATACACGGAGAATTAGTGCCAGCTGTTCCTGGAAAAAGGAAGACACTCTTCCATATGTACATTGAAACACTTTGCAAACAACTTGTCGGAAATTTCCATCATAATGAGCCGGTTACCCCTGGCTGAGTTGTGAGCGAACACATGGAAGGACGACTACGTAATGCACAGGATGAACCAATCCAATTGCATAAATATTATTTTTTTTTTAATCACTTAGAAACATTTCCTATGTTTCTTGTTGTTCACAAATGATTTTTTTTCCATAAATAATGAAATATTATTAGTATACCAAAAAAAAACGGGTAATCACCTGGGAACCCCAGGGTTCAAAAGATTAAGGCACACAGGCTATATTGTTAAAGTTAGTTGCATATCCTTTACAGGATGTCGCAGTCAACCCCAACATGTTTCACTATGTGTGATCTCTTGGCAAATTTAGTAGTTTGACATTGCTTTCTGAACGACCCGCACCCAAGCTGTTTCGTAAAAAATCAACGCACAGCAGTCTGCTGCCAAATCACCCCCAGCTGTGTTTCTAACGCGGTTTGGGGGAATCATGAATGATGTCTGTAACGCCTTCATCATGGGGCCGGCTGGCTATATGGTGCTAGACCCATATTTTTATAGACCAATCAACACCCAGTGGGTGGTGTGGTCAATATCACGCCGGCCATCTTTACTTTGCAAGATGTTTCCTGGAACCCATTTTAGACTGGTTTGACAGAAGGCCCGGGTCAAATTTAAAAATTTTAATCTGTCTTGATGCGGATTGAAATCATGATGAACGGGCAGACCGCCAAGTGTGTAGCCACTATGCAACTGTGGCTCCCTTGAACTATAAAATATGAATACAAAATTATGAGCTACTTATCTCAGAATCACAGTCTGGAATTCTGACATAAGAAGCAAATAATGGTTTTCAAATTTTTATTTTCTCTTCATTGTTCTAATTATTTCATCTTTTTATTATTCTCATACCATTCCTGTGCCTTAATAAAGTCACTGGAGGGTCTTCTCCATTATTGTATGTTGTGTTTTGTGTATGTATTTGTGTGCTGATGAAGGCTAATTGCCACAACATCCTTATATTATTCGTAATTCTGTTCTGTAAAGCTGCATTACTTTGTGATATCTTATAGTCCTTAAACTTTAAGAACTGTTGCAAATTCACAAATTGTGTGAACTATTGCTATTTCACAAACAGTATCAGCTGTTGCTAATTCACAAATTATGTGAACTGTTTGTTACTTCACAAACAATAAAAACAGTTGCTAATTCATGAATTATGTGAACAACCACTTCACAAACTATATGAACTGTTGATACTTCCCAAGCTATGTGAACTTTTCAAACTATGTAATCGATGGCATAATTTGTGATAATCATCAAATTTTATGAAACATTAATGATAAAGAATTTTCAATCTGGCACATTAGGCTGAAGGGAGCTGCTGTAGTGTAGTGGCTAGCAATCTTGCCTACCTGTCTGGCAGACACGTTAGTTGAATCTCCCATTTAAGAAGATTTTAAAAAATTGACCTGAGCTCACAGGTCGACCCAACCTAAAACAGGAACCACATCACCACGTGCTGACTGATCTTTTAAAATATAGGGCTAGCACCGTATACCCAATATATCCCAAGGATGTAAATTATCCTTTACTTTTTACTTTAACATGATGCTAGACTTATTTGTTCTGGTAGTCAAAGCTCTGGAGGCAGTAACAGGATGATGAAAGATTAAATGTTGTTTGCATCAAGGTAAATATAAACATCATTGTCTTTTGCAGTTGTTGCTTCACCAATTTCTACCTCATAGTTTGTCTACTTGGGAGTCTCCATGGTAAAGTGGTTACTTCGCTGTCTCGTGCTCTGAATGTTGTGAGTTCAATTCCGGCCTTTATCGTTCGGTTCATGAGTGTAGTTTTCTCAGAGACTCCAGTGGTTGTTGATGGAGCTACAAAGTTCGTGCTTTGTGTGAAGCTTTCGGCAAGCTGTCAAGCAGAAATAGATTGAGTTGTTTGGGATAAAGCTCCAGTGTAATAAAATCATTCTTCTTGCCTCTTTTAGTTTGTCTACTTTACAGTGAATGGGAGAATTCTTAAACAAGTGAATCAGTACAACTATCTTAGAACAGCCATAATATCTGATGGATTATGGTCTGCAGACATTAGAACAAGAATTGTTATGGCAAAAGTAGCCTTCTGGAAGATAGAAAACATACCAATAAGCAGCTCTCAAATGCAGTGAAGAAAGAGTGTTTATGTGTTTTATATAGAAACTATACTGTAATCTGCAGGTGAAACATGAACTATAAGCAGACATGCTGAAAAACATCTAATAAAAGATGTTTCTCAGTTTGTCTGCTTATTGCCCATGTTTCCATGGAAATGTTGTTTTGGGGGGAAATATAAAAAATACCTCGGATGGACAGAAAAACAATGTGACAGTTCTTCAAGAAACAAGTGAAAACCACAAATTGATTAGAGTAAAATAATGTACACAGCCAAGATTTCTTGGGCTTGTAATAGGTAGAAATAACTTAAAAAATTTAGTGACAACTGGTAAACTTGATGGGAAGAGAGAATGTGGGGAAGACAAAGAAATAAGTAGCGGGACGGTTTGGCCACATGACATAGTCAGGACAAGAACACAGACCTGATCTAAGAATGATGATTTTGTGAGAAGCGAGCCATGACTACCTATATACAGAATGTTTGTAAAGTCTCACTACACTTTGTACGTAGAACACATTTGAAAAATGAAGTACATGATGTCATAAAACAATGTGACCCATAGTCCATTGTGAAGCTATATGAAGCAAATTGCTGTCGTCTGCTGGAGTAATTCTTTGCACTCCAAACAGAATGGTGTTATCATGGGAAGAAAGAATTTTTTGGAAGAAATGTTTACAAATTGCATAATATCCTGTGGAATTTGGCCTATTCATTCTCCAGATTGAACTCCATTAGATTATTATCTATGGGATTTCTTGAAAGGAAATGTTTACAAAAATAATGTACACACAATTGAGGACCTGAAAGAAGCAACTAGAATTACAACTCAAGAAATAACAACATACGCGTTGCAGAAGGTATTTGACAATATGAAGAGATGTGTACAGTCATGTCTTGAAGCCCGTTGTGGACATTTCCAACACCTGTCATAATGTATGCTTCATAGGTATTTCCAGCTTCCCTAAAACAGCATTAGACCACAGCAGTGACTATTGTAACTAACTTAATGAATTGTTTAGCACAAGTTTTGATGACATCACGTACTTCATTTTTTCAAATTTGTTCAACATACAAAGTGTAGTGAGACTTTACAAACACCCAGTATACAGGCGTGCCAGACTGGACAGGAATTTTCTTGTAACCATTTAAGTAATGAGTCGACCTGAGATGCCAGAACAATTTAAAACATCCACCTCAATGGGGTTTCACGAGGTCAGCATGGCTGAGTGGATCAGATCACATGTTCATAAACTTCCGGTGTATTGATGCTGAGGTAGAGGGTTCAACCCCTACAACGGTCAGTTGGACTAAAATATTGACTTTTTGTCCTTGACTTTGGGGACGTAAATTACAAGTACGCCTGAAGTTGGAGCAGGTTCGTCTGATAGCGAGGGGCATTGGTAATAGGGAAAGCTATTCCGCACGCAAAAATCAGTCCAGTGTACTAGAAATGTAACACATGTATGGACTATGCTTGAGCTCAAAGCGAGCACATGCAACAAAATAAACAAATAATTGGGATTCAAATTTATGAGCACCAGGCAAGATTACTAACCACTGCTCTAACACAGCTCCCTTGACAGAACGGTCGTACACATTTTCATCGCGTGTACCAACCTTGGACAAAATATCAGTAGCAATGTCCGCCAAGGCCTCATCTGTGCTTCCCCCACTGCCTGCTTGCCCTCCCTGGGTGAGCAGCACGGAGTCAAACAGCAGCTGGACTTCCTGGAGCTCACGGGAGATTTCCACATTCTCATGCATGCCAAATATCTCCGGGTGTTGACTTCCCTGAGACCCTGAGCAACCAGAGAATAAAACACAGAATGCACTTTCAGAATAGAAAGATGTACACCAGTCTTTTCACAAGCAGTCTCTGAAGAGTTAATCTAATATTACAAGCAGTGTCTGAAGAGTTAATATAATATTACAAGCAGTGTCTGAAGAGTTAATCTAATATTACAAGCAGTGTCTGAAGAGTTAATATATTATTACCAGAAATTTGGTATCAGGATCAGCTTTACAAGCTCACTGTTTAATATATCAGTTGTAATGTCTATGTTTTTTTGTCTTAGTAATGGCAGAATTTGAAGCTTTTCAATGTTTGTTACCTCATCCCTTGTGGTGTCAATGTTTCTGTTGTATTATGAGCAGATCATGGCTTGTTATCTCATCATTTGTGGTGTGAATGTTTTTGTTGTATTTTAATCAGTTGAAGGCTTGTCATCTCATGGACTTATTGTCTCAACGTTTTATTGCATTTTATGCAGTTTATGATATGAAGTAACTGGAACTTAGGCCCTCAACTATCCCATGCCAACCCAGTCTATCTTTTGTAATCTCCTACAGTTTGTTCCATATTCTCCTCATATTATTCACCTCTCTCTATAATTGTGTATATTTTTTCTACCACCTGTTATCTTTTCCAAATCACATATCATTCAAACATTCCAGATTCTGGAAAGGAGGTATGTTGGTGAACCAGATGGCTTGTGAATTTCTTCACATCATGTCATACCTCTTCTAGAAGAGTCTTCTTTTATTTTGGTTGGCTGTTTTCTTGTTTCTTCATCTTTTATGTTCGTGGTTGGCAGGATTTTAGTCTGAAAGTTTTCTATGGGATGAGGTAAGTCTGCCAGATGCCAGCTTTAGCCACATCTCATGAAATTTATGGATGTTACATTGTTATTATTCTATTCTTCCCTTCAGGGGCCAGTGAACACATGAGCAATTATCCAAGTTTAACAGTTAAAAACAAAGAACGGAAGTAGCATTATATGATCAATAGCACAATAGATAAATACAGCCAAATAGATAGATACAGCCAAAATATAACCATTCCTGTTTAGGATTACCTTGAAAGAGAACGTAGAAAGGAAAGAATATAACAATTTAAAAAAAAAAAAAAAAGCCGACCAAAATTATAACCAACGCTGCAGAAGCAGGTTGAATGAGGCTACAGTTTTATTGCCCCCTTCCCCCCCCCCCCCATGTAAATACTGAACTTAGCTGAGATACAGCTAAATAGATAGATACAGCTATATTCAATATCCTAACTACAGGTGCCTTGGATGCCAAATTATCAGCTCTATAAAGGTTTACACCTCCTGAATAATAATAAGATATGAAACAGGTATATGTGGCTCCTGCAAGAGAGAGAGAGAGAGAGAGAGAGAGAGAGAGAGAGAGAGAGAGAGAGAGAGAGAGAGAGAGAGAGAGAGAGAGAGAGAGAGAGAGAGAGGGAGAGATGGAGAGAGAGAGAAAGTTAAGTGGGTGAAATAATGTGTGAGAGACAGTGAAAGACAGAGAGAGAGTGGGTGAAAGAGAACAAGGAGAGAGAGAGAGAGAGAGAGAGAGAGAGAGAGAGAGAGAGAGAGAGAGAGAGAGAGAGAGAGAGAGAGAGAGAGAAGAAACATAACACAAACACAATGTACATACCTTACAACAAACAAAATCTTTCTTGGATAATAAACAGAGTAAATCTTTAGTTAAGAAAATATGACAAAAACACACAACAATCACCTTGATAAATTCTATTGCTTCCTGATAGCCAGTTTTACTTGGACAGTGGTAGTTGCCACTAGCAGAAAATTTGTACTTGGGGTCAGTGACGATTGCAGAGTTGTAGAAATCTTCCAAGATGGTCATAAGACATCTCCTGTCCCAGTCATCAGTCACCCTGCCACCGTAGTTACACTCTCCAGTCATATATGTGATAGCACTGAAGGGAATCTCATCATACTCATTGATAAACATCTAAGGGTAGATAGAAAACATAACTGATTTATTACAAAAGAATAATAAGCTGGATTAAAATCAGAATTATATTACCATCATCATGTACTATGCTGTAAGTGTGATGATTATCAGATTCATGATTCATAAGTGTAGTGATTTAAAAAAGAGTTTGGTTGTTATAAGCCAACTTGGCAAGTTTGCCAACAAAACTGTTGACATTTGGCATGACAGATACAAACATATTTTATTCTGAGTGTTATTTCATTTCTTGGCAGGGAGTCTCAGTGGCAAAGTGGTTAAGCTGCCTGCCTCATGTTCTGAAAATCATTATTTCAATTTCGGGCAACGTCATTCGATTCACAAGTGCAATTTTCTCAGAGACTCCTGGGGTTCATTGGTAGAGCTACAGAGTTTGTGCTTTGTAAGACGCTTTCAACAGGCTGCCCTGTGGAAAGAGACCGAGCCATATGAGATAAAACCCGGTCCAATGAAGCTGACCCTCTTGGCTTGTAAACCCATTTTTATTTCATTTCTTGAAGTCAATATTGTATACATATCTGAGTCAAAAATGTTTTTGCATTTCACAATTCTATGTAACATCTTCACTATCAATTCACTTTGTAGAACAGCAGTAGTGACTTCATCAACTGTTATAATTCAGCTCAACAAGATGCCTTCATATTTAACTGACTGACACCTTGCCATCTTGATAGACGATAGTTTGTAAAATGGAGTTATACCTCTCCATAACACAAAGCCTGGGCTGAATTTAGAGACCATGTGTTGCCCATGCAGCATGATCCCTCTCTCATGGTTTGTCTAATTTACTTCAGAGGAAAGGTAACACCATTACGTCTGGAACAAGACAAGCTGCAGGATCAGCAAAGCAATGCTCTAAATGTCTGCAAGGGTAAGGCTTGCACCCTCCCAATTGCACTCCTCCGTCCAAAGCCGTTGGCACAATGTGGGTTGTCAAGTCTGGTAAGTGCCACCAAACATTCGGCGCCAACAGAAATCAGGTAGTACAGTCTACTGTCATACGGTAGCTCAGTCATCTCTGACTAAGACCTGAGTAAGCCTCCATATTTACATGCTAGGTTAATGGCGGGAGCACTGACAACATTGCACTAGGGTTTACCCCATCTGGCTTAGTCTGTCTCTGCAGAGCGGGAAGCTACTTGCCGAGAGCATCGCCCAAAGCATGAAGTCTGTAGCTCTAGCCATGACCCCACAAAGCATGAACTCTGTAACTCCAGCCATGACCCCACAAAGCATGAACTCCGTAGCTCCAGCCACGACCCCACAAAGCGTGAACTCCATAGCTCCAGCCATGACCCCACAAAGCATGAACTCCTTAGCTCCAGCCATGACCCCACAAAGCATGAACTCCGTAGCTCCAGCCATGACCCCACAAAGCATGAACTCCGTAGCTCCAGCCATGACCCCACAAAGCATGAACTCCGTAGCTCCAGCCATGACCCACTGGGGTCTCTGGAAAAATTGCATTCATGATCTGAAGAATGTAGTCCAAAAATTAACTCATCACCTTTGGAATGTGAGGTATACGAGGTGATTCAATCCAAAGACTGGAATGAAGTATCTGTACATGCCTCTCCTACATTCAAGATTTGTGACCTGCTCGTAAGATTATTTGTCAGAAGATAATGTGATGGTTTTCTCTTGACTTCCACTACCAGACAAAACAAGAATAATTTGTTTTATATTTGAGCAAAGAAGATACAAACAGTAGGTTTCACTCAGCATGGTTGAATGGAAAACAGCGCTGGCTCTTAAACTTCTGGTTTGCTGATGCCAAGGTAGCATGTTGAACCCTTACACCGATCAGTCAGATTAAAATGCGGACTTCTTGTCCTTGACATGGGGACGTAAATAACAAGTACCCCAGGAGTCGGAGATGGACTACACTTGAGTTAAAAGCAAGCAACAAAAAAAAAGTAGGTTTCACAATATTCTTTCCTCCAAAGTTGGAGAGTGTCTGCCTACACGGCGAGGAGCCACCAGTCTGCACACCAATAAGCCAGACATCGGACAACGGACTCTCACACAAACCTCAGGTCCTGTATGACATCACACTGATGTTGGACAACAGGATGTCTTCATCCGACATACAGGACTTCGCGTTGGAGCTCAAGCCAACGAACACAAGCAAGCAAGCACAATGTTCTTGATATATTTCATGGCATCTCATTATATGACACTACAGAATTAGATACAATATGAAATGAATAGTTGAATTCTTTTTTGGTTGAAATGCATAACACACATACTAGAGTGTATCTCATATGTTACCGTGGTAATTGCAGATTTATTACCAAAGTTTTTTCTGTTTATACAGCTTGGATTTTAAACATCTAATGGTGGATGCTTCAGGAAATTTGAATATGTAACTGTATTTGACTAACAAAAACACAAAATTAAAACCAAGACCAAAAAATGAGAAAAAAAGATATACTTATCAGTTACCAATATTGGCTACCTATAAAAAATTCTTGAAAATGTTAACCCTAAATCCTGGCCTACCATCACAAATGATTGAAAATTTTGACCTCAAATACTGCTTGAAAATTTATAAAGTGAAAATAAAAACACACATTTTGACTAGGAAACTTCATGAATTGAAAAAACACACAATCATAGATGAATGTTTTAAACAGAAGTCTTCATTAACAAACAAAAGAAACAAAACAGCAAAAAAGAAACACAACATGAACTAAAACAATAAGATTAAACCTTTAAGCTGAAATATATAAAATAATATTTGTTTGGACATTCGTGAAGTAGTCCGATCAGCACAAAAAACCGTTTTTTAATATCGTTTTGAAAATCAGCCTTTGAAAGTTAAATACTCATCAGGTTTGTAATCATTATCATACAGTTGATGATACAGAACAATTTAGATACCTGCAGTTGTCTAACTGAGATCCTAAGATCTGACTCGTTAAATCCATATGGAATGTTCCAGCCCAGCGGTCCAAATTTTCGTCTTTCTTGTACCAAAGCATGGAAGAAACACAAGCCAAACAGAAGTTTCTCAAAGCTCTATAGACAGAAGGAGCAAAGAAACGAAACAAAATATTAAATGCAGAATTCTTAAAACAATATATATGAGGCAGCTTCAAATGAAAACCTTCATCGTTTTTTGTGTGTGAATATATTCTGAAAAAGTAAAGAACAAATGTATCATTTTTTGATGTAGTCACCACCGCATTTAAAGCAAGTCTTCCAGCGCCAATAAAGTGCTTGGATTCCTATAGAAAAAAAATTCACTTGGTCGCATGTGTAACCACTCCTGCATCACCTGCTGTACCTCTTCACAGAAGTCACACTGTTTTAAAACTTCCTACTCCACTCATACACTTGCTGGACTGACAGACATGCATCACAATACTGGACCTTTATTTGCTGATGAATTTCTACAGGTTTCACCCCTTCACTGATCAAAAATTGGATAACAGAACGCTGCTCTTTAG
The DNA here is from genome assembly GCA_014155875.1 of Cepaea nemoralis. Classification (NCBI taxonomy): domain Eukaryota; kingdom Metazoa; phylum Mollusca; class Gastropoda; order Stylommatophora; family Helicidae; genus Cepaea; species Cepaea nemoralis. The sequence goes on from JACEFZ010004435.1 coordinate 346,241, forward strand.
TGCATGCCCAAAGTTGGGCTGCCATCTTTAAACTGTTTTTACAATGTCACCATATTCATCTGCACCGTGATGTCATCGGACTCAAGTCTGATGACTATGAAATGCCTAAAACTCATGACAGAAACACTACCAAGCCAGGCCTACTCCCAGCCAGTCTGTGTGTACTGTGCTAAATCATGTCCTGGTTAAATTCTAATATCCTCTTTGCAGATGTGAAGTTTCAGTACCGCTGTTGCACACCCAGCTGGTTTCTGTGCTTAGAGAGGAGAAGGAGAGCTCTGTAACACAGTCCCCATGTAGATGTACTTCAGTACTGGGTAGAGAGGCAAGTATCTTTATCAGCTTCACTGAAAAAATGTAAGCTCTTTTCAGGGTTCAAGTGACATGAAAGTCATTGTCCTGGAATTAAGAATTAAAACTCACAGTCCTCCGGATGATTTACAACCAACCAACCAATCAACCTATCTACCAGCTAATCAACTAAATAACTAACCAACCAGCCAGCCAAACAACCAGCTAACCAACCTACCAGCTAACTAAAACCAACCAGCTAACCAACCAACTAACCTTTACAGGGCACAGCAGCAGAAAACGTCTTTAGTACCGAAAGGGCAAACTCGATAACTTGATAATGCGGGCACCATTTCCAAGCGTTTTCTTTAAATTTTATCAGATTTTTAAAAATAGTTTTTTTTGGCTTTTATGCTTTGTTTTTCAAAATGGATTTTGACGATTCTTCAAGTGATAGTGGAGATTTCGCTGGGTTCAATTTAAGTGACATTGAAGTGCACAAAGTTGACTGATTTGGAACTAGATATCAGTATTATCCAGCATAAGCAGTGTACACTACACACTTCGGATCTCTCGGAGACTTTGCAAATGATTGCAGATCAAACAAATGAGTATGCTAGACAAAAAGATCGAACAGATAAATGATCGAGCATGGGTTCCAACAAATGCAACCGAAATGCAGGCAGCACTGGATTACTTATTTCACATGTGAGTAAAATAATAAATCTGCATTCATTTTCCTTCATTTTGTGATGTTTTATTTAAAAAATTCTGTTCACTAACACCTTAGATGTTATATTTTTACTAACATAGCCCTAAATCGTACTGACAACCTAAAAAATGTTGCCCGTTCAGCGTTACAGAAAGGACAAATGTGTGCCCTGTAAAGGGCTAATCAAACAGCTAACCAACCAACAAACTGACCAACTAACCAACCAACCCTAATTACTTTAATAACCACTCATTTTCCTTTAATTTCACCAGCTGCTGTTGTTCTCTTCTTACAACATAGCCAAACAATGTTGACTGCTTTCTTCAATGTCAATGATGTGGCCACTAGTGCCTTGACCTCTTCAAAAATCCTCTCTCATTAGCTTTTAAATTCTGAAATATCATCTGGTCATCATTGGACAGTTTTGTATGGGCATTGTAAATAAGACAATATAAGTAAAGATGCTTTTACATGTCTTTATGGCATTTTGGACATATGGTGCTAGAGACATTTTGTAATGGACAAGTGGGCACTTGGTAGGTGGTGATGTTAATATCACACCAGCTGCCTTGTCTTCCCAAGACATTTCCTGATACCCATTTTAAATTAGGATAACATGGAAATGTAGGTCAATTATAAAAATCTGGCCCTATGCTTAATCAAACCCATGACCAATGGGCTGGCAGGCGAGCTACCATGCTACCACAGCTGCTGGACATCACCAGACATAGCTGTACCTGAGCTTGTCATGAACTTACATGTTCTTTGCCAGGGCATCCTTTAAAGAAGGACTCATCACTGATTGGGTCGTTGAGGTAACTCTGAAGTAGATTCTGCCGTAGACCATGTGGGTGGCTCATTTGTCATCTTGACCCCATTTTGCAGGACAGTCACAGGGAACTAAAGAACAACAAGAAGAGATTGTACAATGTGACAGATGCATGCACTTCAATTAAATATGGACAATTACAGGGCAGAGTGGCTTACAAGTCAGATGATCACTTATAAATCAAGCTGAAATGGTTTTTTTTTTAAAAAAATAAGAGCTAGTGGTTCCCCCAGAGGATAGAGCGACACTCTGAGGCCCCCCACGTCCCTTATTTTTATTGTGGGCTCTTAGTCCCACTATGAGCGTTTGCCCACAGTGGTCCACCCAGGCCCACAGCTACTATGAGGAGTTGTGAAGTTTGATGATCATCTCGGCCCCTGGCCAGACCAAATGCAGTACCGAGAGGCATATACTACACTTTGATCTTAGCTAAAAGGCTGAGTTAAATTGCAGAAAGAATGATCTGGATTTCTGTAAAACAAGAAGAGAATGGTATTCTTGCTTTCCCTAACTTTACTTTTCTTTATCATACTTTACTTTACCTTACCTTACTTTACATTACCTTACTTTATCTTATTTTATCTTACCTTACTTTGCTTTATCTTACCTTACTTCACTTTACCTTACTTTAATTTACTTTACCTTACCTTACTTTACTTTACATTACTTTACTTTACTATAGCAGTATTTCTAACAAATGTAGACAAAATTTGATTCAATTACCTTAGGAGAAGGATAACTGGTGAGCCACAACCTAAATTCTGAGTGAGTTGTCTCCGGAGTTAGCTCCTCACAGATCCTCTCAAGGGAGTGCATCCAGGACACAGCCAAGTGACAATTCTGCAGCAAGACCCAGGAGCCATCTTGTTGAGCCTGCTTGATCATCTTTGCAGCAATAGGACCCTGTTATTACAAGATGAAAACATTCTCAATACATTACACACATTGCTCAGCAGACTGGGGAGAGGAATATCTGGTGGAGTTGCCAAAGAAAGGAGTACCTGTAGGAATATGAAAAATTATAGAGGAATAATATTAATACCAGTTCTTGAGATATTCAGATCTTTGCTGCTGACAAACAACTAAGAGATGAATAGCAGGTTTCTGACCAAACAGACCAAAACAAATTACATTTTATATTGGGATTGTGGACCATGAAACAGCCTTTGACAGCACTGATTGGGAATCTCTTTGGAAACTGATGAAGCACTATGGGATCCCACAGAAGATCATTAACTTAATAAAGACAACATATGAAGACATGAAATGCTGAGTTCTTCATGAGGGTAAACTAATCGATGCATTTGAAATAAGAACAGGAGTGTAACAGGAATGCTTTTTTATCATCATCATGATTGCTTACTGATTGCGTTGAGTCAAGAACCAACATCACAGCCCTTGGGACATTCTCAAACACTCTCAGTGCTCATCTTCAACACCCATGAAGAGTCCCAATACACATGATACCAGTTAAAGTCTGATTATGTATTCATCTGACCTTTCCTCGGAGCATTGATGTCAGTCAGATTTTCTGGTCATTCCCTGTTGCACCATTCTCTCCAGGTAATGATGGTGTATCTGTTCTTCCACACTCTTATACACATGAGTGCAAAGGCCCTTGACCACATCCACCTTATCGTGTATCAATACCTTACCCAGCAGTGCAGACTCAGCCAGTTTGTCCGTCTGCTCATTTTCTAAAACTGAATTATGAAAACAAAATAGCTACTACCAGAACTGGAATTCACTTGACAGACCAGCTTGATTATCTGGACTTCGCTGACAACACTGACAGCCTGTCCATACACAAAAACAGATGTAAAATAAATTAAACACACTTAATGAAAGGTTATAACGCTCATGCCTAAAACATTGGGAAAAGACAAAAACTAATGAGAATGCATGAAGAAAATGATAACCTGATTCCCTTAGTAAAACTTCACTTCAAGAGGTGGAATCATACACATATTTAGGTAGCAATGTAGACACTATTGTTGAGGAGAACAGATAAGTATACTGAAATAAGAATTCAAAAAGCAAGAGGAACATTTCACAGAACTAGGAAGTTTGTGGAAGTCAAATGACATTAAATCAAGACTCAAACTTAGACTATTAACTTTAAAGTTAAATCAACACTTTTAACATGGATCAGAAATGAGACATATAAATAAAATAATCACTAATAAACTACAAACATTCATAATTTGGTTCCTGTGTAAAATAGAAAGACTAAAACAGTATGACAGAATCAACAATGTGGAGTTTATGGAGCCAACTAGGCCCATTTCAGTGAATCAAGAGGTGAGGAAAAGACGCTGGCACTGGATAGGTCACTCTGAGAAGATCTGGTAATAGTATAACTAGGAAGTCCTTCATCTACAACCCTCAGGGCCAAAGAAATGGGGGGAGACCAAAAAAACACGGAGAAAAGAATTATAGAGAGAGGAGAATTATAAGGCAAATACATGGAGGGAACCAGTTCCATAGCAAAGGGGTTATGGACGCAGTTCGTAATCCTGCATACCGCGTTTGAAACACAGCTGCGACTAATTTGGTAAGATCGCCTTGCGTTGGTTTTTTATGAAATGGTATGGGTGTCGGTCGTTCAAAACGCAAGGGCGAACTATTTATTATATACTACCACAACAATGAGAGTCTCCCGGCAAGGCAAACCCTATATAAAATGCCCATTAAAGTCAGATGCGTTGGCCTAAGGGCGCATAACGTGACATACCACAATTACGTCTGAAAAAACACTCCGGATGAACAGAGAAGAAGAAGAAGAACGTAAACTTTCCAAGAGATCAGAAACATGCAAAAAAATTGCTGAGGGTGACTGCAATGTCCTGTAAAAGTATATGCAACATACTTTTTAACATGGTGAGAGCAGCAGAAGCCATCAAGGATAGGAGGGAGCAGGTGGGAGATTGTTGAGGTTCTATTTCTCATTGGGAGACTCAAGGCAGAAAGAATAACATTGTATGCAATGATGGTTAGAACATGTATAGAAAATCTTACTTGTCCTTGACCAAGAGAAATTGAGTTGAACTTGTTGCCACCAAACCCTTTGTCGTCTGCATACTTCAGAAGGTTCATGGTCGGGTCAGCACCAGGGGACAGAACAAATATTAATGGCGTCCATGGATTTGAGTCCATATAGCTCTTAGCAAGGTCAAATGGTGGTGGTTCCACAAACTTCTTGCCCAGTTTTTCCATGACAAAATCAGTGATTGCCAGTACAATCTGCAAGTGGTGAACAAAGATGTAACTTTTTAATATTACAGACACTAGAGAGATGAAGTTTCTGTCTAAAAACCAAAAATCTGACACAAGCAAAATGAAGTTTCTGTCTCAAAATACAGACTCAAGCTCGATTAAGCTTCTGTCTCATTTTACAAACAGACTAGATGAAGCTTCTGTCTCATTTTACAAACAGACTAGATGAAGCTTCTGTCTCATTTTACAAACAGACTAGATGAAGCTTCTGTCTCAAAATACAGACACAAGATAGATTTACTTTCTGTCTCCAAATACAGACTCAAGCTAGATTAAGCTTCGGTCTCATTATAGAAACTAGATTAACCTTCTGTCTCAAAATACATGCACAAGGTAGATCAAGCTTCCACCTTAAAATACAGACACAAGATAGATGAAGCTTTGGTCTCAAAATCACTGATAGATGAAACTTCTGTCTTAGCATAGAAACATGTTCAATGAATAATTATCATCATCATGTGCCATGCAGATAAGTATAGGTAGTTTTGGGTCACCATCTCTTATGATCACTTGTGTCTTGAATCAGGTCTGTATTCTTGTTCCAATCTTGTTATGTGACCAAGTCATCCAGGTATTTATTTCTTTGTCTTCTCTTTGCTCTTTTATCAACACTTGTCTCAGTTGTAACTAAGTTTTCAAGTTTTTTTTCCCTCCTCTTAAGGTTCCCAAACATTTGACTGTGTCTAAGGTGAAGTATAAACATTGTGAGAGTGCCCGATTATGGGCTTCATGTATCGATATTCCCATGGACGGAAGGAATAGCAGAGTCCATGGGAATATTGATACATGAAGCCATAATCGGACACTCTCACGATGTTTATACTTCACCTCGACACCACAAGGTACAAGAGGAACATGATGAGATGAGATGAGATGATGTGTCTAATTTCGATAATCAGTCTGTGTCTAATTTCGATAATCATTTTATGGCTTTTGTTTTTTAATTGACTGCCTCATTGGTATTCATATTGAGTATCTGTATTGAAATATAGAAACAAGCCACATAAAGCCTCTATCTTAAAATACAGATTATAAACTACATGAAGTAATTTTCTCAAAATATAGACAAAAACTATGCGAAGTATTTTTCTCAAAATACAGACAAAAACTATGTGAAGTATTTTCCTCAAAATACAGACAAAAACTACATGTTTATGTCTCCCGGTCCTTGGTGTTCTAGATCAATTCTATTGATGACATTCCTTCATGATATATACAGTCTTAGACCATCAAGCATAATTTCTCTTGGTCTGTTTTTGCCACTTCTACTGCTGATCTTTCCAGTCATCACTATTCTCCTTGCATTAAATGACAAAAGAACGCCGTTTGTCTCTGTCTTAGACTCGTACATACTTTCTACTTTCATTAGCACAGGGGGGAAAATGTAACTAGTTCTGTTTAGGACTAACTCGAAAGTTGAGTTGAACTAAGAAACAAGATCACTATAATCAGGACATTCCTACACACGCTCCGTCCCCTCATTCAACAGCCAGGGAGTGAAATGGCTAATGGTTCTAACTGCTATCTGATTGAAAGTTCTCCAGGTCTTCCCTCTCAGATTTAAGATTTGTCCAGAGCCCCTGCCGATCCCCCTGCCATATCATTCTCTCCACATACGGGTGCTCAGTCTGTTCAACTGCCATCTCCACCTGGTCCTACAGGCGCCTGACCTCTCCCTTGTCCATAGGTAATCTACCACCGAAAGTGCATTTCCTGCCAGCCTATCAGCCTGTTCATTCCCCCGCACTCCCACATGACCAGGGCAGAAAAGAAAATCCATACAACTCTCACAATCTGTGTCCTATGAAGCGAGGCACGCCATTCTACATGAAATATTCCTTTCTTCACCTTACTAAGCATACTCTGTGAGTCTGTAATAAATACAACGTGTTGCAGTGGTCACCTCCAACCATCAGAAGGCTGCTGTTACTGCTTTCACCTCCATTCTCATGCTAGAGGTTATAGTATCATATGGCAGACCCTATCACAGTGGCCGTGAAGATATAATAATGCTGAGTGTGGAAGGCTCGTGATAATATAGTGGACAAGTCTCGTCTTTTATAAATTCATGCGTTTATTAGGTGAAAATCATTCATCTTCAAACATGATGGTAAACTCCGACATTCTTGTTGTTTACCTCCTGAATTCCCAGTCCCCAAGTGACGTGTGTCCAAGCCCTGGATACGTCTATCCATTCGTGCACACACGTTCACCAACTATGGTTTCCCACTAGTTAATGAATGCGCAGCATTCCCTAACTCTTTACTCCTAAGCTATACTGTTACATATACCTCCACTTCTTCAAGGAGATTTTTTCCCTGAAAAAATCTCAACCCCAACTCTTAACCACTTAACTCTACTATACCTGCCCAACAATCCCATATATTTCTCAATTCAATTCTCACCCTCTTATCTCATCATAGCCAAATGCTAACTAGAGACATACTTCATACAATATCAATAATACAAAACTCTCTACAAAATTCGTTATAAAGTTCTCCACAAAACTCTCTACAAAATTCTCCATAAGCGAACCGCTATTAAAGTGTCCATCTAAATTATGATTGACAAAAATTGAAGATATTTCCCTTATCTTTTTCTCCTTATTCACATTCTCGCTATTCCAGGATAGACAGAAAAATAGTTTAGATTGAGTAGGTTAGATTGGGTAGGTTAGATTGGGTAGGTGCGCACCTTAAAAAAATAGAAAGTAAGGAAAAAGTAAGAAGTAACCACATTTCTCTTCCCATGCATTCTCAAAACTTTATAAAAAATAAAGTTTCTAAAATTTATCTTCATTTTCGTCAATAATAATTGTTGTTATCAAAAAGTTGATCCAACACTACAACCATTTTGTATTATACACCTCGTCAAATTCAACCATTCCTTCAAAACCTCCAAATTATTAGTATACTGTTACGTACAGTCTTCTTCTTCCAGTGTCCACTTATTTAAATGCCAAAATTCAACCTGGCATTCCCCCCATATTCTCCCATTAAACGCTGTTCAACCCAGCTCCTATTTCAACTCCCCATTTACCCAATATCGCGCGTCATTCCAATCCAACTAATGTAGTCCCTACTTCAATCCCCCATTTTAACTCTTTCCAAACCACCTGTAATATCAATTGTTGCTGATACCCCCAGCCACTTTTAAATATACTCCTCCATTACAACATATTGAATCACTTTACTAATCACTACCACTTCCTCCTTAATTCAACCATGTTTCACCCTCAATTTCTATTTATAAACGTTATATACGTTAAACAACTCAACGTCTAATTCACATTTTCTGTAAGTTCCCAAAAACAACTCTTCATTTTTCCCCTAACTGAACGTCAAGCCAGTAATCATTTTAAACACACCCAGGATAACTCAATAAAAGCAACGTTAAATTATCCTCACATTTTATAAAGAACAATTGAAGTCAAACAACAGACTACACAATATCAACCCCCTCATTCTTTGACATCATCTTTATCCCCACACATTAATCAAATTAAACATATGTTATGAAATGAAAGACCATATATATACATACATATTATGACTACTAATCAATTATTTTCCGTCTAAGAAAAACTCAACACTTCAACTTAAAAATCAAAATGATCACAAAGCATATATCAATAAGTCTGAACTTACTACCATATTATGTCTACTCATCCCAACAACTCTTGATTAAGTTGCCAACTTCCTTCCTTGGAAATACATAAATACCTTGTCTAACTTCTTCTATCTGCAATCTACAGAATATTCTACCGCACTATTTATCCCTTCTCCATTTTCTTAATAGCTTCAAATTTTTTTCTATAAGTGCAATATCTACATCAATATCGTCATCCTCCTGAGGAGAACTATCTTCTTTCATATCAGCATCTTCATCAGTTTCTGACTTTTCATCCATCTCTTGTTCTGCATCTGTATATCCATTACTAGCAACCGCTAATCTCTTCCTTTCTAAATCCAATCTAATTTTTCTGTCTTGACGTCTTAATAAATTTTCAAACAGTGGCATATCTTCATCACTTGAAGAATTCAGTCTAAACTTCCTTTGCCTCTTAATTTCTCTTTCTTTCTGTCTATCTAATTTTCTTTTTACTGCCTGTCTTGTATTCATAAATGGTGCTTCTATGTTTTCCTTGATTGATTCTTCACTATTATAATCGTCATACGTGTTGTTTTCCTCTATCACGACTGTTTTTGGTATTGTTTCTTCTTGTTCAGCCGTAGTAGATGCTGTTGTTACTTGTTTCCCATTCTCTATAGGTATTGGATATTCCGTTTGTCTGACAATCTGTCCATCTGACAATTCTTCTGAATAATAATAATTATTATTATTCTCTGCATCCTTTTCCTCATTATCCCGTCTTAAGTGCTCCACATGTGAACGTGCAACATGCCCTGTAACTTGGTTCTTAATAGTATACGATACTGGACCCTTCTTTTCTAAAATATAATATCCCGGGACCCAATGAGCATCAAACTTAGAGTTTTTCCTATGTTTATTGTAATAAACTCTATCACCTATGTTGAACTCTTGTAAGTGTGCATTTTTATTTGCGTATTTCTTCTGTCTTTCTCGAGCCTTAATTATATTATTTCTTAAACGTACATGTGCTTTGTGCATCTCTTGCAACCTTGTTTCCTGAAAATCCTCCCCCATATATTTTCTCCTAGGCTTTAATAAATTGTCAATTGGTAATATTGGTTCTCTCCCATGTACTAAGTAAAATGGTGAGAAACCTGTTCCTTCATTTTGGTGTGTACGGATCGCCGCTAACGCTATTCCCAAATAAAGATCCCAATCCATATCGTGTTCTTCTACATTTTTCGCTAGTATGTTGTATAATGTCCTATGTTGTCGCTCATTTTTAGCATTCGAAGATTGTTGTCGTCTTACTATCTAGGTGACTGGTTGGGTTCACACAGGTATTAATAACACAAGCAATCAAACTACTTTGCTGTAATATAGCCTATTTATTGTGGCTATACAGTTAACATCATATCACATTGTTCATTGACATTAAACCATTATACATTTATAATCATGTCACATCCTAGCACACTATCTAGTCTATAATATGAAGATCTACAGAGTCCCTCTCAGGCAGACCCTTGTTGCCTGTCGCGAGTCCAATCGCCCTCTGTTGGTCTACCGCGTGTCGCTATTCGACGGGCGGTAACTCTGCCCGAGTTCCTCGTGGACCCCGCTTGAGGCGGGTCATCTCAATGTCCACGGAACCCTGGACTCGGTGACTCTTGTTCTAGAAAGCTCTGGACGTTTCTTGTCCAGAGCGACTTGGTTATCTTTCTTGGGCTGGAGTTGCAGCCCTCTAATTCTTTCTGGTGATAAGCTTTAGGTGAGAAGTTGACAGGATTCCCTCCCCCCTTCCTGAAATGGTTTGTTATAGGGTAATTAGATTTGTTCTAATTCTGTCATCGACTCACCTAAAGTTGGGGTTTTATAGTTTGGTGGAAAGTAACCTGGTAACTCACATAATGGCATTAGCAACTCATGTATTCTTTCATACACCACTTCTCTGATTTGCTAAGAGAGACCATCCTGTCTCTCGTGTATCTAACAATGCTTATCAGACCGAAGTTACGTGGCGTTTTAATAGTTGCATTAGCAACTCGCCCTTCTCACGCACCCTACTGGTGCCCAGATAATTAATCTCTGGTTACAGAGAGTTAACAGGACCGAAGTCCTGGCTAGTTAAGTACACCTTCAAATCTTGATTCGTGTGTGTATTTCAATATACTTTTACTCTCGTATGTTATCTAATGTTACATGTGTGGTTACGATGTTCTTTTCTCTCCCTGAAACTACATGTGTCCCTGTTGGCTTGTTAGTGTGTCTGAATAATCAGTTGATACTCCTAATAAAGTGATTGTATTTTAAATTGAACGTGTTGAGTTATGAGGTGTGTGTGTGTGTTAAATGGGTGGTGTGTTTCCAAGCGTCACGAGTTGGGATAACCTCAATCATGAGTTATGCACTACATGATCGGCCATTCCAAGTAGTGGTGCTTAGACTATTTCCTAATGCTAACCTAAGTAAATTCACTAAGTATATTAACTAGTTACTAAGCTAAGCTGATTCCTAAACTAAGTTCTATATATGTACTCCCAAATTAGACAAGTCACATAGTTTTACATCAAAGACGCAGACAAATTAAAATAATACGTGTTGCGTACAATTTGTCCGCCAAGTGTATCGTTCTCTTATTTAATACTTCCATACACTGATTCATTCGTCTTTCATACACAATAGTATTTTGTAAAAATATATATTTTTAAGTTAAGGTAGTTATTATTGCCCTTGGAAAACGTGGGCTAGGCGATATTTGCCCTTTAAGAAAATACGTACTTTATGTGCGATGAACGAAAATTAGGTTACAATTTAACTAGAGACAATTGTATCGGACGGGTTTTCTTGGCCTATGAATGGCACCGCCTGTATTATTAAAGTAGACTATGTACAAGTTACAGGTTAACATTATATATATACATAAGAAATGGAAATATAATACATATTAAACTAATTAACTAATTAAATTAACTCCAACGATGATGTTTGCGTTGCCGTCCCGTTGTTCCTGTGTTTTGCCGTAAATGTTAAAGTTCGTATGGCTGTTTCTTACGTGTTGTCGTTCTATAGTGATGTTGTCGTATTTCGGCTGTTTGGAATGTTTTGCAGTAACAGCAAGTATGAGTTCATTTCCGTGTCTTGTATGAAATCTTACAGTGTTTATCGTTCGTTCACTGGTTGATCTTATTGGTTGAAGTCAACAATTACTGTTTCTAGCTGGTATAGTCCTAGAGCTTAGGCACTTGGTGGTGTAGTGATTAAAGTACCGTGTTAAATAGGTGTAGTAATTAACTAAGCACAAAGTACTTTAGCAGGTGTAGAGGTACACATATGAAACGGTGTAAAACTTGTCACAGGCTTATCACAGTATATAACATGGCTACTGGTCGAATGATAAGAGTCATTCTGCTGGCGCATGTGCCTGCCGTGATAAAATGTCAGCCATCGTATTGTCGGTGCCTTTGATGTGGCGTATTTCGAAATCGAAGTCCTGCAGAAGGAGCCGCCATCTTTGCAACCGGTGGTTCTTGGGCGATCCTTGGTTTAGGACTAACAATGGTGAACTATCGCTCAGGACCACAAAGTGCCTGCCCAAGAGGTACTTGGACAGTTTCAAAATGCAGAATAACAGACTCAAACACTCCCGTTCCACTGTGGCATAGCGTATCTCAGCTTTCTTCAGTTTCCTACTCACGTAGAGAATAGGGTGTCTGACCCCATCGAATTCCTGCATCAAGCACCCTCCTATAGCGACGCCGCTAGCATCTGTGGTTAAAATAAATGGTAATTTTATGTTGGGTAATCGTAAGACTGGAGGATTTGCAAAAATATGTTTCAATTTACACATTGCATCATCTAAGCTGTTACTTTTACAAATTTTCGATGGATGATCTTTTGTTAACATGTCTGAAAAAACTGTGGTGAGTTCTGCCCAATGTGGGATAAATTTGGCATAATAATTAATAAGGCCTAATAAACTCCTAATCTGCTTCTTTGTGGTAGGTACTTCTAGATTAAGAATTTTGGAGACTATTTTCTCATCAGTGAGTAATTTACCGTGAGAAATTTTATGACCAAGAAAGTCTATTTCTGTATAACCTATTTCAACCTTGGAAGGTTTGATAGTAAGTCCGAAAAGAGAAATTTGGTTGAAGACTTGTTTTAGGGTAAGTAGATGAGAAGTGAAGTTAGATATCATACAATGCAATAAGTGGTTTAATACCAGGATAATACAAGGTTTGTTAGAAAGGATGGGTTTGTAGTTATCCAGGATAGGCAAATTGTATTGCCGTTGTCGCTGTGTTAATGTGTCACTGATATGAATGTCGTCAATGCTCCCGTCGTTAGTCAAGATTGGTATAGGGACTTCAGTATCGTCTATGTCCGTCTGATTTATCACAGGTGCTACTGTTTGTAAATTGTCTTCAATGTCATTGTCGTCGTCGTCAAGGTCAACAGTCAATATGTCGTTAGTTTTGTCGTCGTTGTAGCTAACACAGAACGTCGGTAATGTCCATATGTCTTCGTTGTTTATGTCGTCAAATTTGTTGTCGTGAGAGTGCGTCGTTAACGATGCTTCGTTTGTCAAAGTGTCATTCTGTCGGGACATTGTCGTTTTGTCTTTGTCAACAGTTTGTTGCGTCTGTTCATTTGTCTCATTGTCATGTCTGGCATAGGACGGACTGTCATTCAGTTGGGTGATTGTTCTTTTGTTTTTGTCATCAGTTCGTTTCATTTGTCTACTCGTTTCCGTCTCTTGTTTAGCATAGTCTAATTTCAACCCATTTAAATTGAATATGTCCACTTTTCCATGTACTGAAATTTTGTACTCAAGTCCAGAATTTGTCCTGATACTTTCAAGAGATCCGTGCCAAGAGGTTTCAATACAATTGTTACATAAAATATACAATAATAATACAAGCACTTTCAATCTGTGACATAGTTTTGATACAAATGTTTTTGAACATTTCTGTTCTTTTCCAACATTGATGTTAGTTGAGTTGGGTGCGAATGTTTCTAATGGTTGTTGTAGTTGGTCCGTGTTGGTTTTGTGGGTTGTCTGTCGTGTAATGGCGTTTGTGTCGTGTGTGTTTTGTAGCGCATTTACAGGTTTGGTACTTGGTAGCATGGGAGTGACCTCAATTCGAGGTTTCCAATTCCAAAAATACCTGTTGCCTGTCGCGTAATGGCGATTGTGTCGTGTGTGTTTTGTAACACATTTACAGGTTTGGTACTTTGTAGCATGGGAGTGACCTCAATTCGAGGTTTTAATTCGGTCGTCTCGTTAAAAGATTCGACCGCCCCTGCGTTGTACACCTCGGTGAATTCTTTTTGAATAACCTCAGTGTTTGTCTCCCTTGGTATTTTGGCAGTTTGAGACAAATTAACATGGTGTTTCTCTCTAGCATCGGTATTTGTGTGGTGGATACCGTGTTTTCGTTCCCAGTCCTTGATTTCCTTGTCCGAACATGGGTGGATGTTGGGTAAATTCCCAAGTATGATATCTGCGATTGGGTCTTCAAGGACAGCGCACAAAAGTTGTCCTGATATATATGGTGTTTGAATTTCGACCATCGCAAGGGGATATCTTTCTATTGTACCTGAAAATGTGCGACAGTTAACGTGTTTGTCTGTGTAGTCTGTGGTGTTGACTAATGTTTTCTTTACCCCACACAGAGTTGCTCCGGAGTCGCGAATTAACGAGCACTTTTTCTTGTTTATGAAACCTGTCAAAAATGTTAACTTCCCTGTGGCTGACAACGCAGCGTTGGCTGTCTCATTTGCAATTGGTACACTGTGGCCGCATGGTAATGATGGATCTAATTGAAACTTTGTACAAGCATTGCATGTATCATCTATAACGGTGTTAATTATATTCACCGCATTTCCAAGCTCACTTTCACTGTCCTGCTGATTATTATATTCAATCAGTGATTCAGTCTCATCATCAGAAGACGTTGCTACTAATGCCGCATTAGCTTGCTTCAGTAACTTACGACCTTCACAGTAGCGTGAATAATGTCCCCAGCTTCTGCAAAAGTAACATTTTACAGCTTTTTGGTAAGCGTTACGTTTTGCTTTCTGTTTATCCACCATCATTTTTAGGTGGTGGGGATAGTTCGGAGACTTGTCGCACATCTCGTACATGTCGTGCGTCAGACTGCAATACTGGCATTTTGCTACTTTCCCACTGTTGGAGCGCGGTTTAAATTTGCCTTGTGTTTGTTTGGAGTACTTAGTATTTATTACTGCAGCTGCTGTGTCATTGTGGGTAATGTTGAGTTGAAATATATCCCTGTTTGCTGTGTAGAATGCATTGCCTTTGGATTCAATTTCTTGGATGGTTTTGCAATCCATCTGTTTTAAAAATTTTGCGAACGGTGTGGGGATGGTGCTCACTATTTTATCTATGATGATTAGTTCTTTAAGTTTATCGTGGCTATTGTTGGTTTTCGCTGAATTTATCCACTTAGTGCATATATCTTGTACTGAACTAACGTAGTCTATGAATGTTTGGTTAGGTTTGGGTGCTAATTTTGCAAACTGTTGTTGGTACCCTGCTGTGTCTAAAGAGAAATGTTGGAGTATGCGTTGTTTAAGATAATCGTAGTCCTTGCGCATCTCCTGTGGTACTGTTTCTATTACTTTCAGTGGCTCTAGAGCCAGATTTCTCATGAGAATATATGCCCAGTCTGTCTTACTAATTTTGTGGTAGGCCATGAGACATTCGAAATTTTCTAAATAGGCGGAGATGGAGTCACCTGAACAGAAAGCTTTTATGAGGCCTTTATATTTACTATATTTCTGTTCTTCTTCTTTATTTCTTAACTTGTTCATAGATATTTCTGTGCTGGATTCTATTTCCATCTGTTTCAATTTCAACTGTGTATCAGCGTTTAATTGGGCTAGCTTGGCTGCTGCGTCGAGCTCCATTTTCTTTTCTTCGGATTGTTTTTCGGCTTGCTTGGCTGCTGCGTCGAGCTCCATTTGCAATTTCTTCTCCGCTGCTTCTCTATCTTCTCGTACTTTTCTTTCCTCTCTTTCTTCTCGTACTTTTCTTTCCTCTGCATCTTGTTGCAATTTTCTTTCTTCTCTTTCTCTTGCTCTTTCTTCTCTTTCTATTGCTCTTTCTTCACGGGCAATATTTTCTGCGTGTGTTTTCTCTGCCCATTCTGTCAGTTTCTCTTCTTTATAGCCTAATTTTATTCCCTGCTCAATGCATTGATCTAAGGTTGACATTTTGGATTTTATTTATTTATGATGTTTGTAACGTTAAATCCCTTAGATAAATTGGGTATGGGTTCAAAAAAAATGGTTAATTCCCTTGAATATTAATGTGTTACGCACAATGTAGGTTTATATTGGTGGCAAACTTATGAATATACAAATCAATCAATATTCAACAAAGTGATACATGATGGAAGATGGTAAGTAATAGCTTAGAATCTGCAATGAATATGAAACGAAACTTAGCTCTGATCCTTCGGAATGATGTTGCTCTGCACTTTCGTTACAGCTGGAACCGTTACAATGCGTAGTACGCGGTCTTCTCTATCATACACCTTTGGCTGGAACACTCACACGGGTTTCTGCACTCACACGGTACGCTCTGCGGCACAATCTGCTCGTAGAGTACGAAACATTAGTCACGGTCAAAAAAACAAAACAAAAATGTCATAGTTATATCAAACAGTAACTATTGGATACCAAAAAGCGGTATACTGTGGTCTGGACTCTGCTTTTGGCTGCTGAGGGACTCTGCCTATTTTGATAATATTACTTTAATTACTAGATAGCTACTAAATATGTTGAACTTTTTAAGGTTAACAAATTTACCTGACCTTTTGAAGAAGAAATCAATATGATATGACTAAATGATTTTACATGGCATTTTCCCGTTGTTTAATAACCATATAATGCTCAAAACCGGTACGAGCCCCCAAAAATACCTGTTGTCGTCTTACTATCTAGGTGACTGGTTGGGTTCACACAGGTATTAATAACACAAGCAATCAAACTACTTTGCTGTAATATAGCCTATTTATTGTGGCTATACAGTTAACATCATATCACATTGTTCATTGACATTAAACCATTATACATTTATAATCATGTCACATCCTAGCACACTATCTAGTCTATAATATGAAGATCTACAGAGTCCCTCTCAGGCAGACCCTTGTTGCCTGTCGCGAGTCCAATCGCCCTCTGTTGGTCTACCGCGTGTCGCTATTCGACGGGCGGTAACTCTGCCCGAGTTCCTCGTGGACCCCGCTTGAGGCGGGTCATCTCAATGTCCACGGAACCCTGGACTCGGTGACTCTTGTTCTAGAAAGCTCTGGACGTTTCTTGTCCAGAGCGACTTGGTTATCTTTCTTGGGCTGGAGTTGCAGCCCTCTAATTCTTTCTGGTGATAAGCTTTAGGTGAGAAGTTGACAAAGATGGTCTGTAATATGAAGTCCTAATGTGTTTTATATTCAAATCTTTTACCAATTTTTCAAACTTTCTATTTACAAATTCTTTCCCATTGTCTGTAAGTATTATTTGTGGACACCCAAACCTTGGTATAAATTCTTGTAAAAGCATATTTATAACTGAATCAGCACTCTTGTCTGGAATTGGATAAACTTCTGGCCAGAGACTATATGAATCTACATTTCCCGATAATGTTTTTGGATGAGGACCTGAAATATCCAAACTTACTTTCTGCATTGGAAATTGAGGAATATCAGTATCCTGTAAGGGACATTTAATTATCTTCATGTTTCTTAACCTACACTTTTCACATGCTTCAACATATTCGTATACGCTTTTAAATAAATTCGGCCAGTAATATTTACTGCTAATAGCCTTAACCAACTTATCTCGCCCAAAATGACCATTATTATCGTGATATGCCTTTAAAACTTCTCGTTCTAAATGTTTCGGAATATATTTTCTTACTCCTTCACCTTTTTCACTGATATAATATAATTGATTGTCTTCTTGTAGCTCTACAAATTTTCTTTTAAAACTATTTTCCCCTGTTTCTTTCAGTTTTCTTTTTATTTGTACTATTTTTGGATCTAATTCTTGTTCATCTTTCATATTAAACTGTTCCAAATGTGGGTCTTCTGTTGTAGGTTCAGACTCTTGATCCGACGGTAAACTCTCAAAGTCTTCTCTATTTATTATGGCAGAATCTAATATATTTACTTGCCAGTTTTGATCGTCTATCTCTGGTTCAGCTTCATCTTCCGTGTTCCCTGATGACTGTGGATACGGGATCCTAGACAAAAGATCAGCGCATGTATTATGTTTCCCTGAAACATACTCTACTTTAGCATTGTATCCCTGTAGATTCAATGCCCACGTTTGTATTTTTCTATTTTGTATTGGTGCTTCTAATATAGACTTTAATGGCATGTGATCAGTTCTAATAATGAAATTAGCATTATGTAAGTAGTAATTTAGTTTTTGTAGAGCGTAGTGTATTGCATAAGCTTCTTTCTCAATAATCGGCCATTTGCGTTGAGTTTTGCTAAGTTTATGAGATAAGAAGTAAATTGGCCTTTCATTTTTAACCCCTGGTATTCCAGACTCTTTTCCTTCATATGGTTGAACCAAACATGCTCCTATTGCATTGTCCGAAGCATCTGTATATAGTATTAATTGTTTGTTCAAGTCTGGATGCGTCAATAGTGGTACCACTGTTAAACTGTTTTTTAAAAAATCGAATGCTTTTTGACACTCATCATCCCACTTAAATCTAGCGTATTTACCCGTCAAATTTGTAATTGGCTCTGCAATCTTTGAAAATGCTGGGACAAACCGCCTATAATACCCACAGGTTCCTATAAACGCACGTACTTCCTTTATGTTAGTTGGAGGAGGTAATTCTTTAATAGCCTTTATCTTTTCCTGGTCTGGTTTAATTCCTTCTCTATTTATAATATACCCCAAATATTTTCTTTCTGTTTTTAAAAACTGGCACTTACTAAGCTTCAATTTAACATCATGCCTTCTTAACCTGTCAAATACTAGTCTAATATGTTTTAAATGATCCTCCACATCTCCTTTCGTAAAAATCAGAACGTCGTCTATATATGCTAGAGCAAACTTTTGCATACCTTCTAAAACTTCATTCATTAAGAGCATATAGTGAGACGGGGCAGTTCGAACCCCGAATGGCATACGTAAGAATTCGTAAGAACCCATATGAGTACAGAAAGCACTTTTCTTTTGCGCGTCCTTCGACATCGGAATACACCAAAATCCTGACCTTGCGTCTAGCGTCGTGAAGAATGTGGAGCCATTAAGCAACCCCAAAATATCATCAATCACTGGCAGTGGGTACGCTACATTCTTAGTGATTTTGTTCAACACCCTGTAGTCACAACAGAACCTGCTCGAACCATCAGGTTTGGCTACTATGATGACCGGAGATGACCATTCTGACTTTGATCTTGTTATTATCCCTGCTTTCAACATATCTTCTATTGCCTTTTCCACAATTTCTCTATTTCTTAATGGAGTTCTATATGGTTTTAAACTAATTGGTGGATGGTCTCCTGTATCTATTTCCATTGTAACTGTTTTTGTCTTACCCAATTCTAAATCACTAACCGCAAAAACGTCTTGATTTTCTTTCACGAACTTTTCTAATATTTCCCTATTCTCCGGCGGAGCTTTTAATTGTGACAACAATTCTTGTTCTCTTGTCTTTTTATCAACTGTATCTATCTGAGATGGACGTTTCTTAAATGTATGGATCAATTCATCATTTCGTCTTTTCCAGCTTCTTTTATACTTATTTCCGACATTATTTCTAATCATGGGAGTTTCTGAATACTTATTTCCCCATATGTTTTCTTTGTCTATAGTTAACATGTTATTTTCACTATACTCTACTTTAGCGATTACACAACCTCTATATAATGTAATATTTTTTCCTGTATTATTTAGGAGCATCACTGGAAAGCTGAGATGTCTATCTAGTACTATTAACCCATCGGTGACTTCTAAGCCAGGTTCCTGTATTATTTCTCTCTCTAATTCCGTTATTTTAACTGTTTGTCCAACCGAAAAGTATGGGTTTTTTTTTCATTTTTGCCTGTATTAAATTAACCGTTTGTGGTTTCAAATTCATGGTCGTTTTTACTCTAACTAGTGTCGACACATGCATATCCTCTTCCAAATCTACATATACATCTTGGAACTTTAATTTATGCAAATCAAAATAAATTCTCACCCCATTTTTCAATAAAAAATCTCTACCCAATATCATATTTCTATTTAAATCCTTGACCACATGGAACATATGCCTAACATTTATCCCTCCTAATTTAAAATTTATCATCGTTTGTCCAAGCACTTCTAATCTGTGTCCAGTTACCGAATGTAGATTCTCCTGAATTCTAAATATTTTACAATTTTTTAACATTCGATATAAAAATGTTTCTTTAATCACGCTAACTTGTGCTCCCGAGTCAACTAATGTTCTAACTTTATATTTTCCTATTTCTACTATACATGAGCTAGGATCAACCATATTTAGTGACAACTGTTTTATCTCGCCTTGGGGAGATAACTTCTTATGTTTTTTATTTCTAAATGTCTTATTATACTCATCATTTGGGTTTTTAATATATTGATGCATCTTTTGGATCTTACTATCTTCCCCCCTACTGCCGATCCTGTTCAGTAAGCGGGACGCCAATTTCCCTGATTTCCTGGCCTTCTAAAATTTCTCTGCATTTCTCCATAATTCCCATTTGCTGATCTGCTATTTGCAGTTCTGTTCTGTGTACTCGTCTGAACACCTCTATTATTTTGTGTATTCGATGGGACACGTCTGTTACCACAGAAGCGAAAAATGTGCCCACGTTGGTGGCATCCCCAACAAACCACATTCGTGTTATTTGTGTTACCTTCCATGTTTCTTACAATATTTCTCACTTGTCCTTCTCTACCTTGATTATATACGTTAGTGTTTCTTTGTACCATCTGTACTTCTCATCGTCTTCCTCTCCATCCATGTCTATACTGTCCTATTTCCATAGGTTCTTCAATTCTATCTTCCGAACTACTACCTAACTCTCGTCCTACTCTCAATCTAAACCTTCTCCTCAAGCTTTCTTCTTGTATAGCGATATCCACCGCTTGTGACAATCTTGCAGGATTCTCTCTCAATAACTTAAATTTTAATCCATCTGACCTAATCCCATCAACAAAAATCCCCACCAACATCCGTTCCACTTCTTCAGCTCGTACATTATGTCCCAAATTGATTAACCTATCACTGTATAGCTGTACACTTTCCGTAATATTTTGTCTCGTTTGTCGCAACACTGAGAATGCGTGTTGTGGATCAGTAATTTCTGCGTATTTATGTGCCAGATCGGTTTTGAATTGTTCCCAGGTTTCATCTCCTCCCGCTTCTAGCTTTCTTCTTATATGGTCAGAAACTGGACTTGTACTAGTTCTATATGCTAAATTCTTTTTATCCTCATCTGTAGCGTTCACTAGATAAGCATGTTTCTCAATAGAAATAATCCATTTCTTAAACTGATTCGCCTGTCCATTAAATCTCTCCACATCACTGATTACACTTTGCTGTCTCAATACTGCATCCAACTTTGATATTACTCCGCCAACTCCACTCAGTACCTGAGAAAAATCTTGGGGCTCCATCCTAAAATTCTATAATGGAAATTATCAAGCAATATAATATACAAATATTTTCATACAATATTATTTCAAAGTAATCATCAAGAAATATTCTGTTCAATTAATTAATCTAAAACTATCCATTACCTAAACTAGACGAAAAAGACTCCAACCGATGATCTTGATGAAAAAGGTTCCAGTTCCAATCGCGAATCCTGATAAAAGGGACTCTAATTGACCATCCTGATGCAAAAAATTCCAATCGAGGATCTTGATAAAAAAGGACTCTGATCGACAAAACTTGAAAGGAGCAGAAAAAGAAGAGCCTCTGGACTTCTCACCTCAATCGAAGTCGATTCCTTCCAGTTGTTTACATGCCGCTGATTATGCTCGTTTGGCTTTTAAATTTACAACGCTCGATACAATACGGACTGATTGATTGCTTGATTGATTGATCGATTGATTGACTGATTGATCAATTGCTTGATTAAGTGATCGATTGATTACTTGATTGATCGATTGCTTGACTAATTGATCGATTGATTTACTTTAAGCGTTGGCTAAAAATTCTGGACTTTACCTTCCGACAAGCAAGGTCACCTTCACTGTATTTCAACCGACAACATTTAACGGTTTCAGCAAAACCAAATTTCACGACAGCATATCTGGAACATCCATACGTTTCGGAGAAAAAACGAGCAAGTCAACAATGGATGGATTCAAGCCTGACGATGGCCACTCTGTTTCAGCACTCGGAACATTACGTGTTATGTGGCATTCCAACAACAGTCAGTTTAAATCAATTGAAACCAATTTGACTTGAGACAAGTTGACCAGATTCATCAACGCCTTCACTTAGCTGAAGTGACTGTTGACCAGCTTGATTCGAGAATTACAGAAAGTGCAAATTGACCTTGACTCCACCTCAAACAGTCCAGTGAGCTGAAACCATGCTCATAAATTTTTCCATTCTCGATAGTTCTCTGTTTTATTTGGAGCTGATCGTTCGGGTGTAAAGACAATTTATTTCCCGAGGTACAAGGTTACTTTATAAGTCGTAAGATGTAACTAGCAGCGACATCATTATATCATTTGCAATTTTCAATGTAAAACGGCAATTCTTGATCTCATAAAAAAAAACAGCGTAGGTCAGCGATCAGGGCACTGTATATTAGTGAGTTAGGCATACAAAACTATCAGTCTTTCTATAAAATAAGATTATCATACGTTCTGACCTTGACTGAGAGATCCCCTTAATAAACACTGAGAAATCACAACAACTACCCCTGGGCGGGCTTTCAGTTGTTGCGTCTCTTATTAATTACTTGAAAACTTCCATAACATCTGTCTCCAGACGTAGACAAAACACTCCTTCGTTTGTTCTTTGCTTGTCAACAATCTCCGCTACATCCCATGTTTGAAATCTTGAGGTCGACGGCACCAAATCAGCCTATATCACAGTGGCCGTGAAGATATAATAATGCTGAGTGTGGAAGGCTCGTGATAATATAGTGGACAAGTCTCGTCTTTTATAAATTCATGCGTTTATTAGGTGAAAATCATTCATCTTCAAACATGATGGTAAACTCCGACATTCTTGTTGTTTACCTCCTGAATTCCCAGTCCCCAAGTGACGTGTGTCCAAGCCCTGGATACGTCTATCCATTCGTGCACACACGTTCACCAACTATGGTTTCCCACTAGTTAATGAATGCGCAGCATTCCCTAACTCTTTACTCCTAAGCTATACTGTTACAACCCTCCCTTTTCAAGCATTGTCCATTAGCCTTTGCAATAAAACCCCAAGCCACTATGTCCGTTTCTCACCACTGAGCCATTGATGGAGATCACTAGGTCACCTTGATTTGTGTTGCCTTGGATCAGTTGTTGCACCTCAAACTCTGTGCAGATTGCTGCCCATTCTCTGCACTCACGACCCAGTGTAACTATTACCTTGTACCAGTCCAGCATGTCTTCCGGTACTTTTACCCACCCTTTTTCACAACTGATGTTCTCTATTTCACACACCTGGCTGATAGATATTTCTGCCTGCGCCTTCTAAAACCTGCCTCTTCTCAGTCTATGAGCCTTGACCATATCTGTGGCTTCGTGCAGGGGATGATCCCTGTTTTTAGCGACTCAGGTACCATTTGGCTTGAAGGTTCCTGGGCCTGTCCGCTAGTGTTGGTAGTGCAAGGATATGCCTCATGCATATAACTGGTTTGTCCTTTGTGCACCCCAGGATCACCCACATGGACGCATTCTGTATGTGCTCCAACTTTTCCAAATAGCTCTTTGATACTGTCAGCAGCCCCAAACCATACTCAATGACAGAAATTATTAACTGCTAAAAAAGCTTGTAAAGTGCTCTACCCTGCTCTACCCTGGTTGCTGCCATACGCAACTAACTAATTGAGAGGATGTCCATTCAACATGAAACAAAGTTTGATGACAGATATCAGTCCCAAACACTGACCTCGTGTGATTGAACAACTACATGAGCACAGATTTCTAAAAATATGGCCTCAGTGTTTCTCACCTTGTCTGGCCTGATGGTCCTCAGCAGAATCATCCGCTGGAAATCATTTAACTTTTTGTTCCATGGCTCAGGCAGCTCCACTTTGTGGGGCTCTCTCTCCCCATAGAAGCTTCCCCATTTATCTATGTCTCTGACAAAGTCCTCCCTGTGAACAAGAAGAAAAGTAATTTTAGCAAAATACTTTTGATGAAGAAGCAATGGGACCCATATCCATGCTATTGTTGCATAAATGGGGTCATCATCATGTGCCCTGCTCATGGCACTCACTGGTATCCACCACATATCTTGGTGCTCTGCATACATTCTGCTGATATTATTCCTCCATGTCTCTGCCTTACGCTGTCTAGCATAATTTCTCTCGATCTACCTCTGTCACTTCTGACGATGTTGCCAGTCAACATGATATTTTCCAATGCTTCTCTTCTCATTAAATATCAAAGATGTATATGTTGTGAAGAGAACCAGAAACTGGAGAACAAACTGTATACACATGTTGTGACTGTGACTGATTCACAAAGCACGCTGACAAGGGTAAAGATTGGCATGCTTTGTGAAAGGTATGCATAGTTCAGAGGTTGCGAGTTGTGAGCATTCACTGGATCTTTTCTCCAGGACACTCTGGTGTGGTTGGAAATTAACAGGCAGACAGATTGGCTGGTGCTGCATCATTGAAGGGTGATTTGATGCATGATATGGCAGGTGTGGTGAAGGCCCTCTGGGAGCGAGTGAATAATGCAGAAGAACACATAGACTATCAGGGTTTAGAGAGAATGCGGCAGCAGGGGGTGGTCAGAGGATCTTGCAGACAGTCATCATTCAGAGATAATGCAAGACGGACATATAATCAGACTGCAATGGGTACTATTAGTATTTGAACTTTACACTGGCTGTTGAAGATGATGACTGAGTACTTATTTGAATGCCCTGAGTGCTATGATGTCGGTTCTTAACTCAACTCAACTCTAAATACCAAAAAACAATTGTTTGTCTCTTTCTTACAATTGTATATAATGTTCTATATTTGTCATTACTCTTTTACAGGCAATCATTGTTAGTAATTCTGGCAGTTCAAGACATTTGCAATATTCATCTCAGAAATTGTATCTCATTTCCTCCAAGCTCTTTTTAATTTGTTTGTTCACATTCCAAGATTGACAGCCATGCAGGAGAACAGGTACTATGTAACATTTCAGTACTCTTTATCTGACATTTAATTAAAGTTATATGGGGTATATGGTGCCAAATAGCACCAAATATCACTTTATTATGGGTCATTATTGTAGTTGCCACTTACTTCCTAGAAATTGTTCTGGTACGTTTTTGTGAGATTTAGATGAACCCGGAGTAAAGCAGTCTAAACAGATATCTCATCTTCAAGGGGGTTTTGAGTTCAGGATAATCAGACCAGCATACAAATGCATGGTCACAACACTACCACTGGACAAAATATTCTGAATCAAGACTAAATCAAAGAGGAAAAGTAAATGCATATTGGAATAATTTCAATAATATAAAAAATATTTTAAAATATTTAAAAAATATTTACAAACAATTGCAGCCTGGCATATTAGATCATAATACAGTTACAAGCAATTACGATGGTGGCATACAGAATAATTTCAATAGTATAATTGCAAGCAATTATGGTGTGGCGTACTGAATCATTTCTATAGTATAATTATAAACAATTGCAGTGTATGCCATCAGCATAATGCAGATTATTTATATGTAGTTCTCTAACTCTTACCTTTATTCATCATTTGCCATGCCAATAAGCGTGGGTGGTCATGTTTCACCATCTTACTTGATCAAAAGAGTCATGGATCAGCTCAATGTTCTTGTTTTGACAATACCACTTGGCTAAGCAATTCAGATATTTACTGCTCTGCCTTCCACTTCTTCTCTTCCCCTCAATCTTGCCAGTTGTCACCAAGTCCTCCAGTTTATTTCTTCTCATAACATGTCCAAACATTTGTTGACTGTCTACGTCTAATTTCTCTAATCAGTTTACAGTTTTCATTTGTTTCTTTTAGGTCTAGGTCATTGGTTTTTCTGTCTGTCCATGGTATTCTTTGTATTTTCCTCAGAAACCACATTTCCACAGCCATCAGATGTTTTTCAGCTTGTCTGCTCTTTGCCCACGCTTCACACTCATAGAAAAAGTACAGGCTCTATGTAGCGGCTCTATGTAGCACTTCAGCACTCTTTTTCTCATTGCAAATGACATCTTTTTATTGGTCAGTATGTTTTCCATCTTGCAAAAGGCCACCTTCGCCATGGCGATTCTTGTTCTAATCTTTTCAAGGCATCTTCCATCAGATGTTATGACTGTTTCCAGATAATTGTACCAATTCACCTGTTTAAGAATATTCCCATTTACTAGTAAATTACATTGTGGCGTTTCCTTCTTCCTAGTGACTACCATGTTCACTGTGCATGAAAAAGATATCTGTGAGAGAACACAACTCTGCAGATGCCTTGTTTTATATCGTGAAAATACAAACATATGCTGAAGATATCATAAAAGAAGTGAACTCACAAAGAGAACTGGTTACTCACATCAGAAGAGGACAGTCTACATTCTTTGTGCATGTCATGAGAAGGGGAGTGCTGGTACGTCATGACAACAGGAAAATTTGAGAGGAGAGGCTGAGGAATACCAGGAGACAAGATCATGTCTGTGCAATCTGACAGTCTGACATCATGGCATGGAGGAAAATTGATATCAGAAATGATGGCAGTACATGAGACAGAAGACTGGACAGACATGATCACCAATGCCACATGGCATTGACTATAAGAAGAAGGAAAGGAATGCTGGTAAACTATACACTGAACAAAAAAACCTTGTCCTGAAGCACTTTCCTGCTATGGGTCTGTGGTGTGATAGCGCCAACACATTTTGTAGGTCTGAGAGCAAGGAGGAACAGGTGGTCAGTGTTTCCCTCACTTTGGCGGACGATGAGCCTCGGTGTCCGACCGTGCTCATGACTATTACCAGCAAACTGCACATAGGAAAATACAAGGTCCTGAGATCAGTTGTACATACCTAAATCCACTGAAGTTTTTCAGTTCACTCATGCGGCAAATTTCATCCCAGGATTTGTCCACCAGCCAGCTGGGAGCAGGGTTTGCAAGCTTATTCTCCAGCCCAACACCCCCAGTCAGGAAAAACATGTATTCATCCTGGTTCAAATCCTTTCGGGCTCTACAATAAGAAAGGATAACTCTGAGATGTATGTTTGTTACTGGACTCATATTCAAAATAAGAAATGATAAGTCTGTGATAAATGTTTGTCACTGAACACATTAATAAAATCAGAAAGTATATCTTTATGATAAATTTCTGTCACTGAACACAAATATACAATAGAGAAAGATATCTGTGATGTGTAATTATCACTGAACTCATATACAAAATCAGAAATGATAACACTATAATATATATTTGTCACTAAACTCATACAATCTTCTTTAATAGCCTGCTTTTATCTTATGCATAAGCCGTCAAGCAAATCATGTTTTGTGTGTAGATTATGGTGATGCTAGTTTGTGCATATTATTTTAACTCAAGTGGTATGCAGGTAACTTACAGAACATTATCAAATCAGTATGATTTAATGGCAGTCAAAATGGACGCATATAAATATGATTATATCTTAAATATTGAATGTTTTCCTATGTTTGGTTCAGAATTTTGTCCTATCTTTGAGTTGTCACATACTTTTAAATGTTTCCAGTGAGTTGCTGTAAAAATATTATCTTTTCAACAAAACTTGTGTAATTGTAATAAACAGTTATTAATGCAATAATTAAAATTATTAACTAAGTGAAAACGAAACAAAAGCTACTGGCATTCATAAACATTTGAAAATATCGGCCCAAGACTACAACATCCTGTCTATTTTCTTCCCATACCATCTGATAATTTCTTGTTTTAAATATTCTGAAACATACATTAAAAATATACTTAAATTTATTGTTTTAATTTAAATCTAGCTAAACAATAATTTACAATAAACTTGTAATATGATTCTTTGCTTAAAAATAACAATATAATTGACACATTGATTCTGGAAAATCCCTAGATATTTTTCTTAAAAGGTAAAAAGTGGCTTTAACAATGTTAACATATTAAAAATCATATGCCACCAAAGCAACAAGAATTTATTTGTTCACCAAACTATCAAAAATAAATTAGTTTATCAAATTATCAAGATTTAATTTAGTTATCTTAGCATCAAACATTATGTTTACAACCAAATTATGAGGTAATAATTTGTTCATCAAAGCATAAAGCAATAATTTTTTAACAATCAATCAATCAATCATGTGCCATGCCGGAAAGCGTGGGCGGTCATGACTCGCCATTTCACTCGATCACCAGTGTCGTGGATGGTTTTTTAACAACTTATAAAATAATAATGTTTACCAAAGTTAAAAGTATTTAATTTATTTCACATTTAGAGATATCAAATTCACAAGTGATTAACACATAAATTCACACCTAATCAGTGCAACAGAAAATCAATGTGATCAACAAATGTTCTCCTGCTAGAGATTCATATTTTCTTTAAAATGTGTTACAAATCAATTTTTACCAGTCTTTGCCTTTTCACCAAATTTATAGAAATATATGATATGTAGATCGTTTCTGAATGTTCCTGAATAGTGCTTTATCATTGAGTTCATTTCAAATTAAAACTATGTTGTGTGTGCAAACTGGTGTTTTCTTGAGTGACTACTAGTTGTTGGTCATAGTTAATGATCTGGGATAACAGTGGCTGACCCATCCTGCACTACTCAGTTATATATGTATACTATATGGATCCTAGACAACAGCCAATGTCTGCCTGTTGCAGGGGATTGTGACAGAGGTTACAGGTTTAAATCCCAGTCTGTAACTATAGCTGTCAATTTGTTACGTTTTCTAGTGCGTTCTCTAATCCTTACTTCTTTTTTCTACTTCTAGAATGCTAAACAATATATATGTGTTTATTTATTAACTACAAAAATTAGTGTACAATTCTATGTCGTGAAGTGAGGTTTCACCAAGGGATGTCAGGGTTTCATTTGCCTTTTTTAATCCTCATTATTTTGTTATAAATCAATAGTTCAGATCTGAATATGAAAACCTCTAGCCTATTCAGCCACAATAACAAAAATATAAATTTAATTATCAAGTGATACTAAATGTCATGGAAGAGAAGATGCACCAGGCCTTGATTAGTGAAAAAACTGAAGTTGTCATTCACTGCTCAAAATAATTGCTGTTCAAATGTGAGTATGTAAACATGCATGTGGAACACTTGAAACATTCTCCGGTGATTTGTCTACATCAACATTAATATCAAAACATCAACAAAAAATAATTAAAAACAAGATGTGAAGAGTGGGAAAGTCCATAAAATAACTCCGCGCAATCAGGTGACACACAAATGTGTTCTGTGGTATTCATTGGGACAGAAGTCTGCATAATTAAGGAATATGATTTTGTTTGAATATTAAAGAAAATGATTTTATTACTAGAAATACTGCCACACTGGCAGGAAACAAATAAAATTCTGCCTCTGTTGGGGATCAAACCTGGGACATCGTCAAATCAAGCTTGTTAAAGTTTATAGCTTGATTTATAGTCTATAATATATATGAAATATATTATTCAAAACTGCTGCTAACATTTACTGATGCAGTGTTAATAACCTCAAAATAGGACTATTTAAGAGTAATGCAGACTTGCACCCTTCATGAGAACACCTTACAGGATCCGTGATGCCAGCATGCCCATACTTACAACAGAATCACAGAGCAGAGAACAAACGAATACACCAGTTTATCTTTCTCAAAGAGAGACCGACATATGCTGCAGTAGAGGTTGTAGGTAAAGTGATCAGATATATATCGCAGCCTCTTCTCCACAATTCTGGATTTGTTGCTGTAGATGCAAATTATGGTAAGATGAAAGAATGAAATAAGTTAGTTTAACACATATGCTCTGCTTGGTTATGCAGTGTGGCAATGAAGACACCAGCAAGTTATTCAGTGGGCATTTATTTGCATTGAAATCTGGCAAATTTCACACAATAATCTGCTGAAGTATTAAACAGGATTAGTACTGCAATTTCAATATTACATAACTGAAGAAATTCATGAATAACTCATTAACTACCATTGGTTACAATTTTTGCAGTTGGGAAAATAATTAAAATACACCTTAATACTTCACATTCATTCAAATATCAACATGAAATGTGAAATGACAAATAATAGCTGAAATTATGGACCTTTCTGGGTGAAAAATGTCCGCAAATTAATTTGTCCACAGTGTTTTTAAATCTGGTAGTTAATGAGTTAATGTTAAAATATAAAAAGATTATGGTAACTGATGCACACTTACAACTGCAAATTGGCACATAGAAGGAAAGAAAACACAAGTCTGTGCTTGGCCAGAAGGGACCTGGCCACATTGTCATAAAGCTGAAGTGTGAAGTAGTCAGTCAGATACCGCAGACGGCGTTCAATTATCTTTGACTTATTACTGTGAACACATGACAAGCTGACTATTATAAAAGTGAACACAAATTATTTACATAAAAACATCTAACACATTATTCACTCATGACAATGTTTAGAGATCATGTAGGCTAAACCTAACACTGCCCTGGCACAATTTCCAGATGATTACACCCACTTGTCATGTCCTGTGGCAGTTTAAATTATTTAGTTCTAAAACTGGTACAACTTCTAAAAATGTTGTTTCCACTCCAGATTGGTCACATACTCATAAACTTATTCTTGAAAAGATAATGTGGTGGCTTTCCCTTGTATTCCACATAAACATGGGTGCCTTGTGACCTCTCCTGTTTACAGTAATTTCCAGCTGTCTGCAGAAGTAATTGTCCTGCTATGCTCAGGTACAGAATTGTCCAATTATTCAGTGGATAGTCAATACCCTAAAGTGTTTTTGCCTCACTCCTGTGTACTGCCCAACCTCTATCCCTAGGAAGTATAGCTGGAAGTGTTTCTCATAAAACTAGGATCACAATGGCATTTCTTATAGTCTCCAGTACTTTAGAGGACACACCTGCCAAGAACAGATCTTCATGCAATGGGTACTGAATGGTCTGTACAAATATGGATTTAGTATCATGTGTCCAATGCTCCTTAAGACTTTTGTAAAAGGTGTCATTCACTTACTTGTTTTTACTACCTGCTAGTATACTTACCTGCTGGTCTGACAGTGATGTGTTCAAATCTCCTTTGAGGCAGGGCTTTTTCCCATTGACCTTGGGCACTCGAGGTTGTTGCAGCGTCAAATAGGTACCAGGAATTGTATCCATGGTGAAGTGGTCAAGCTGTTTGACTCAGGCTCCTGAAGGTTGTGGGTTCAATTCTGGCACTGCGTCCTTCGGGTTTACGAAGTGCATTTTTTCAGAGACTCCTGAGGGTTGTCGCAGGAGCTACGGAGTTCAGTGCTTTGTGCGACACTTTCCGAGCTGCAGAAAGAGACTGAGCCATATGGGATAAAAACCCGGTGCAATGAAGCTGACCCTGTCAACTTTTAAGCAACATATTTTTTAAGTATAAGAAATAAAGGTACCCTTGTGATACTGATCACATCACCCATTGCATGACAACTGGTATGAAATTACAGGACCAGCACCATGTACGTCATACGTCTGATGGCATGAAAAGGGGGGATCCTTTAGTTTGTTTACTCTGACACATATTTACACTTGACATGGAAATACTTCCAGGAAAGGTTTTAAGACTTGATACGTCACCTCATAATGCTGCTGTTAAATTTATTCCTGAAAATGAGCTTGAAAATGTGATTTCCTCAACATGAAGAGAATTATTTTGCAATGTTTCATCCAGCCTGTGTCTCACTATATCTGGTTTCAACAAAATCTTTTGGGGGGTTTGCTCTCCCCACCTTTTGACTGTCCTGTCTACCTAAATGGCAGCAGATCTTTGTCCCACTTCACCCGGTTCCTGTCCCTTAGACCTGCCTGACATGGACGACCCTAACAGTAAGTATGCTAAAATATGTATAGCTCATGAAGTCATTGGAATATGTGAGCACCTCTATCACTTCAAGATGGAGGTACAATAGAAGGGAAATACAATTTCACTTCTTCAGTCCCTATTCATTGTTATAGTCTCAACATTCAGGACTAGAAGAGCTTTCTCTACAATGTGATGATTGTTGCCTTTGCTTTTGTGGTTGTTGTGGTGATTGTTGCCTTTGCTTTTGTGGTTGTTGTTGTTGTGGTTGTTGTTGTGTTTGTTGTTGTGTTTGTTGTTGTGGTTGTTGTTGTGGTTGTTGTTGTTGTGGTTATTGTGGTGGTTGTTGTTGTTGTGGTGGTGGTTATTGTTGTTGTGGTGGTGGTTGTTGTGGTGGTGGTTGTTGTTGTGGTGGTTGTTGTGATTGTTGTTGTTGGTTTGGTTGTTGTTGGTTTGGTTGTTGTTGTTGTTGTGGTGGTTGTTGTGGTAGTTGTTGTTGTGGTGGTTGTTGTTATTGTTGTTGGTGTTGTTGTTGTTATTGTTGTTGCATTTGCTTGCTTTGAACACAAGAGTAGTCCATTCATGTCCTAAACAGCACTGGTATGATTTTTGCGTCTGGATTTGCTTTCCCTATCGCTGGTGTCCCTTGCCATCAGGCATCAGTCCTGCTTCTGACTTCTCAGGTACTTTTGATTTATGTCCCCAAGTCAAGGACAAGAAGCCAACATTACAGTCTAATTGACCGGTGTAGGGCTGAACCTGCTTTCTCAGCATCAGCACACCAGATAATTAAGAATGAGCGTTCTTATCCTTGCAGCTACGCTGACCTCCATTGCTGCTGCTATTGTGCTATTCCCTCAGTTGTAGGTCCTCCCACTTGCTCTGCTTCTGCTGTATCTAAAAACCAATATTACATAAATGCAGTTCAACAACAGAAACGCAAAGAATAAACCTGACATACCTGTCTTGGATGCTCATGACAAAGAGGTTGACAAACCAGGTCAGAGAGTACTGGTACATTGGGTCAATGTTGGGCAAGTCAGTGATGGAGAAGAACAAAATGGATGAATGCCTTGCAATTGGTCGATATCCAACACGAGATACCTCAATCTTTTTCTCAGTTTCCTCAGCAACCTAATCGCCAATAAGAGAATGTATTTCGTATAACTTCTTCTTTACATTAAGAAATATCAGAGAATTTCTATGTTTGCTTCAGGATTTTGTACCCTTGTTTAACATCTTTTTGCATATTTTACATTTTAATTAGTTATATCTCATATTTTATTCAAAGCTATGTAAATTACTCACTGGCATTGACAGACCATAGTTTATTACATTGTATTTAAATAAAGGCATAATAACTACAACCCATGGTACTAGCGAGTGTGACTGATCAGTCCAATTTGAGTCATGAGAAGACATTATGTGGAACTCATGGGCCTTGCTTCATTGTTGTGGAATCCTTCAATCAAGTTCACGAAGTCATTCTTTGCATCTCCACTTAATATAGCCAAATCTTTTCTTCCAGCTGTGGACATCAAACCTTATTTCCATTTGCCCATAGAGAAAATCCTTTGGTATAAGACCATCTGCAGTGTGGTACACATGGCAATGTCATCCTTCTCCACTGTTAATTCAGCATGTATATGATCGCTTGACCAATAGATGTGGGGAAAATAAGCATGTATCACTCTGTCCATCTAAGAGATCCCATGGATAGAACTCAGGCATAGTAAATGGATGGCAGTAAACCTGAACTTTTACAGAGTTAGGTTGTCCAGATCTCACTATTACAAGATCATAATATTATTAGATGAGAGGGTCAACTCCATTTCTCATCATCATTCTTCTCCACAAACATTTCTAGTGTCCACTCTTTGAGGCAGTTTCAGTCACAGACCCGTGCTGGTTTGAAAAAAAAATAATCCTCCTGAGTACTAACCTCCAGTCCACAGTATTGGCAAATCAGTGCCCTAATCATTAGGTTACCATTTATATATATATATATATATATATATATATATATATATATATATATATATATATATATATATATATATATATATATATATATATATATATATATATATATATATCAATCATGTGCCATGCCGGAAAGCATATATATATATATATATATATATAAAAATTAAGTTGCATGTCCTTCACAGGACGTAGCAGTCAACCCCAGCATTTTCACTGCTCGTGATTCCTGGGAAATTTTACTTTCAGTAGTTTGCCTTTGCTTTCTGAACGACCGGCTCCTATACCTTTTTTGAAAAAACCAGCACCGCTGTGTTTCGAACCTGGGTATACGGTCTCACAAACCGCGTTTGCAAGCCCTTAGCCACAGAGACCGGTGGTTCAAAACATCAGACATGTACAAACACCACAAACCACTGGTGCATGGATATCCAAACCAACACACATATCCACACACATGTACACATCCATGCACACATCCATGGGTCTCTAGGGTCAAGCCATCTGCCCCACACTTTGAAGGTCATGGGTTTGTTTTGGAATGTGTCATTCAGACCACACTCATAAATTTCCGAGTGACTTGAATGAGGTGTGTGGGTGGGGATGTAGGGGGAGGGGGGTGAGATCATTGCTCAATCTACTGAGTTAATGCTTTGTGGGATGCTCACAGCAGGTGGTTTTCCATTCTGTAGTGAGAGACCAAGCTAGATGGGAGCTAGATGGGTGAAAAAAATTGATCTTTGATCTTTAACCATTAACCTTTCTTATACACATTCACACACACTCACTGACACCAACACATAAATCCACACCCACACATATCCACATCCCATGCAAACTGCTCACCTATACAATCAACACATACCAGCACAAACATTCGTACACGCGAGAATAATGTTACATGCATTTTAATCAATTTGACAACTTTGCTGTGCACACTTTACCTTCTGTTTCTTTGTGATATCATCAGAGAGAATCTTAGAGGAATCAAGAATCTGGATGGCTCCTTCATCCTCCAGAATGTTGCCTTCCGAGGATGAGAGAGTATGCAGAATGTTGTCCTCTATTTCTTTGAGTTGCCGTCTGTTGGCAGCACTGGTGACGATGAGGGCCTGACGCTCTTCCTCCAGTTCTGGCCTGAAATTTGGAGCACAGTCAGGGATTAATTAACACACATCATTATTTTAGAGCTACAGCAAAACAACAATAATTATGGCATCTGTTTATTGTTACGGATGTCCAAAGGATGAGTTTCTTGATGCCTATACTTAATAAGTGGGAAGCAAGACAAAAGAAATACACAAACAAATACAAGAGAAGGTTTAGACCAAAAGTCTTCAATAAACTGGAAAAAAAGAAAACAACAATATTTAGCTAGAAAACTGAAACGTGACAATCACAAGTAATCTAAATGTTCGAATGAAGTAAAATGATGATAATGATGGAATTACAATGTCAAAATATGACATAAGCTCACAGATGTACAAGCATTGAAACAAAAAGTTTGTTGCATAACCTTTACAGGATTTCACACTCAATACCAGCATTTTTTGGCTGTTTGTGATTTCTTGGCAATTTTATGTTCAGCAGTTTGCGATTGTTTTCTGAACGACCAGCACTCATACCATTGTATAAAAACCAATGCAAGGCAGGCTGCTGCCAAATAACCCAGCTGTGTTTCGAGCTTGGTATGCGGGATAACGAATTGCAACTGTAACACCTTCGCCACAGAGCCCACAAAACCACAGAAACAACATGATAAAGACACGATGAACAAACACTCAACAACCTTTCCTTGGCCACTACAATTCCAAGGAGCTGATCCTCCAAACCTTCTGGAGTTATCATGAAATTAAGCAGTGACACTTTAGTTGACAGTTCTGGCAAGTAATGAGGGTTCCTTAATTTGGTGGTGATGTAGAAACGAAAGTCCAGGCTGTACTCCATGATGTTTTCTCCAAGACGTATCATCTCAATGCCAGCTGAAAGCCAGAACACAGAGCATGTGGTGTGGTGAGGTTGGTAAAGGAATCATGGAAAACAGATTGTCACAAAGCACTTCACATGAACTGTAGATTGTCACAAACAACTTCACATGAACTGCAGGTTGTCACAAAAAACTTCAAATGAGCTGCAGGTTGTCACACACAAAAACTTCACATGAACTACAGATTGTCACAAAAGTCTTCACATGAACTGTAGGTTGTCACAAAACACTGCACATGAACTGTAGATTGTCACACACACAAAACTTCACATGAACTGCAGATTGTCACAAAACAGTTCACATGATCTACAGATTGTCACAAAACATTTCTCATGAACTGCTCACTGAACAAGTTCACAGGTTTAAATATTGAGCACAACCCACTACTGGCAACGATGATCGTATTCTGGTATGAACCTAAGGCCTATCCACGTCAATGTGGAAGCACTAGACTCGAGTTTCGCTCTCGTTCGAGCTCGTCAGTAGTGCACATCCCTGACCGGACCTGGAAACAAACCCCAGATCACTGGCGTGTGAAGCAGGTGTGCAACCACACGGCAGACACCGGACATGGCCAACCCATCATAACAGAACATCACAACGTCACCCATCGCAGGCTGCAGCTCAAGACTTGCCCGATAGCCACGACTGACATCCGTCAATCGATGTGGACCCGAACGATCAGGTCCTCTCACTGGCAAGGCGGTGAGAAGAGCGGCCTGGTGTGCCTTGCCAGTAAGAAGACCCTTAAGCCTTAGGTTCATACCAGAATATGATCAGCGTTGCCAGTAGTGGGTTGTACTCAATATTTAAATCTCAAGTCCCGAAACAACCAAATAAATCAATTTGATTATTGCTCACTGAACTTTAGGTGGCCTGGAGTGCCTTGCCAGTGAGAAGACTTGATCGTTCGGGTTCACATTGATTGACGGACGTCAGTCGTGGTGATCTGGTAAGTCTTGAGCTGCAGCCTGCGATGGATGATGTTGCGATGTTTTGTTATGAATTGTTGGCCATGTCCGGCGTGTGCCGCATGGTTGCACACCCACTTCACACGCCAGTGATTCGGGGTTTGTTTCCGGGTCCAGTCAGGGATGTGCACTACTGACAAGCTCGAACAAGAGCGAAACTCGAGTCTAGTGCTTCCACAATGGCGTGGATAGGCCTTAGGTTCCTACCAGAATACGATCAGCGTTGCCAGTAGTGGGTTGTGCTCAATATTTAAATCTCAAATCCCGAAACAACCAAATAAATCAAGTTCACAGGTATTCAAGATCCTCTCCTAAGAATTTCTACAAGTGTGTGGTAACTAATTACTTCAGTTCAGTGCTGGTTCATGAATCTTCTATATCTCATACACAGTCTTCACGTCTCACAATCCCCTGCTTGAACCAATGTTTCTTATCCTGAGCAGAACCATTGCATCACAAATGTTATTTCAACCAGCAATTTCACTGTAATCAGCATCATTATGAAGCAGAATGTTGCTCTCATCATGGCACACTAACAAGTTTCTTGTTCTCCTGCCTCATGCACCCTCATGTCAAAAGTGTCTGACGTGTCCTGTTCCATCTTTGTGCTGGCGGACTATTTGTCTCTTCGCCCAAGAATCATGCCTTCGATCACTGTTTTTTCCAAGTCAATATGATGTTTAATAAGGCCAAAGTATTGCCGTTTCCTAGATGTGATGCTGTTTAAGAACTAGACTTCTTCCATGTTCATATCTTGTAGAAAGTCAGTATTTTTCTGCTTCTTGATCCATTATACCAGGTATTTGTAAAGTTTCACTACACTCTGTATGTAGAACAAATTTGAAAAATGAAGTACATAATGTCATCAAACAAAGTGCTCCACAGTCCATCGTGAAGCAATATGTAGTAAACAACTGCCGTGTGCTGGAGTAATTCTTTGCACTCCAAACAGAATGGTGTTATCAACGGAAGAAATAATTTTTCAGATTTATTCTACATACAAAGTGTAATGAGAATTTACAAACACCCTGTATTTATTATCAGAACTTTTCTGTAACATGTAAGTTCAAAAGTCCATATTTTGCTGAAATATTTAGCAGTATTTATGATGTCTTCATTTACAACCTTCCCATAATTCCCTGAACAGGACAGCTGTGTTTGGTTGATACTGTAAGACCTATTATTAGTATAAAACGTGTTCCCCAATATCCTGAAAAACTGGCTTTGTTATGGTGTACACAGTAAAGGTCACATCATCATCATCATGTACCCTGCCAAAGGCCACAGGCGCTCATGTCTCTCCAAAGATCTTAGTCCTTAGGGTTCGGGATCAATTCTCCTGCTGCAATTTCCTTATGCCATTATCTTGAACCATCATGCATTATATTTGTTGGTTTTGCCATTAGTAGCTTGGTGATAGTCTAGTACAGTGGTTCTCAACCGGTGGGGAATCTCCCCCCCCCCCTCCCCCCTATGGGGGAATTTTAGGGTTTTCAAGATCGCGTTAATACAAGAACCGATTACTTGATATTGTTTTTCCCTTCATACTGTACGGTTCTGTACATCTCACCCTTCTAAAATTCAATTTATAAAGTAAGTAGACCCACAAATCATGTTTTATGTGGACGTCTAGACTTGTTTTAGTATGTGCTATTAAATTTAGCTTCCATTATTACGTATACTGTGTAGGGGGTGGGGCAGGATTTTAGGTAGGAAATACGAAAGGGGCGAATGACGTTCTGAAAATATGGTGAAGGGGGGCACAGGCCAAATTTTTAGGTAGGAAATACGAAAGGGGGGGAATGACGTTCTGAAAATATTATGAAGGGGGGCACGGGCCAAAAAAGGTTGAGAACCACTGGTCTAGTATCACCTGCAGGCTTGTGATAGTAACAGCATCATATTTGTTGGTTTTGCCATTAGTAGCTTGGTGATAGTCTAGTATCACCTGCGGCTTGTGACTAGTAACACAAAGATGTCCTAAGAAAGCCATTAATGACATTCTCCAACTTCAATCTCTTTTCTTTCATAATGCCTTGGGGGAAGATAATGTGATAGTTTCCCCTTACCTTCCACATATATCCGGGGGTATGTTACCTCTATTCTTAAGAGCAATTTCTGACTGTCAGGACAAGTGAGCGTACTTTTCTGCTCGTTTGTAGAGTTGTCCACTTATACTGGTGGATTTCAGAGTTTGTTGCACACCTGTATGTTGCCCCTCTCCTCCACCATTTGGACGTTGCAGTTGGGAGTCTTCTTTCATCAAATATGAGACCATGATGGTGAAGGCCACAGGAACTGGTATAATGAATCTTGGCAATCTAAAGATTCTTAAGCTCTTGCAAAACATTACAAAAGGCTTTATTTGGCTGCTGCTCTTGTAACATTCAAAATAATAAAAAAGTGACCCAAATTTAAAAAAAAAAATTCTTATGTAGAAGACAAGGAAAACCCACCACACTAATTTCCAAAGGGTAAATTATAGGCAGTCACAAAGTCAAATGCATGGTGCAGTTGAAACAAACTGCACAACAGTTTTCACACGGAATAACCTGGCATGGCATAATTAATTCTATAGATTTAAGCAGCCCTCTAGAGCAAGCTGTGGCTGCCTCTATCTCTATTGCCATGCTTTAACTACAGCTGCTCAAAGAAAGTGTTCTGTTATTCTTCCCCCTGTCTTCCTCATTTCCTACCTTGTTTGAAAGTCTGCTTAAGAAGAAGAGGCTCCAGTGAAGGATCCAGTTCCTCCCCCACATTCTCCAGAAGTAAGGGATTTCCAAATGAGACACAGTTCTCTAGGGTACGCATGTAGTCTGAATCTGACAATTTAATGACTGACAGATTACAGTCTTTCTCAGAGTTCTTAACCCATCTGTTTGCTTGGCCTTGAGGATCAATCATAAGGGGCCTGAAGTAATACAAATGGTAACATGTATTTTTATATTTTGTATCGGTATAACCTGTGATTTCTAGGGCTTAGATAAGGAGCCTGAAGTAATACAAATGGAAGCAGATGTATTTTTATATCTTGTATTTGGTATACCTGTGATTTCTAGGGTTTATACAAATGAAGATGATACAAAGGGCCTGAAGTAACACAAATGGTAACATGTATTTTTATATCTTGTATTGGTATAACCTGTGATATCTAGGGCTTAGATAAGGAGCCTGAAGTAATACAAATGGAAACATGTAGTTTTATATCTTGCATTTGGTATACCTGTGATTTCTATGGCTTATACAAATGATGATGATACAAAGGGCCTGAAGTAATACAAATGGAAACATCTTCTCCAGCGTTCCGAGCCATTGAGGTTCTTTGCTGCAGATACAATCCGTCTCCATTCGTCTCTCTGGTTGACCTTCTCTTGCAGTCGTTGATTCCAAGTGCTTGTGCTCCACCGTCTTCTTGGTCTACCTCGGGGTCTACGGTCATTTATTTCCTGAGTGTAAGCGAGTTTTGTTTCCCTATTATCTTCCATTCTTTATATATGCCCCAGCCATTGTAGTCTATTAGCCTTCAAAATGGAAACATGTATTTTTATATTTTGTATTTGGTACACCTATGATTTCTAGGGCTTTGTTCCTGAGCTTGGTGTAGTGGTGTTTTTCTTTGTGGTGTAGTGGTAAAGCTGCCTTCCCACATGCTATTAAGGTTGAAGGTTCATTTTCTGACTCCTTCATTAAGTTTACATGACCTCGTCTATCGCCATGGCACATGATGGGTGGATGAATTGTGTTGAAACATACTTGTTTGTGATTGTGATATTACAGTTTCTAACCAATTATTTTAAGCAACGTTTAACCAAGTACTCTTGTAGATATTGTTGAAGACAAGACTGGCCAAACCGTTTGCTTGAATCTTTGTCTTTTTTGTCTTTGAGCTTCCGAGCTGTGTTTTGTGTTCATTCATATTCATAAATTAGTGCCAATCCTATTATACTATAAAATGTTTGTCATCATCTACCACCAAGGCTGCCGCATCCATCACCATTGCTATCATTATTATCATCATCATCGTTATCTGAAACTCTGATATGGAAATTGTTAAACAATAAAAAGTTATAATTCACTCATCATTAAAATTGCATGATTTCCACCTTCACCATCACCACCACCACCACCGTAGTCATCATCTTCTCATTATCATTGCCATGATCACTCTCATTTTCATAACAATAATCAAATAATTATCCCTTATTGTCAGACACCACCTTTGCCAATAAAGCAACTTGATCAAAATACACCACCAATGACAACAGTAAACTAAACTGAAAAAGAAAAACAACAACATGCAGTATTCTTTAGTACTGAATAGGAACTTATCCACTAATATCAGTGATACCTAAAGTGGACAGTATCACTTTTTGAGAGAGATAGAATTACTCAGAGGAACAGTCAGATTTTGAATTTGCAGGAAACTTAATGCCAAGATCAAAGTGTGTGATTGTATCTGTGTACAAAGTGTGTTAAAAAAGTATCCAACCTTTGGCCAGCAAAAAATACAATAACTGACCAGGACGTTTGAAACCCTAATCCCCTTTAATGTATTCTCCTTGGGATTGTACACAATCGTCTCCAGTGGTCCTGACATTTTTAGAAGCATTTCAGGAAGGCCCCTCACTACTGCCACATGCAGCTTCCTTTTGAGACTAAAGAGGTCATATTTCCTAACTATATAGTAAATGAACCAATCACAGAGCCTCAGTAAAATTAACAACAATCAGTAGAGCCAATCAAAGTACTTCCATGTTGAAATCTATGTCCATGACTAACTACTTACCATCTTCTGGAATTAGCAACAATGACGCCATTGTCGATTGAAAAGTTATCCCTAGGAAGGCCAGCGATATTCCAGGCTTGAATTTTTATTGGCTCTCCCAATGTCTTACTCAATGAAAACTCTGCTGAACATGGTATTTTCTTGGACTGGATTAAAAATAGGTTTTAAAAACGCATTAATGTGAAGTAAAAATATGTTTTAAAAGATGGTAATGGGAATTTAAAATAGGTTTGAAAAAGACTTTAATTTGAAGTGAAAATAGGTGTCGAAAGATGGCACTCCTCCGAATAACGGTCCCAAATTATTTCTTGTAAAAAGCATTCCTTACAGGGTCTCATTAGGTGATTATGCTCGTTCAGGGGCGATATGTACAGTTATTGAGTGTGTGGTGGACAGCTGGATAGATCAATGGATGCAATAAATATTTTTGGGCCCGCAGGGCGCACACTGTTGTCGAAGTGTATACCTATCAGTTATATGTGGAAATACGTACATACAAGATATAGATATACACTCCAACGACAAAGTCAAGATTACAATCACGTTTCTTTATTACTACTCTTTAATGTTCCTTTCATCATCAGAAGGAAAGTCACATACATAATACACATACAGGACCCTTTTACTCACCATTAGGTGCATTGGCTATATGGTCACTCACTTTCTCACTCACTCACTGACTCACTCACTGACTCCCTCCCTCCCTCCCTCCCTCCCTCCCTCACTCACTCACTCACATTTTAAGAAAAATGTTTTCAAGCCCCATTTAACTGTAGTTGTAATTGGGACCCTTATGGTGTTTTGTTTTCTGCTTGCGAAGACAGCGCTATGATGTTCGCTTCCTGAGTTCTATGTGTTTCTGGCTTGGTGTGGATGTAATCTTTGTGGCTGTATTCAAGTCTGGTCAGGTTCATCATCATCAGCAACTGGTGTAGGCATTCATGATTCTCCACACATCTTGGTCTTTGGTTTGCTGGATCAACACTGCTAATGATATTCCTCCATGCCATCATCTCAATCCATTCAGTATCATTTCTCTTGGTTTGCCAATGACTCTCTTCCCTTCAATCTTTCCAGTTATCATGATGTTCTCCAATGCCTCTCTTCTCATCACATGACCAAAGAAAGCTGTTTGTCTCTTACTTATTATTGTATACAATGTTCTAGTTTCATTAGCCTCTTTCAGGCATTCGCTGTTGTTACTTTAGCAGTCCAAGGAATTCACAACATTCGTCTCAGGAACCAAATCTCTGTTGCTTCCAAGGTCTTCCTAATTTGTTCATTTACATTGCAAGATTTACTGCCATACAGCAAAACAGGTTTTAAATAGCACTTCAGCGCCCTCTTTCTTACATTTAATGATAGTGACTTATTGCATAAGATACTCTTCACTTTCTGAAATGCTTGGCCTATTCTGCTCTTAATCTCTGTTCTATCTTCCATTTGATGTTATTTGAATAGACCAATCAGCACTTGTTGGATATCACCCCAGCTGCCTTCCAGGACATTTCCTGGTTCCTATTTTAGGCCTTGTCAACCTAGGAACCCAGGTCAATAAAAACTTAATTTGACTTGATGTTATTTAGTTAGTTTCATATGGCATATACTGTCCTTTGATAGTCACATGATAGTTACTGTCCTTTGATAGTCACATAACAGATATTGTCCTTTGATAATCACATGATAGATACTGTCATTTAGATGTGGAATGTTAGACCTGTATATATCCTAAGCCATGACATTAACATGGTGTTGACCTGTTCCCTAACTTGCCATCTTTGCTTCCAAAACACTTACCAGAAATGTCTAAAATTACCTGATACCCATTTTAGAGGCAGGGTTGACCCTTGAACTATGCTGGTTAGAAATAAATCGTCTTGCCAATGTTGGGAACTGAACCCAGACTGCTGAGACCGGCAAGCTAGTCACTAACCACTATGCCTCCACAGCTCCTTTGAGATGCACTTTAAAAGCCTAAACCTGCACGAGTTAGAAGTCTGAGAATCTTCCTGGAACCAATGACAGCCTTTTCTATTATCACATTGCTAACTGGCTCAGTGTCAAACAAAAAGCAGGTTTGGACCAGACACGGTACACAATCAAATGAACAAGTATTATAATATACATTTCCGTTCACTGAGCATTAAAATTGCGGAAGATTCCACAAAACAAAACACATAACACGATGACCCTAGTATGGTGAAATATCATCCTTCTGTGAAAATGGGAGATCACATGTGGCGACATATATCCTTCAGCACTGAATGAGTTCATTTTAAATTATTTTAAAATTATTGTATAGGGTGTATTTTTAAGGACTGTGCAGTGTTTGAAAATATTGCCAGTCCAAGTTTTGTATTTACCTATTATGTTGCATGGACTTTACAGAGGGTTAATACAATACGTGGACCGGCAATATTTTCAAACACAGCACAGTCATTCAGTCATTAAAAATACACCCTGTACATTACTTCATGATTTCTATATATCAAAAAGTTAATCCATAATATGACCACTTCAGCTTCTTCTTTACTTTGGCTACACATCTTATGTCCTCTATATTTATTTATATTATTCACAGCTATCAATATCTACCTGGCAGATGCCGACCCACATTGAAGTCTGGTGATCACGGAAGGAGCTTGTGAAAGGGCCGAGGTAAGCTATGACACCTGCAGAGATCAGGACATCCCCCATCAGATTATCATAGATGTTCTGGAGTTCACTGGCTGCAACAATCCATCTCTCCTTCTCTCCACCCAGCCCTCCAATCAGCTTCTCTGCCCTGACCAGTTTTTTCCCACACATGTCAACCTATTTTTGGGATATAATGAAACGTCATAAAGAGTAATATTGCCGCTGTATTACTTGGGGGGGGGGGGGGGAGGGGCTGTAAGTGAAGCCTAAAATAGCTACTCTATAACCTGCCATGCAT
This sequence comes from Cepaea nemoralis, assembly GCA_014155875.1. NCBI lineage: Eukaryota > Metazoa > Mollusca > Gastropoda > Stylommatophora > Helicidae > Cepaea > Cepaea nemoralis. The sequence goes on from JACEFZ010004435.1 coordinate 390,802, forward strand.
GTCGTTAGAGGCAATTATGGAAAGTTGGTGTGAGACTGACTGCCTCATCCAATCCAGAGTCTGGTAGTAGTTATTATGCCTTTTGTTTGAAGCACAATGCAACAAACTATTGTCTGTCAAGATATATATATATGAGAAATTCTGATCTATTGAAAACATAGATACCATTTTACAATTTAGTTTATTCACTATGACTGAATTACCAGAATTGTTGTTTGTTCTTTTCTTTTCAGAAGACTCCTTCATTGTTGTTCGAGTTTTGTGGCTGACATCTTTTATGTAATTAAGCAAGCTCATCATTACACTAAATCTCTATTGTCTTCTTAAGATAGTCCTAGTAGGCTATGATATTACTATTCTTTCCCTCCATTTTAGACCTCAGTAACATACAGGATGCAGAAATATTCTTGGAGTATTAATAACATCACTAAGATTCCCTAGCATAAGGCATTAACCCCACCATTCACATCATGCAATCACATTTATATAAGACAGCATACAATTATTTATACCTTCTGGTAAAATATATATTGCTAAAGCGGTTATCACATCCATCTAACACACAGAAGGTCCTGGGTTCAAGCCCCAGTGGAAACACATTCAACTAAAATTAAAAAGTTCAATTGAGTGAATAAAAGATTACATTTCCACTAAATCTTAACCATGTTTTAAATTGTGTGATAAATACCATACATGGCATTTGTGATGAATGAAAACCTGAACTTACTTGAAATTCTAGTCTCTGTTTATTTGCAATCATTTCATGAAATGTATTTTTCAGATCCTCTAACTTTTTCTGGACGGCCGCAAGCTCAGCTCGCTTGGCATTGAGATTTTCCATCATTCTGGCAAGATCAGTTTCCGCTTCACGAAGCTTCTCCTTTTTTGGAGCCACAACTTTAGCCACTCTGTCATAAACTTCAAGAGCAAGAATCCACTTGCACAGCCCTGAAGATCATTGAGAATAAAAGATTCGCTTGTCATCAGAACTAATGCCATTACACTTCAAGCAAAATACACAAGTTCTCAGCCTCAGAAAAAAACTGACAAACATGTATTATATTTGTTTACATAACACAAATCACGAACATAGAAAAGACATGAGAAAGAAGTAGAAATACGAGAACGCAATACACAATAGAAACGTTAAAAACTATTCCTTTCTCTTATCACTTCTGAATACTGACAAATATGCATTCATTTTCTAATAATTGCATAATTGATGAATATTTGATCTAATAAAATCCCAGAAGAACTCTGCTATCTTGTGGAAATATGCCACACAATAAACTGTGGAACATACAATTATCGCTTCTGTGTTTAAATACACTAATGTGGGCCTTCAGTCCAATATGGCGGATAAGCTTTTCAGCAGCTAAGCTTCTGGAGTGATTTTGCTTCTGGCTACGGTTTGTTTACGCATTTTCCTTATGTTGGACTGGTAGTACATGTTTCAATCGCCCAGCTAATGAGTTAAGTATAAACTGTGGATTTAATGTGGAATGCTTTTACTTCTCCCTGTGGTTGTTTGTATTGTGAACTGCATGTTCAGAAAAATGGTGAATGGCCGGTTGCTGAACTAGCTGGTTTTGCGTTATGCAGTAATGTCTGTGCAACTGCTGGTTTTCTAGTGACTACCACTTCCTTTGATAATGAACTGTAATTTTAGTGACGGATTGTTGTGTTTGCATTATGTCGGTGGCTGTATGCATTTATGCCTGTGACTGCTGTTGATCTATCAGGATTGTTGTCTGTTCCACTTTTCACATGGGACAGTGAGGAGCATGTCATGTGATATTCACTGGCACATGAACAGAGCATTATGGGATGACCCTTTGCCGTGAAGTTGGAACAGTGACTGATGACTGTCATAATACACATGTTTATTTCTCTAAGAAATGAGACCTATGAAATAACCAACCTTCAGCAGCAGATGAAGCATTGGCTACAATTTCTGGCTTGAAAGTTGGATTTGTGATGTACTCCTCTCTGATTTTCTTCATGATATGAACTGGGATGTTGTCCTTGTCATACTCCAGTAGCATCTGTAGAAAGTTCATGTCACCTAGCAACCTTTTGCTAGGCCCCCAGTAGTCCACCATCTAAGGATGTAGGTAATTATATACATATATAAGTGTGTGTGCTTGTGCATGTGTGTGTCTCTATTTATGTGTGTGTATACATGTGTGTGCATTTGTGTTTAAAAAAAATCAGAATAAGGCAGTCAACATTCTTTATCCACATTAGGAGATGATAAAAACTGGAATATATTGTAACAACTGGAAAGATTTATGGAAAGAGAGACAGAGGATGACAGTGAGAAGAGAATTCTTGACAGCTTTTATCATGGATTGGAAAAATGTCGGCACACAAACTGACTCATTTCTTTACTAAGAGGCTTAAAGTAATCCTACAACATTATACTCAACTTCAGTCAATACCAGCAATCCTTTCCTGAATCCTAAATTTGCCTTTGAAATCCTACAGCATTCTCTCAAATCCCACAAATTTTCTCAAATAATATTATCTTATCTCAAATCCTACAACCTTCCCTCAAATCTTGCAACTTTGTATTCACTTTCAACCAAAAGTTACAATTCTCTGTTACAGAGAGTTGCATATTCTACATTTTCTTAAATCCTACATTCTCTCAAATCCTACATCATAAACTCACCTTCTGTTAATATCAACAGGCCTCTAATCCTAAAATCCTACACCACTCTCTCAAATCCTAAATAATTCTCTCACATCCTAAATCATTCTCTCACATCTTAAATCATTCTCTCAAATCCTAAATCATTCTATGAAATCCTACACCATTCTCTCAAATCTTAAATCATTCTATGAAATCCTACACCATTCTCTCAAATCTTAAATCATTCTATGAAATCCTACACCATTCTCTCAAATCTTAAATCATTCTATGAAATCCTACAACATTTCTCCAAATTCTTCAATATTATACACAGCTTCAATCAATACAAAACCTACAACATTCTACTCACCTTCTGCCCTGGTCTGTCAGGATTGTTAACCTTTTCTGGTTTGATATCCTTCATGACACACACTGCGGCCATCACCAACCGGACACCAGCAGGGGGCGATTTCATGGACTTCACTATGGTTACGTCTGCCGGCTAGAAAATGAACCAATTTCATTAATTTACTAGAAAGTCCCATAACTCATTCAGATAGTATAATGCATGGATAGTGGAAAGTAGATCTATGAGTTTTAAAAGGAAATATAATATTAAATTTTATAGTTTCAATATGTTAATTGCATTCAACATATTAAATGAGGTTACCTATGGTAAAGGTAAAGCTGTGATAATATCATCATGTGCTATGCCAACATTTTTCCGTCTATTGCTATATCATATTTTGGTAGTATCTTTTCTTTGATAAAATCATTATTTCTGTTTCTGTTGTGAGAATACAATAAATAATTGGAAAAACAAGAAGTTTAGAAGGTCAACTTCATAATTACAAATAACTGAGAATGTAGAAGTTAAAACATTCACTTAGGAATCAAAAACAAGAGACAAAAGCAAAAATGACACTAAAATAACCACATTAGGGCATACTAACATTATATAAACACATACTAATTAGGGCATACTAACATTATATAAAAACACATACTATAAACATGAAAAATTGGAATGAAGTGAAATGTAAGGTACTTCACTATGCTGATTTTCCAATTTTTCAAATAAGTATATTCAAGTGCAATATGACATACTGTCCATTGACGTTGGTCTTTCTTTTATTAAGACTATGGTGTAATGTTGATAGATGAGAAGAACCTTTTAATTCTGGTTTAATCCAAACGGATTTATTAATACAAAAAAGAAATTTTCAAATGTAATGGAAAGTTTTTATGCTGACCTTGTGTTTACTAATATTTAAGTGACAAAACTATGGGAACAAGAATCACCTGAAAAAATAATTAAACAATTATTATTTTCCTTTGTCTTGTGGTATACTGCATTTCAAAAAGGACAAAACTTTATTTTAAATCAGACACAACATTCCAAATATAATTTTTTTATATGTATCCAATCTCTTTAACTGATTTAGTGCCAAAAAAAAAGTAGGTTTGGATCAAAGTTCTGTTCACTGAAATTGCAGAAGATACTACACAACAAAACAAATAACACAAAGACCCTAGTATGGTAATATATCGTCCATCTGCCCAA